>CM017563.1:20640919-21137821 GCA_007844125.1 Sinonovacula constricta
ATTTTAATTGGGTTCTAATGTTTGTGACGAAAGCTGCATTAAGAAGTATATTAATTTTTACTAACATTATAATCAGTTTACAAGAATAATTAACAAAGACACCTTAAATAATTTATAGGAATAACAAGAACACAGATAATTAACACCGCGTGTGACTCAAGCAATAGATAAAACAAGCTTTTAATTCGGCCATAGTATTTATTAACAACATATATTTACTGATTGTAAGCTTGTATCAATAAGATGTTTTTAATACCCACACATCTTTTAAATAGAATCGGAATCATTTTTTCAATAAAATTTTATTTAAATTTAAGTAAAGATAACTGAGTAACTGAGCTGTAGAGACGACAACAAATAAAGAAAACCCTTCCCTGCTTATACCGATCAGATACGGCGAAAATATCAAATGTTTTTATCAGTGATTAGAAGAGTATTTCATCGTATTTCGCGTAAGCCCATATTTATATAGCGAAATGTAACACTTATCATTTTTAATAAATCAAAACGACACAATTACAATCACTATAGCTACGCCTTTAAAATTTGTAGGACCAAGAAATAAATAAATGTCTGTGTAGATCCACCGGCGCATCACATGTTACTTGGATAACTTTCCACATCAAGTCTTTTATGTCGACCACGACTCGAACCCACAAGGTCAAAAGCTTGAGCAGGTAGGGGAGTTACAAGTTTGCGACAACAAATGCTGCTTTATTGCCCGACTATCGAAACTGAAGTGCCTGCCTAAATCTAAAATGAATATAAAGTATGATGTGTTCAACAAGAAAGGCAAAACTGTTTCTAATGGTGAAACAATAGCATAAAATGCATATAATATGGAAGGGTGTATTTGGAAGTTGTAAGCTTCTTAATATGTCACAAGGATTAAATACAAGTATGAAAATATAATATAAATAGGACAGAACGGCACGCAGAAATTATGCCACGAATTTTCTGTTTTCACTTACGTCACTGATATTGAATATAAATTTACTGATTGAGATTTTGAGCGAGTAAGATAAACACTTATATTGATTTGCACAAGGTCCAAATGCTTTTGACTTAAAGGTGTGTAAATGAATAGTTTAACATAATATTGCTAATTTGAGAGTTTTAACATAACTTATTTTACATTTATATGTTTAAAGATATGACGCTAGGCTAAAATATTGAGACAATTTGCTTTCTAAGGCGGCAGCGGCAGGATGTACTTCAATATAAATGTTGGAATTAAAAGCACACGAACCGATTAAACACTTAATTAAGTATACAGTGGCAACGAGGTTATGCTTTATGTGTATGTATACATTTGCAATGTGTAATGCCAAGCTCACCATACAATTCTGTTTTGTTTGAAAATCTTTGCTCAAATATGCCTGATGAGTAAATATGTATAAAGTGTATTATGAAGTAAGACTTTCGGTTTATAGTTTTCATATTTGAGTCTATCATTCAGTTGATTTTTTTTACATTCGTTTCTCCATTTGGATGAAGATATGAATGGTTCCTAATGCAAATCGATGCTTGGCCTTCTATTAATTGCATAAAAGCCAATTGTTTTAATCAGATCAATAATGTTGAATAATGAAAATTAAAACGCAATAATAATATTTTTCAAATTGCGCTTCACTTTTTGTTACACAATTCTAGATTGAAAATTCGGCGACTCCATGTCTCATTTGGACATTTTTCACAGACTTTAATTTGATTTTGATAATAGAGTCAGTTTTAATATGAGTTGAATGGATCTTACACGTAAAGAATAATCATATCACGCATAGCATACTTAAAAGTACAACGTGTCGGGTAATAGAATATATTTGTAAGCAACAATAAAGCAAATTGTCTGTTCATAGTTTCATGAGATTTGAAAATATTTAATAACAGCTCATTTTGTTGTCTAGATGAGTTTGTCAGCAAATTATTTTCTCTGCCGTTCTTTCGTGACACACAGCTTTTGGATTGTTATGTTTACTCTCGTTGCTTTTTGCACAATACTCTATATTGCATGCCTGGCCATATAGTTATATTTGCACGCAAAAGAATACGTGCATACGATGACTGTTTTTGAGATTGGTGGTATATTCATTTAACATGTGCACGTAAAGCAAAAGTTCATTTAATAATATGAGTATTGACTTTTTTTTAAATACGTATGTTCAGTAAAACTTTATATACAGCTAGCACCTTAAATTATTTCGTATTTTTTATTAACGGCGATAAGATATATAGTCCAAAACGCAGTTTATATGAGACGCGTGAAAAGGGTCGTTTATTCTGTTGTCTTTTCAACCGTATTGCATTTACGTGTAACATAGCAAACGTTACCATCGTTGTTTTAATTTAGAAATGTGACTTTAAAATAGGATTCTACTAGAATAGGTTCTTTCTGAAAAAATACTTTTAGAAAGATAAGATTCAAGTTTGAAGCATCAGCATAAACGTTCCTACAGAAGAAAACCTCAAAACATTTATCAAAAAAATAAATAAAAAATACCCGCTAGTACGTATCCATGATTGTAAAACATTGTTTAAACATATTAAATATTATCATGTTAAATTGAAACCTGATTTAAATTAACACCATACCTCCTTTTGTAACCACGAAAAATGACAAAAAAGCCTATATATTGATAACTTTAAGGATAAGAACGCTAAGACTTATTTTTCTTAAAACAATAGTTTTTGTATCTTTTCTTATCCCAGTATCTTTATTTTTCCCAATAGGAAGAAGTTAAAAATGTCAGCCCTTGAACTAAAGCATACTCTCTACATTGTTCCGAATGCGTTTGTCCTTACAATTCGTACATTATCTTATTTTATAGCATTATTTAAGACTAATATCTATTTGAAGACATAGGCCAATCGTATTGCGCTTTCTTATGCCCTCTTCCTTGTTCCATCTTCGTCATTGTCTGTAAAGGATCATAATTTAACGTAAATATTTAATGTTAGAATTACTACTGCCATAAACAAAGGCCTTGTCTGAAACATTTGGTCCAAAAAATTAACCTTAAGATGTAATTTTTGTGTAAAATGGGTGACAAAAGTAATATTCTACCTAACGATGCAATATGAACAGACAGATAACAACGTACCTGTTCACTTATAACTATTTTGGTAATGCAGTTTTGTTATATTTTTGAAATGCATCAGAGATCAATGATGATCATAATAGCGATGTCCAGCTATTTTGGTGGAGGAAGACCCAAAAACAAATGTCTGGAAGGAACCACCAGCGCACCGTAAGTGATCTGGAAGACCTTCCTACATTAAGTCCTTCGCCCCGAACGGGACTAGAACCCACGCGGTAAAAGGCTATGCAGTCAAAGGAGTTACGGTCGGCGACTCTACCACTACGCCACGGGCGCCCCCTAAGTAATTCAGTATAACAACAACAAGGTTCCAGTCTTCACTAAGGCAGGAGATTAGAATTAAACCTTTCCACGCCATAGACCCGTATTCCCCAATCATTCTTAAGCCTAAGTTATGACTTAATCCCACGTCACAATTTTCTTATTTACAAAAAGAAGGTTATTTATGAGGTTTTAATTAGACTTTAAACTCAAAGTAGCAATGTTATCGTATCATGCAAAAATACAGACATGAAGCTAAAAACAAAATGAAGATATTGTGGATATGAACCCACGATTTATGCAATTCTTACTTTAGAATATTTGGTGGTTATAGGCCTTATTTTAGGTGTTATATGGTAAAATATTGGATGGCAATAAGGTTGTTGCTTTATAACACTAAACAGGCTAGCATTTGATTTCTAGTGTTACAAGTACTGACAACGAGGTCGAGATAGCCATAACTACGGCATAACGGTGAAAATAAAAGTTTGGCTAAAGTTTAATTAAACTAGAAACAAAAAATATTAAATTTCGTATTCTGAGTAAAGTATCAGTCAGCATCGGTCTGCTTTCTTGATAACATTAAGCAAATGTATTTTAATAGGAAGGAAACATGACAAAGTCCTATGATTATTGCAACATAAAGCAAAATTTGAAAAGACACAGGTCAAAGGTATTTACAACCAAACCAAATGTAAAAGGAAGAAAAAATCTGTGAAGAATCATTAAACAAAAATAACAAATCCATCTGTTACCGCCTTGTAACAGTCAGTCGGCCAAAGGGCCCGTTTGAGTGCTAAAATCAGATTTACAGAGCTCTATAAACTCGCATTTGCACTGGCACAACCTGAAGTTCTGTTTTTGCATGTTTGTTACATTAAGCATATAACAGTAAAGCATAGTTTTAACCAGTATCCTGCCAACTTTAATCATTGACTGACCTTTCAGCATGTTGTGGATTTAGAAGCCAGCATAGCGGGACATGAGCAATGTGTCCTATAAGGACAACAGTTCCCTGATTCAAATTAAAATATGCCGACACTGCAAATGTAAACATAATTGAAAACCACAGAAGGGCATTACGAAAGTATTTTATGGGTATGTCTGTTTAGTGAGGTTTATATTAGATTCGTGTGCTTAAGCTATTCTGCAAGAGATACAGTCATGTCTAAATAATAGTACAAGATAATAAATAATCGAAAGTGAAAAGTAATGTAATGCATGAGTTAAACTGGCCTAAAATATACACTGTACATAGTAGCAACAAAATTATAATATGTTTGGATAGACAGTTATGTCAAAGCCAAAAGCCACACCTACATTTTCCACATAATATACAAGTACATATATGTATACTTGACCTAGTCATATTAATTATTATGGGCACACAGCCACAAAAGTACGATGACGTTATTTATGGTTTACTTTTTATCTTGACATCTTTCTCCTAATCATATCCAATCCAATGATACTTTCATAAGACTTTAATGTACCTAATAAATATGTCGGTAAACGCTTTAAAATATTTCTCTAACAAGCGTATGTTTGATTTAAGATTTATAAATAAGATTACACTTTCTTTTGTTCGTGTATGGGATGAATATTTATTTTTGCTTTTTTGTCTTATAATTTACATAATTTTTTAAAAACACAGAAAAGTGGTGATATATGGATTTTATTCCTTGTATTTAGTATGAAAAATATTGAACTCGGAAACATTCGGATACTTTATGGTGCTAGTGAGTAAGACATACTCCAAACGTACTAATTATTAATATATAACTATACTGATAGGACAATGTGTTATTAAGAACATATTTTTAACTTATAAAGTGATTATTTTTGTCTTATAATACATTATATATAATTAATGATATATCATTAGGTTAACACGTTAATGAGAGGTAAAATGTACGTACGTCGTGGTGAGGTCGGATCATTACTAATTATTTTAGTTGGTGTTTTTACATTATTGCGCGCAAGCCCAACTAATTACTACGTTATTACTTTTTGAATTAATTCATTCTATATTCAAACACTACCTAAATTGTTTCACACAAATAAATCTGCAGTAATTTAATTAATCAGGGTATATTTTAACGCGAGCAGCATATTGATGAGGATGTAATCGTTAAATTAAAAGACGAATTGTAATAAAACACGTTGAGACAGAGTCTCGTTTCGCATCATTTTATCCAACTTGTTTAATATTTTCAGTATCTAATGAACTCGCGCTCACACACATATAAATACACACACACACACGTACGCACACACACACACACACACATACACACACACACACACACACACTCACACACACACACACACACACACACACACACACACACACGCACGCACGCACGCACGCACGCACGCACGCACGCACGCACACACACTTATATTTATGTATAGCGAAAAAGAGGACCAGCAGCAAATAAATACCTAATTCTTCCAGTTCTGTTATGATATGACTCATTATTAAATTGGATGAGCAATATATCCAGTTTTTAGTTGCTTTACTTATTATAGATCATAGTTTGTATTGCACGTGAAACTAAATTCCCATCTGTGACAGTCAGTAATCAATCTAAATAATTCGCAACATAACCTTCTGAACGTAAATTCCCATCTGTGACAGTCTGTAACCAATCTAAATAATTCGCAACATAATCTCCTGAACGTGAATTCCCATCTGTGACAGTCAGTAATCAATCTAAATAATTCGCAACATAACCTTTTGAACGATACCACTATCATCTCACAACCGTAAGTCGTAAGATTTTATTCAAAAAATCTACGTGTAGTAAATGTCATTTTACAACCGGTGCAGTTAAAATGAAAATAACATAATCCAATAAAAGGAAATATGTCAGCACATCAGAAAAACCCGGTACGAATATATCTGCATGAGTGAAATATATGTATATTGCAATTTATTCTTACTACTGTGTTGACCTTTTTCTTTATTTACAAATAAACAAAACATTTTATTTCACTAAATATACATTCAATGTTTGTGAAAAGTCCGGATTACATCCTTTTTTTGTGTAACTTTCACATTAAACGCGTGTGGTTTTATTCAGTCGATAATGACAGGTTTTACTTATTGTTATTTTTTTCAGAATAAGTTCTATCAAGGTTCAGAATAATTATCAATCATGTCATTAAAATAAAAAAACAACATTAAAATAACTTTATATGGCTTTACTTATAAAGGAGTACTATTCTCTTATTCATGCCAAACACAGCCCCGAGCGTAAATATAGTCGTGTGTAAAAGCTGAAACTTAAGTTTGACATTAAAAAATAGATAAGGTACTTTTAGAATGACAGAGCTATGTTATTTAAACAACATCCATTGTATTCAAAGTAAACAAATCAGAACATAAAATACAGGTACACGCAGCGCATAAATTAGCCCCTAGTTATCAAAAAAACAAAACACGATCTTCAAATAAAAATACATTTATTGTAAATCAAGCAGGGCTAAGAAAACGTATGTTTTCATTGAAATAAATGGATGGGTCGCTGCTGCTGGCACTTTCTGCAACGTTTTGACCTTAGCTTTCTCTCATGCTGTGACGCAGTATGTTATCCTTGATTACAAGGCAATTGTGCTCAGAGTTATTAGGTCAAATAGCTTAGTAACAGGACTTTAACTGTCAACACAACTGTCAGCGAGCTTAACATACAATGTTTGGTTAGAATTAATATTAAAATATTATTGCCATCTTCCATGTTAAATTTAAACATTCATGTTTGTTTGTGTCAGAGAATGTTAGTGTGAGAGAGAGAAGGAACGGGAGGGAGAGAGAGAAAGAGAGGAAAAGTGGGAGAGAGAAAGAGAGGGAGAAAGAAGGAGAGAGATAGGGAGGGAGAGAAAGAGAGGGGGCAGAAGAAGAGAGAAAAAGAGAGGTAGAGAAGTGGAGAGAGAAAAAGAGGGAGGGAGATTGAGAGAGAGAGAGAGAGAGAAAGAGAAGGAGATCGAGAGAGGGAGAGAGAAAGGTAGAGAGGGAAAGAGAGGAAGAGAGAGAAGGAGAGGTAGAGAGGGAGAGAGAGAACGAGAGGGAGAGAAAACGAGAGAGAGAAAAAGAGAGGAGGGGGTCTAAAGCAACAACTTGAAGCCAAGTTACACCTCACAGCTACGGTGTCAGAAATAGGCCACAGAAGTAACCTCGTCGCCAAGACCATGTTTCAACAAACCTACCGGACCTGGTAGCGCAATTGGTAGAGCGTCGGCTCCAGGTACGGGAGGCCCCCGGTTAGACCCAGGGCCGCGAAGTCGTTAAAAATGGTTGTGGTATAGACCCCTTGCTAACGCTCAAGCAAATATAAGGGTAGTTCCACGACTGGTTGGCCTCGTGTCAGGATAATGTGACTGGGTGTGGTATCATGCCAGGTGTTTATGGCATTCTATGCACAGTGAAGGCAGCGCTATATCTGCTTTAAGTGGACACCAGATAACTGAAATACTGTTTGTGGGACGATAAAACCAATAAATAAACAAACATCACCAAGTCTATATAATATTTGCCTATCTTGAAGATATTTTCCTAAAGGTTTATCATCTTATTGATTTTTCTAGTGCATACATTACGTGATATATGTTTGTCGCAAAAATCGACTTAAGTTAAATGAACTAGTTCTTATTGCCTTTACTGGTTTCGTGTATTTTATGCGTTTTAACACTTTTTATATTTTACAAAGGAAACTTGATATTTGTTGTTGCTTTTCTCATTTAAAAACCACGTTTTGTGCCTGACTTACATGCTAAGTGTGAATTAATGATTGACAGTTGATTATTCAATGGTCAAGTTCCAGCTTAGCATACTGTCAATCCGCTATGACTTCGGAATCTATTTTTAGCAGAAATCACAATCATGCTTATTTATAGTTTTAGAAAGAATGGACATGTAGAGTGATTTGGTTCACACTACTGTCTTATAAATTAGACAATGTTCGAAATCGTCTTTTGTTAGACTTAAGATCGACAGAAATTATGACCAAATTCCCCCAATCCAGGTTTACGTGCATTTGATAAAGACAAGCTGTAAGATACCACCTTTAAAAGAAAAAAACAACTGATTTAAAATGTCCTGGCTTGTAACGGCACGATGACATCGTTAGCTTAATGATATCAAATTGTAGTTATTGTTTATTTCCAATGCAGTAAAGAAAAACAATAGGGTGTCAATGTGCTGTTAAGAAGTCGTACTGGCCTACAATTCAGGGCATTGTCTTGGACAAATTGTATGCGCCTTTATTTTCTGATGAAACAATAGTTATAATGGGAACTAGGTTGTGAAATTAATAATATGGTATTACACATTAATATTTTAATCAAACATTTAAACGACATTTGAATGATCGCCCGTTTCTGTTTCTCCAGTTTGAATAAATGTTCAAAAGTTCAAATTTGGCGTTAATATTTCATCAGCTACTAAATGCTAATAAGACATACCAATAATAAGAAAATTTTAAGTAGACATAGCCCGAACGTCGAAAAAGACACAATAAGCTCGCAAACAGCACATGAAAATACTGTGGCTTCATAAAAAAGGATTGGTGTCATAATGAGAAGTTGCAATAAAACAAACGGTGCATGCATGTAGTTAAAATGTTGAAATATTTAACATGAGCTCTTATTAAATATTTCCACATTTTAATCAAAAACGTGGTAAACTTGATGAGTATGTCAATCATTTATTTTCTTTATTTCCCTTTTGTGACACAAAACCATTCGAAGAGCCTATTATTTTGTTTACAATTTCATCTGCACGCAAAACATAATGTAATGCAAACTGACTTCTTGGAAATAAGTAGAAACACAATTTACACATCACGATTCTGTTTTCTGTTTTTGAACTTATATTGTATTTGTTATACATAAATAACTCGTCCAAGTATCAAACTTTTTCTGTTGACTTTATTAACAAAAACTCAACACTTGAATTAGACATTTAAACAACACACATTTCTTTGAAAACTCGCATTTTAAAGTGAATTTTGAAGTTCAAATGAAAAAGTTTATTATCGTCTTTTTTTAAACGAATATACATGAAACATGAATATTTAATATATAAACATATTTGAATCCATTTGTAAATGAGTTTCTATTCTGACTCCTAGGTAATTATCAAATAGAATGCAATATAAAAAAAACACAATTATGCCCGAGTCATCGGCGTTACACGTTGGATATAATACCAAGAAATAATCAAACACGTTTATTTCCACAAACTAAATGTAAATGTTGTTTAAGAACGTATGTCGGAAAAGCAATACCAATATGACAGCCGTGGTCAAAGTTCTTTGTTTAAATTTAATAAAAAATCTTCCGTAAATCAGTTTTTGTACACATTAACTAGATAAAAGTTAAAAAAATTTTCATTAAAATGTCGCATTATACATTTGAAACAGGGGCCTAAACGCTAAATGGAAAGCAAGCCATTATTTTCAGAACAGAAGGTCAGGTGAAAAAATCTGTCCTTTGTACTACAAGCTGAATTGTTGTTAACATATTGTAATCATGGTCACGTGATCTCATATATATTTTTAGAAATACCTTGTACATTACTTTTAAAGTAATACAAGAATTATTTGTTTACGAAATTCTAAGTTCTGAAGTTATATTTGAAGTACTTACTATAAACCTGCATGGCCAGTGTAGCCGTTGAATTATATTACATGCCTTTCATTGCATGATATCGTACGTGTTAACACAAGTTTTCTTCTCTTACTTGCCTTCATTTGTTTCAAAATTAATACACACACCACGCTCGCGCACATTCGTAAAAACCATATGTGTTACCGTATGCTGTAAGATTGCCAAGTTAAGAATAGCCTAGCCTTAAACGGAATATTCATTTTTAACCTTATTTTGCTGGCTTCATTGTCATGGATACATTTATTGTGATAGACATGGTGAACTGTTCTCGATTGTCTTTACTTATGTTTTTGTAAACATGGCAAATTGATGTTCTTTATTGGCATATGCAGTTCGTATCATACTACACAAAGCACCTACCAACGATATACCTAAAGAAATTTCAGTGTTCTTTTGTAAAAATATGTAGCAATCCGTTTGTCATATGGCTTCATATCTTGTTCCATTATATTTATTTTTATTGACTTAGCTATTCTGGAAGTCTGACCTTTGAAGAAAATAAATGGACAATGTAAACATATTTAGTGAAATGGTATATGTAAAATGCACTTTTAAGCTTCGTATTGCATAGTTCATGTCGTATTGCAAGAATTAATTATTTCAATATTTTTATAGGTTATTTTACACTTATGTGTATATGATATAAATATATTTGGTCAAGTGACACGATTGAAAAAAACAACAACAACACATACTGGACGAGCAGAGAGGAGAGTCCAATATGTTTCTTTAAAATCTGGGCACTCGTCCAAATACATTTCCCCATTGGACACTTCAGTGTAAAAAAAACTTTTTATTCTATATCCATTCCATATTCATTATGTACTTATTAATATATTATTAATTATCCTTTTGTATTATAATGGCGTTGGATTAATAAACGACGCAGACTTTTTAAACTTATTTGGATTTATAAATAACAGTTATGTAAATAAAATAATAATAAAAAAACAAACAACAACATTCTGACAGAAGCTTGTTTTTGTGTATAGTAAATCGCTGACTAATGCTTCCGTTATTTAAAATGCTTGAATCATACTCTCTTATTATAAACAATAAGTAATATAAAGCGTTTAAATACAATCCGTATTCTTATTCGTTAACGGATTTTCATTGTGTATTCTATGTGTCTGAGAAGTTGAGATTACTATGCAATAACGCAATATATTATTATGACTATGTACTGTCCAATACAGATATGCACAGGATGATCACGTGGTACTAATCAACTGCACTGATTGGTAAAAATAAATGAATATAGAATAAAACATGATATTCTACAGCCTAAACACATGGTACTAACTTAAAAAAGCATACTAGAGTGATTTAATCCTGACACTTTCTTAACAGCTTTTAATTGCACTCTTAAAATATTACCTTAGTCACAGAAGAAACGAGACTTTGAAGCGCCGCTTTTTTATATAATTTTTGGTATAATTATTTGGACAATATTATTAAAATAACACATATGTTTGCATCGTGCTATTTATCTGTACCGTGATTTAAAAGTTGTATTCGACGGTTTGCCTATGTCAAAGACATATAACAATATCACACAACTGATTGGGAGAAATTTGGTTACTATTTTTTTACAAACTCATAGACTTAAGTCTTAATAAATACGATTTTGAACACTTACTGAATTGTTGGACAGTACCAATCGCAAAAGAAAATCACTCCGAATGTGTATTCTTTCCAGCTGTATAACAAACTCGATAGTGGTCTCTGCTAAAAATAGATATCGACGTCAGAGTGGATTACCCGGATGACTATATAACGTATTCTCAAAAGTAAGTTGTCACGTGTTTTTTCAAGTTTAAAAAATAGCTATTTCTGCAGCGAGGCTCAGATAGGGAAAACCTGTTTGCAATAAAGAGCAGCGATTTTTGCTTGACTGTAAACACAGGTCTGGGACATACATGAACAGCATTTGCAGGACCTTTTCAGGCAAGAATGAATTGGTTATTTGAGCACAGAAATTTTCGGTCCAAACTGTCGGATAACATTTCGCAACAAGAATTTCTTTTTTTCTTCTGATCAGAACTTCAAAACAGGAGAAACATCTGCTAACAACAGTTGGAGAATATATATTTCCTCAATTAATTATAAATAACAACAACACTTACTCAAATTGTTATGTTTGTTTATTGGGTTTATCGTCCCACCACCAGTATTTCAGTTATCTGGAGACGGTGTCAAATTGAAGCAGATATAGTGCCGCCTTCACTGTGTATAGCATGCCATGAACACCTGGCGTTATACAACACCCAGTTACATTATCCTGACACCGGATTTACTCTTATATTATCGTTGAACTACTCTTATATTTGCTTGAGCGTTAGCAAGCGAGCTATACCACTACCATTTTTAACGACTTAGGTATGTCGCGGCCCGGGATCGAACCCGATTGCGCTACCAGGTCCGGTGCCTCAAATTGCTTTGTTAGAATAGCATGAATAATCTATGTACCGCAACTGACATATTCTTCTATGATTAGATTTGTCTCTATACAGGAATTATTATTGAAAATTCCTATTTTTTTTTTGCTTTTATATGGCAATGTGTATGGTCGACCAGATGAGAATATATAAAGGCGATCGACAAAGTTTACAAGACATTTTTGGTATATTTCGAACATTGTTAATTTCTGCATGACTTCATGTCAGAGGTACCTATAACTACTAATACGAACCTTATTTACGTTTTCCGCCTAATTTATACGTATTACGAATATACGCACAGAAAAGATTGACGATAATTAAAACGGAATGAGGATTGGTGTGTTTCTTCGTCTAAATATAAATCATGAATAGTGGATGTTTTCATCAAACAGAGATATCCAGTTAGCAAATAACGATTGACAGTTTAGATGAAATACACCATTCATCAAATACATAAAAGGAAAGATATGTCTAGTAATGCTGTGATTTAAAAGAAATCACAGAGTTCAATCAAATCAACGAAACGTGAAAGAGCCTTAAACTCAAGCTCATCTGAAATCATTATTTATATATAATAGAAAGTATTAACAAGAAAACATGCTTGGTTCTTTAAATGGCTCAAACCAGGCTCCTCTTGAGTAATAGTCCAGTGCTTTACTGACAGCTTGTTAACTTTTTGTTTTATGAATTTGTTAAAGGGAACACCATAACGGCTAAGTTAAAACAACATGCAATTGGTACAAAATTATTCACAATAGGAAGTACACGACACAGAAGACTGGCCAAAACTACAGCAATTGTCCATTTAGCAAACCCGTCTTAAAAACATGAGCAAGGAGTCCAGTTTCAAATTACGCTAATTTTCTTCATCGAACGTCCTGTAAAATATATGTATACAAAAATTCAATAAAAAGCAGAAGCTGCTGACATGAGAAAAATAAAAAAAATGTCAAATGTATTAAAAACAAAACAGGCTTGATTCTACAATGGTTCAAACCAGGCACCTCTTGAGTAATAGTCCTGTGCTTCACTGACAGCTTGCTGCTAACTTCCGGTTTTATGAGTTTGTTAAAGGGAAGTAATTCGACCACAGATTCGGCGTCGTACACCTGTCAGATCGTCACAATCCTTCTGGATGGTTGGGCGGAACTGTGACATCGTCAACGCCGGCTGGGTAGAACCAGTTATACACGCCTTGTATTTATTATTGGACCTGAGATGTGTAGCGTTACAACATAAATGTGCCATTCAGTATATAATCGGAAAGTCCGTAAACTTATTTAAATAATATGATTAAGAAACACTTGCTAACACTACCCTGGCGTAGTGAGTTAGCTTTACAATTTCTTTTATGCATGGTTGCAGTTTAGAATCTAAGAATTATTGTCTTTCATCAATATAGTCAAAATATTGAGTATTAATACATGTAAAATCTCTTACTGCACATTTATGTGTCGGTAATTTTGTCTCTGTGTGTCTATGTTCACTGACCCGTTTTGATAGCTTGAGAGCAATACCATCGATGCATACCTAGTTTGTTTGTCACGCAGAAGGAACAGGACGACACAGTCAACTCTCGTTATCTCAAATTTCAAGGGGCCGTAGAAAATAGTTTGAGATATCCGAAATTTGAGTTATTCGAATTTAATGATAGTTTGTGTAAATCTTAAAAATCTTACCTGCTACACGATGACTGGTAATGACTGAAATTCCTAGTTATATCTGCCACTGTAAACTAAGTTTCTGCAAGTTTGTGTGGTTTTGCATGTTTAAAGTGTTATTAGATTTTTTACAATGTTATTTAATATTAAGACCGGGTCCTTCATCAGATTGCTCGACACTTTCTCTTGTCTGGTCTGTTGCCATAACCAATCTTATTTTTTCAATAATCAGTACGTGTATTTTGGGTAGGTAGTGGAAGAATGATAAAATCACTAACGCGACCTGTCATTTTATTTACAAGTTGAGAAGGCCGTGTCAACAAGTTCTCAAAAACTGTTACAACAACAAGTACAAACTGAAAAACACTTTAATCAGCGTTAATTGATTAACGAAATCAGCTAATTAAACAATAATCGATTACCTCTTCTGTAAATTACGTGACATCCTGATTGCCGATAATTGGCGATAAAACTCGCGCCCAAATCTTCGCGAGTTTCACGGTAGGTGTGAAAATCACTATTATTGCCGTTTTGCATCTTATAGCAATTTGAAGTTTGAGATAGACCAACTGATTTCAACAGTTTTATACGTGTGGGGACAAAGAATTTAGTTTGATATATCCGATAATTTGACACATCCAAATTTGAGTTAAGCGGAGTCGACTATATAGAAACTGTAGTGAAAAAATAGGACCGTAGAAAACAGTTTGACATAACCGGAAATTTGACATAACCGATTTTGAGATAACGAGAGTTGACTGTATTACAGAGAATAGCTGTCTGTTGTTACCTTTTCTACATTTTAGCATCATTCAGATCGCCAGTTGAATTAATTCGCCGATTTACATGTTTGTCTTCTTTCCTAGTTCATACTTTCATTTTCTCAATTTTACTGACAAATTAGTTTTATTATTTTAAGCCAGCGATCAATTAAATTGCTTTTGGTAGGGCAAATCAACGGGCCTGCCAGCATTATAGAAAACTTTTAATATTGGGCCTATAAATTTCTTACAAGTTATGACATTTAAAGAAATTCTCGACGCAAAAGTCATACCTAAGATCAAACTCCTACCTGCGACTGTCAGACCAGTGGTACAACACGTCATCTATTACAGCCCTTATCATTATTGTACGCACAAGAAAATGATTCGGGATCCAGTTTCATATAACGATCGTAGTCGTTTAATCAATTTAAAATTATGCTAATTTCCTTTATCGAACGTCCTGTAAATATATAACTTTATGTGATTAATATATTTTAGCATTACATTTTCTTTAAATTGTAAACTAACAGCTGCAACAAGTAAACAAAACACTGATGCAACGTTATACATGTATTATATATAATAAAACACATTATTATGAAAACGACAACACTAATATGGGCAACCCTTATTAATACACTTTAGAGTCACAATCAATCAAATACAATTTCTCACATTTTCACAATGAATTTGTTAAACTTTGAAATCGTATAGTTTTCTAGCCCTAAATGTTTTCTCGCACCGCGTGAAGACGTGCTAGTCAGAGAGTACATAACTTAGCTTCGCTATAGATTGTTTAATAAACAAAACTTGCAGTTATGAAGAAATAAATAAATAAGCTCTATGACAAATATGTACTGGAGACGTTTTTGAAGCAGTACTTACTAGATTATTGTTTGAACAACACATATTTACTTAACAAAACACGGTACTACTTTGTTTTGAGGATTAAAATATCAATATATTAATATAAAAAACAGCAGCAGATAGCGTAGACGTTTATGGTTTGTTTGAATATTTATGGCTTATTTACATGTATTATTTTGCTTTACAAAGCTCTTTATATACAGTTGCTTAATTAGACAATAGTGAACTATAGAACAAAAGTGCGCTTATTTTATAAAAGCAATCTACAGGTGATTTGTAAACACTTTACTTTGAAAGTCGGTGCTTGACTTTAAATCACATAAAATGCAGCCAGTAATTACAATTGCAAAAGACATTCGAGTACAACTTCAAAAGGCATTTAGACATTTTAGGAAATATTGTATCGCAACCTAACACGCAAAACAAACACGTGATTCTGGTTATTTTTTGTTTTGATTTTGAGATACATCTCCGCAACCAGTTATGATCATTGTAGCGACCTCCAGTTGTTTTGATGGAGGGAGACCCTACACAGATGTCTGGGTAGAACCACCGGCGCACAGCAGGGTAGGTATAATACCCTCACACTTTACGTCCTTCGCTCCGAACTGGATTCGAACATACGCCGTGAGAGGCTAAGCAGTCTGTCTGTTAGTCTGCCTGCCTGTCTGTCAGTCTGTCTGTATGTCTGTGTGTCTGTATGTCTGTTTGTCCGTCCATCCATCCATCCATCTGTCCGTCCGTCCGTCCGTCCGTCCATCCAAACATCCATCCATCCATCCATCCACCCATCCACCCATCCATCCATCCATCCATCCATCCATCCATCCATCCATCCGTCCGTCCATCCGTCCATCCATCCATCAATCCATCCATCCATCCATCCATCCATCCATTCATCCATTCATCCATCCATCCATCTATCCATCTATCCATCTATCCATCTATCTATCTATCTATCTATCTATCTATCTATCTATCTATCTATCTATCTATCGATCTATCGATCTATCGATCGATCGATCGATCGATCGATCGATCGATCTATCTATCTATCTATCTATCTATCTATCTATCTATCTATCTATCTATCTATCTATCTATCTATCTATCTATCTATCTATCTATCTATCTATCTATCTATCTAATCAGATCTATCTATCTATCTAATCAGATCTATCTATCTATCTATCTATCTATCTATCTATCTATCTATCTATCTATCTATCTATCTATCTATCTATCTATCTATCTATCTATCTATCTATCTATTCAATAAAATGTCTACAATAAGAATGCAACTAGGCATTGTGCATATGTTATGAGTCACGCGCGGAGCTCCATCGTGTCGCATTTCGGATGTATTTATTAAATTCTATGATGTTTAAGAAAGTAAACTTTAATTCTAGGATATATATGATCAAATTATACGAAATTTCTAAAGGATATATTTGAAGGAAAATTGCTTCAGACATCTGTAGGAACCATTACAACAAAATATACATAATATTTATCCGTACAAATGTTGTCCAGGATAGATATTACACAATAATTATGCGTATTGGATAATACTATCTTAAGTATAGGACAGGCCCTTGTATTTCGAACAAAACTATACTTTGGTATCTTGTTTAAAATTCTCTCGGAGGTTGATAATATTGTCTGTAATCAACTTCAGAATGAGTATTTTAATTATCCATGCACAATTGTGTAATACAGTGTCTCGATTCTTAGATAGTTGAATTGTTTACAATCTATACATTAGTTCATTATATAAACAATCTAGGTATGTTACTTCAGAAACAGTTTGTTGCAAGTACAGTAAATATGTTTACTTGGTACACTGTGCACTGCGATTACTGACACAACACATAAATCATATTGTTTTATTCAGTCTGTATGTGACGATGTCTACTTCTGATAAATACCCGATGAAGCAGCAATGAAATATTCCCTCTCACACAATAGGCTAATTTATCATTAAACATCGCAGTATGCTAACAACAAAAATCAGCACCGGACCTGGTAGCGCTATCGGTAGAGTGTCGGCTTCAGGTACGGAAGGCCACGGGTTCGATCCCCGTCCGCGACATCCCAAAGTCGTTAAAATGGTAGTGTTATAGCACCCTTAATAACGCTCAAGCAAATATAAGGGTAGTTCAAAGATAATATGAAAGTAGGTCCGGTGTCAGGATAATGTGTCTGGGTGTGGTATTAGGCCAGGTGTCCACGGTGTGCTATACACAGTAAAGGCAGCACTATATCTGCTCCAAGTGGACACCGTCTCCAGGTAACTGAAATACAATAGTGGGACGATAAATCCAACAAACATAAAACAGCATAGTTATAGGTATAAACGGTGTATGAAATTCCTTAATCATACTTTCGTGTTAATTATTTGGAGCCAGTACGCAAAATGTTCATTGAAAATGTATGTAAAGTTTTAAGATGACCAAAGTAAGCTGTCATGCAAACAAAAGACCAAAAACTGAAATAGATGCATTTGCAGAACAAACATTAGTAATATGTTCTCTACTGAGTCCAGTTTTAATCGACCATCAAAGCCGAGACTTTGTGGATACTTAAATATTTTAAGCCTGATTGTTCATTTTGAACTTGCAAATTATAATTGATAATATAGATGTTTCAATATACACGAATAGAACAAAAAAGACAACAATATCTGTCTGAATTATCATATATATTTATCAAGTCTTCTTAACAAAATAGAATCATCTTTAAAAGTTTATTATTTGAAAACTAATACAGTTTATCTAGTTTTATAGAAAGTGGCGGTATAATTTCTTAATTTCATTTTATTTCGGGATAACTATTTAATTCCACAACAAAGTATTAATTTAATTTAAGGATGGACATTGGACTTTGGTTCCTAATTTCATCTTCACATGAACAAGATGCTACAACCATTTACTCTTCTCTGATCTTGTTTTTTCTTGATTTAAGTTTAATTTCACCAATAATCAACCATTTTTTGTGTAGTTTTTATGATTGAAATGATACCTCTTTCTGTTCTAAACACTATGTGGACATAATTTTTAATGGCGTCATTACTTTCGTCATAACTTATCAAAGAAGACATCAGCGCTATGACATCTTGTATTCAAATAGATTAGTTTTCTTTTAATTGCTTGCATTTGAGAAACTCGTCAGAAAGTGCGCGGTTAGAGCTCTGTAAAACCGGTTTAAGCAACCCAGTCGGCCCATATTAGCGACTGACCGTTTCGAGGCGGTAACTGTCGGCTTTGCTTTTTTCGTTAAATGACTCATCACAAAATTGTTTTCGCTTTTCACTTGTCTTGCATGTGCAATACCTTTGTCCTGTGCCTTTACGGAGTTTAGTATATGTTGCAATGTTGCAATGTTCATAGGACTTTTCATATATTCTTATTGATTTGCTCGTTTAAATAATCGAATACTATTTTGAGCCAATTGGCAACGTTCATCTGTTTATAGGAAGTTAAAACCATCACACATGTCATGGAATCCTCACCAACAATGAGCAGGTCACTTGGAAAATGCCTCACATAAGAATTTACAGATCCGACCAGACTTTAACCACGATGCAATGGGGACGTACAGATTGTTTTCAAATGAATGCCTGTGGGTTCCTTTCTATAAAAGCGAATTCGATATTTTTGTGAACTGCTATTACATTTGCTCCTATTTTATTTGTTGATAATATTTTATGTATATACACTAATCCGAAATTTACCAATATTATAGCTTGAATTACAATGCACAAGCTGTCAGTACGATGGTTAAAAAGAACATTTATAAATTATTACAAATTTAACAATAAGTTACACCTGCATATGGTATCATACTAGAAATAATCCTTATTTTTCGTTTGTGTGATATAATAATTAGTGTTTCAACTGTAGCAGGTGTCATTTCAGACACATACTTGTACTATTTTGTTAAACTACTATTTTTGTACTACATTCAGTACTTGTTCTTGATCTTTTGTATCATCTAGCGACTCATTTACAGTGTGGATGTTAATCATTAATGCAATTTTTATAAATGAATGTCATATAGCCTTAGATGTAATCTTTGCAACGACAGGTTTGTCTCATATTGTTTGATTCACCTGTCCGTTTTTTGTTAGTAAGCCAATGTACTTTATATGTCAGGAACTGGTATTGTTGTAAAGATCTCACGAATTTAACTGTTAAAATGTGAAAGTTGTTTTTAATAATTAGCATTATAACTCTAAAAGAAGTGAAATGACGCCCAGTTTTTCTATTAATAAGTGTGGCATGAACATGTTGACTTAGTAGCACAATTATTTACACGAAGTATCTAATGAGGAATAATTATAATAATCCAGCTGACATATAAAATTTCATCTTTGGACCAGACGACTTTTATTTCCATTTATATTTTTAATGAATAGATTAACAATATGATTTATTCAGCCGTCCTTTTTCATTAAATTTTACAATTAATTATTCTCGTTTATGACACCTGTTGTGTAACACTATCATTATTAAGTCATCACACTTTTAGCAAGATTTTATTATTTTAATATTAGTCATTAAGCATATATCTAAATGTCATTTGCACTTTATAATTCAGCTGTTCTTACACACCTTAATCCTAATTTGAAATTTATGCAAAATATTATTTTCTTGACAATCTGATATATAAAAGTGAATAAAAGAAGTTAGAAACATCTTTCATCAAAGTCCAGTATTAAACATTTAGATAATGGCAACATTATTATCATTTAAAATATACTGTTTAAAAAGTGAAGACTGTTTTACATATAATATCTAAAAAGTATTCACCAGAAACAGTAGATTAAATTGAAAATGTTTCTTATCTTGATAAAGATTTGTTTAGCGTACATAAAATACAAATCAACTTTTTGACCTTATCATTCTCATTTAGCATATATGAGTGCACTGTATTTTTTATGGTTTGTGCCAATAGAAATCTCGGAGTCAACAGCGCACTGAAAGGGTTGACACGATCAGAAAATATAATGTTAGAACGTATTTTGTAATATAAGGCAATGCGCTCTATACCATACAATACAAAAAAATACACCACAACCTATTTTGGTCCTTTTATTATATTTTGTCACTGAAACTCATGTCCTTTTACCTGGTTTGCTAGACGAAAATGGTAATTTCACCTAAATTTGGGCCCTGAAATAGGTCCTGATTTTCTTGACTGTAGAATATTTTATGTGTGTTATTTTTGGATCTCCGTTGTTTTATCTCGTTTGGTCGTTAAACATTAGATAATGTTTATTGCAATTATTGCATTTAATTTATTGTTTTAGGGAGATGGATAGAAACCATAGAATTAAGCTTCGAAACAAAAGACTAAAGCATACATTTAGAAACATTGAATTATGGATAAATAATTGCCATCTCTCATTATAGTTTGGGCTGTTGTGAGCCTTTCATTTGGGTTACAGTGTTAATTAAAGGACTCGTTTATTAAGAACAAAGTTAACGGTATAATTATATAAGGTTCAGAAAATAAACATGTCATCTCAGGCACATACTTGATTATTTGTTCTTTGTTTGTTTTATCTTCAACACAAACATCAATTGTTATTCTGTTATATTATAGGCAACAGAGTATCCGTGATTATTAATTTTTAGGAGGAATTGTTAGACATAAGTTTTCATTGTAGTGAAAGTAACAACAAATATTCCAGACTCCATATTTTGACTTCAAACACTATAGTTTTGTATTTTTGATCAGAATAGTTTTTTTTGCTATTTTATTGTTATTGTTACATGTTTTTATGTTTTAATACAGAATGATTTTATGACCGTTGCAACAATTTTGTATCTGCAAATAGTCATCACTGAATTATGCAGTTAGTGAACATAAATGGAACAAAAACCCAGAGGGGCTAAGTGGGAAATGTCTTTGCTCGAAATTGATAATTAAAATCAAATAACCGAAAATAGGCATAAATGAAACGGTAAATTAGTTTCGGTGTAAGATCGCAGTTTATTTCTCATTGTGAGCCTAGAAAGTAATATTTTCACTCGTGGCTTCAGCAATTATTTTCTATATACATTATAATATAAGCGTTGTACGTACAGATTTCTTCTTAATAATTCTAGAGACTCTTTGGCTAAAATAATTACTAAAATTAATATTCTGGGCGTTAGTAATTCGGATACTGCGATTTGTTAAAACTATTTTTGACATTAGGCATAAATATAATACAATGTTCTTATTTGTGTTTATTGCGTATCGTTTAATGTATCGTCCTCATGCAATGTCATCGCAAATGTCATTTCTATTACTTTGAATAAAAAGTAATTGGACCCACGTTTTGTGCACTTCAGATGAATGAATGTATTCATAGATACGAACACTAAAATATACTATAACCGCTCACACATTATTATACATTTATTTTACACCCAGGTGTCATAAGATAGTAAAATAGACCCAACACTGCGACATTTATGCTATTTACTGGTTTTATCGTCAAACTGCAGAACCTAAAATATAATCAAGAACTAGGAGATTATGATTCTCCTGATGAAAGAGAAATCAGCGTGCAATTTAAGGTTCATTTTCATGTGAAGACCCTGCATATAAGAAGTACATACAAAATATGTAAACAATGTCTGAAACATTCTCCGACGGTAATCGGTACCACAGCTTATTGTTGTGTAATTAGCTTGTTTTTCTTCATTTACAGATTTTATTTGCTTTGCTCGTTTTGTTGAATGTCACGTCACAGATTTGTCGTTACGTTTACATTTGGCTTGCATGTGAATACCTTTATTAAAGAATTTCTCTAATATTGGTCCCGAAAACGTTTTTTTTTTTAAATTGTCATTTCATTTAGAAAAAGGGATGTACATGTATAATGAATTTGGCTGTTCTACTATGTAACATCCTAAATCCATTCGAAGCAATATGTACAGGAATGGCAATATGATATTTATTTCTTTGGTCATAGTGTCGTGAAGAAGCTATTCTTAATGAAGTCTGGTGGATGCCGTAAAAGTGTCACCGTTTAAGTACTCCTTCAACTTGACATTCAATTTTTATAATTAATATCTTAATAACAAGGACGGTAGAAATCACATGATAAACAAGAAAATAATGATACATATTTCTTTACATACAAACCGCATTGTCGTAACGTAGTCATGGTTACTTTATTAGCGAATACTCTAAATACTTTTTCATATTCTGTCATTATGCTTACCCTATATTGTCATGTCTGTAAGAATTAATCTAATTTAGATGCATAAAAAGATACAGTGAATACATGAACTTTACTTTTGTGCTATGTATTTTTTAATAACTGTAATCAAACGATATCTGTATTATTGAAATTTAATGATAAACGGTGACTGAAATATCACATGCCAATAGAAAAAAATGATTTATTTAAAAACAACAACTGATTTCTTTCTGTTAAACGATAATTTGAAGTATAAAGTAAACATATTTGTTCGACTATCACAGTTGTAAATTTATTTATAGCTGCGTCAATGTAATATATCTTTCTCATTGGACTTCCCGTTTCTCTAAAGTTGTAGTTATTTATATATTTTTTAAATAATCTATTATATTTCTTATGACAATGCATGTTCCCGAGGGAAAATGATCATGCGCTTACGCTTTTTAAAATTTATTTCGATGTGCGTCTTAAAAGGAAGATTGATTCAGATTTTAACTTGCAGATGAAACCTGTTTGTTTATTATTTATAGTTCATTATCTAACAGTTTATGGCGTAGAGGTTTGTTTGGTAACTACCATTAAAGTAATCTTAGTAGATATTTTTCTAAAACGCAAATATTAACTACACTAGTTTTAACTTAGCATCTTGAATGTTTTAAGGAAAAAATACATGGACACCACTGCATATTATGTTGTATTCAAAGATTCTGGTATCTGTAAGAGGCTTTCTGGGTGTCAATATTGGAGCTTTAGCAAATTCACAACTGGCAAAAGTGAGTCTAGATATTATTATATAATGAGGACATTATTTACATTGTTTTTATACAGTTAGTGATTAGGTCCCAGTTTAAATTATTCACATTTGCGTAAAGTTTATTGAAACCGGTTTAAGCACCCCAGTCGGCCCATATTAGCGACTGACCGTTCCGAGGCGGTAACTGTCGGGTTTGCTTTTTTCGTTAAATGACTCATCACAAACTTGTTCTTGCTTTTCACTTGTCTTGCATGTGCAATACCTTTGTCCTGTGCCTTTACGGAGTTTAGTATATGTTGCAATGTTGCAATGTTCATAGGACTTTTCATATATTCTTATTGATTTGCTCGTTTAAATAATCGAATACTATTTTGAGCCAATTGGCAACGTTCATCTGTTTATAGGAAGTTAAAACCATCACACATGTCATGGAATCCTCACCAACAATGAGCAGGTCACTTGGAAAATGCCTCACATAAGAATTTACAGATCCGACCAGACTTTAACCACGATGCAATGAAGACGTACAGATTGTTTTCAAATGAATGCCTGTGGATTCTTTTCTATAAAAGCGAATTCGATATTTTTGTGAACTGCTATTACATTTGCTCCTATTTTATTTGTTGGTAATATTTTATGTATATACACTAATCCGAAATTTGCCAATATTCAAGTTTGAATTACAATGCACTAGCTGTCAGTACGATGGTTAAAAAGAACATTTAAAAATTATTACAAATTTAACAATAAGTTACACCTGCATATGGTATCATACTAGAAATAATCCTTATTTTTCGTTTGGGTGATATAATAATTAGTGTTTCAACTCTAGCAGGTGTCATTTCAGACATATATTTGTACTATTTTGTTAAACTACTATTTTTGTACTACATTCAGTACTTGTTCTTGATCTTTTGTATCATTTAGCGACTCATTTTAAGTGTGGATGTTAATCACAAATGCAATTTTTATAAATTAATGTTATAAAGTCTTAGATGTTATCTTTGCAACGACAGGTTTGTCTCATATTGTTTGATTCACCTGTCCGTTTTTTGTTAGTAAGCCAATGTACTTTATATGTCAGGAACTGGTATTGTTGTAAAGATCTCACGAATTTAACTGTTAAAATGTGAAAGTTGTTTTTAATAATTAGCATTATAACTCTAAAAGAAGTGAAATGACGCCCAGTTTTTCTATTAATAAGTGTGGCATGAACATGTTGACTTAGTAGCACAATTATTTACACGAAGTATCTAATGAGGAATAATTATAATAATCCAGCTGACATATAAAATTTCATCTTTGGACCAGACGACTTTTATTTCCATTTATATTTTTAATGAATAGATTAACAATATGATTTATTCAGCCGTCCTTTTTCATTAAATTTTACAATTAATTATTCTCGTTTATGACACCTGTTGTATCATTATTAAGTCATCACACTTTTAGCAAGATTTTATTATTTTAATATTAGTCATTAAGCATATATCTAAATGTCATTTGCACTTTATAATTCAGCTGTTCTTACACACCTTAATCCTAATTTGAAATTTATGCAAAATATTATTTTCTTGACAATCTGATATATAAAAGTGAATAAAAGAAGTTAGAAACATCTTTCATCAAAGTCCAGTATTAAACATTTAGATAATGGCAACATTATTATCATTTAAAATATACTGTTTAAAAAGTGAAGACTGTTTTACATATAATATCTAAAAAGTATTCACCAGAAACAGTAGATTAAATTGAAAATGTTTCTTATCTTGATAAAGATTTGTTTAGCGTACATAAAATACAAAGCAACTTTTTGACCTTATCATTCTCATTTAGCATATATGAGTGCACTGTATTTTTTATGGTTTGTGCCAATAGAAATCTCGGAGTCAACAGCGCACTGAAAGGGTTGACACGATCAGAAAATATAATGTTAGAACGTATTTTGTAATATAAGGCAATGCGCTCTATACCATACAATACAAAAAAATACACCACAACCTATTTTGGTCCTTTTATTATATTTTGTCACTGAAACTCATGTCCTTTTACCTGGTTTGCTAGACGAAAATGGTAATTTCACCTAAATTTGGGCCCTGAAATAGGTCCTGATTTTCTTGACTGTAGAATATTTTATGTGTGTTATTTTTGGATCTCCGTTGTTTTATCTCGTTTGGTCGTTAAACATTAGATAATGTTTATTGCAATTATTGCATTTAATTTATTGTTTTAGGGAGATGGATAGAAACCATAGAATTAAGCTTCGAAACAAAAGACTAAAGCATACATTTAAAAACATTGAATTATGGATAAATAATTGCCATCTCTCATTATAGTTTGGGCTGTTGTGAGCCTTTCATTTGGGTTACAGTGTTAATTAAAGGACTCGTTTATTAAGATCAAAGTTAACGGTATAATTATATAAGCAACGTCTACCGTCGGTTCAGAAAATAAACATGTCATCTCAGGCACATACTTGATTATTTGTTCTTTGTTTGTTTTATCTTCAACACAAACATCAATTGTTATTCTGTTATATTATAGGCAACAGAGTATCCGTGATTATTAATTTTTAGGAGGAAGTGTTAGACATAAGTTTTCATTGTAGTGAAAGTAACAACAAATATTCCAGACTCCATATTTTGACTTCAAACACTATAGTTTTGTATTTTTGATCAGAATAGTTTTTTTTGCTATTTTATTGTTATTGTTACATGTTTTTATGTTTTAATACAGAATGATTTTATGACCGTTGCAACAATTTTGTATCTGCAAATAGTCATCACTGAATTATGCAGTTAGTGAACATAAATGGAACAAAAACCCAGAGGGGCTAAGTGGGAAATGTCTTTGCTCGAAATTGATAATTAAAATCAAATAACCGAAAATAGGCATAAATGAAACGGTAAATTAGTTTCGGTGTAAGATCGCAGTTTATTTCTCATTGTGAGCCTAGAAAGTAATATTTTCACTCGTGGCTTCAGCAATTATTTTCTATATACATTATAATATAAGCGTTGTACGTACAGATCTCTTCTTAATAATTCTAGAGACTCTTAGGCTAAAATAATTACTAAAATTAATATTATGGGCGTTAGTAATTCGGATACTGCGATTTGTTAAAACTATTTTTGACATTAGGCATAAATATAATACAATGTTCTTATTTGTGTTTATTGCGTATCGTTTAATGTATCGTCCTCATGCAATGTCATCGAAAATGTCATTTCTATTACTTTGAATAAAAAGTAATTGGACCCACGTTTTGTGCACTTCAGATGAATGAATGTATTCATAGATACGAACACTAAAATATATACTTTAACCGCTCACACATTATTATACATTTATTTTACACCCAGGTGTCATAAGATAGTAAAATAGACCCAACACTGCGACATTTATGCTATTTACTGGTTTTATCGTCAAACTGCAGAACCTAAAATATAATCAAGAACTAGGAGATTATGATTCTCCTGATGAAAGAGAAATCAGCGTGCTATTTAAGGTTCATTTTCATGTGAAGACCCTGCATATAAGAAGTACATACAAAATATGTAAACAATGTCTGAAACATTCTCCGACGGTAATCGGTACCACAGCTTATTGTTGTGTAATTAGCTTGTTTTTCTTCATTTACAGACTTTAGTTGCTTTGCTCGTTTTGTTGAATGTCACGTCACAGATTTGTCGTTACGTTTACATTTGGCTTGCATGTGAATACCTTTATTAAAGAATTTCTCTAATATTGGTCCCGAAAACGTTTTTTTTTAAATTGTCATTTCATTTAGAAAAAGGGATGTACATGTATAATGAATTTGGCTGTTTTACTATGTAACATCCTAAATCCATTCGAAGCAATATGTACAGGAATGGCAATATGATATTTATTTCTTTGGTCATAGTGTCGTGAAGAAGCTATTCTTAATGAAGTCTGGTGAATGCCGTTAAAGTGTCACCGTTTAAGTACTCCTTCAACTTGACATTCAATTTTTATAATTAATATCTTAATAACAAGGACGGTAGAAATCACATGATAAACAAGAAAATAATGATACATATTTCTTTACATACAAACCGCATTGTCGTAACGTAGTCATGGTTACTTTATTAGCGAATACTCTAAATACTTTTTCATAATCTGTCATTATGCTTACCCTATATTGTCATGTCTGTAAGAATTAATCTTATTTAAATGCATAAATAGATACAGTGAAAACATGAACTTTACTTTTGTGCTATGTATTTTTTAATAACTGTAATTAAACGATACGGCTTCTGTATTATTGAAATTTAATGATAAACGGTGACTGAAATATCAAATGCCAATAGAAAAAAATGATTTATTTAAAAACAACAACTGATTTCTTTCTGTTAAACGATAATTTGAAGTATAAAGTAAACATATTTGTTCGACTAACACAGTTGTAAATTTATTTATAGCTGCGTCAATGTAATATATCTTTCTCATTGGACTTCCCGTTTCTCTAAAGTTGTAGTTATTTATATATTTTTTAAATAATCTATTATATTTCTTATGACAATGCATGTTCCCGAGGGAAAATGATAATGCGCTTATGCTTTTTAAAATTTATTTCGATGTGCGTCTTTAAAGGAAGATTGATTCAGATTTAAACTTGCAGATGAAACCTGTTTATTTATTATTTATAGTTCATTATCTGACAGTTTATGACGTAGAGGTTTGTTTGGTAACTACAATTAAAGTAATCTCAATAGATATTTTTCTAAAACGCACTAGTTTTAACTTAGCATCTTGAATGTTTTAAGGAAAACATACATTGACACCACTGCATATCATGTTGTATTCAAAGATTCTGGTATCTGTAAGAGGCTTTCTTGGTGTCAATATTGGAGCTTTAGCAAATTCACAACTGGCAAAAGTGAGTCTTGATATTATTATATAATGAGGACATTATTTACATTGTTTTTTATACAGTTTGTGATTAGGTACCGGTTTAAATTATGCACATTTGCGTAAAGTTTATTGAAACAACACGGACACAATATTGCAGTCGCACGTACAAGTTCAGTCACCTACTGGTAAAATGTACTTCTGATCTAATATGACTTTAAAACATAAAACAAACAATGCATCTTGTCTGTGTATTACAACATTCTCTTTACATATCTTATATTTAGCAAATCTTTTCTCACATACTTATGAGTAAAAATATTCTGCCACATTTCAACAAGTGTTTATAAAATATCAGCGCATGGACATTTTGTTTTCAAATAGATCGTTTTTCTTTTCGTTGCTTGCATTTGAGAAAGTGCGAGGTTAGAGCTCTGTAAAACCGGTTTAAGCACCCCAGTCGGTCCATATTGCCGACTGACCGTTCCAAGGCGGTAACTGTCGGGTTTGCTCTTTTCCTTAAATGACTCATCACAAATTTGTTCTTACTTTTTGCTTGGCTTGCATGTGAAATACCTTTGTTCTGTGCCTTTTCGGAGTTTGGTATATGTTGCAATACTCATAGGACTTTGTCATATATTCTTATTTATAAAGCGCACAAGTGTCTACATAGTGCTATTTTGGTAAAAATATAATCTTTTGATGGTAGATTTATCTTCTTTAATGACGTTTTATACTGAAGAATTTAAGAATCAATTTCCACTTTTATCAGTTAGTTCAGTTCATTCCTGTCAATTGTTGCCTTAAAATTTTTACTCTGATTTATGACAATTAAGTCAACGGCAGTTAATATTCGAGGCAAAAATAAAATTACAAAGAGAGTAATAGAAGTTTTAAGCTGTATGGGTTGGTGAGACAGTTTAAATAAGTCTTCTGTTTGCAAGTCATGGCAGTAAGCATATGTGCATCAGATGTGACGGACAATACACACATTTATCTATGGTTATTAAACATTAACCTTTCTTGAGGGGGTAAGTGTGCTTTACTTTTGATGGTATTGCTTCTTGCAACCCCATGTAGTTTGCAACTACAGAATGTTTTGTATCACATACAAATATTTTACTTTATTAAGTTTGCTACAGACGGTAGCAGCATTGTGTATTTTAAATATTGCAACAAGCAACAGATGTTTTGTAAGCTGAAACAGAAGTGCATAGTATGAGGAAGTATATAATGCTTTTAGATATTTAACTAGGTATATGTTTTGCACAATTCTTCAAATAACAGGTATGAACGATAAAGGCTAGACGTATAATATTCTCCACTAACGCAACTTTTGTTTGCACAAGTGCATATGTTCCTTGGGGAATCATTTACTGCAACACAATGCCATTTTCAATTAAATGTGTTGTTTAGAGAGAATAGACGGAATAAAGCATTGTATGATTTCCGCTATGATAATAGGATACACAATTTACTAAGTTTACCTTCCTTTGTTCCTAGCTACCCAAGTGCTTACAAGGAGACTAGAAATAGTAATAGCTGCGTGATTGCAGACTTTATGTCTACATTAAGTCTACATTAAGTTGGGCAATTCATGAACCTTCTTTATTGTACAAAATAGAAATATATATTTAAGATTCTATCCACTTTAGAAGACCTAAAATCATATGAATTCGGTACCATGTCTGCATATGTGAAGGTAATACGTTATAGTTCCGTTTCTTCATTTTATATGTAAGATTATATCCTCTTTAGAAGACCTAAAATCATACAAATTCGGTATAATCTGCATATGTGTAGGTATTTCGTAATATTTCCGTCTCTACATTTTATATTTAAGATTCTTTCCACATTAGACCTTAAAATCATACGAATTCGGTATCATATCTGCATATGTGTAGTTTTTATGTAATATTTCCATTTCTACATTTTTTATGTAAGATTCTATCCACTTTAGAAAACCTAAAACAATCATACGAATTCGGTATGATATCTGCATATGAGTAGGTATTTCGTAATATTTCCGTTTCTACATTTTTATATTTAAGATTCTTTTCACTTTAGACCTTAAAATCATACGAATTTGGTATCATGTGTATTTTTTACGTAATATCCCCGTTTCTATTTTTTTTAAATTTCGAAACTGTATATTTCAATTATGATTTCCCATTCTTGCGTGAGCACAATTATTGTCTGTATTTGATAAAAGTAAGCCTACATGTACCTTGTTTAGACAGCACGTTTCTCTTTCTATCGCAAAATTAAATTCATAACCATTAAAAGTTAAATTTAACATATTTAAATCATTAAGAACCACCTTCCTCGTTAAATGAGTGACATTTTTTGTAAAATGTTGTAACTAGAAATCATTTATCAGTGATATCCTATAACGTCGAGGAAAGCTCGATAATTATTCACTTTTCAAAAAATAATAAATAAATGCTGTCTTTTTTACTTAAAGTATGTTTGTTTGACCAAAACACAATTACACACATGTAATCAGTCTCCTTAAAATTACCGTTTTTAGAAATAACTTATTGTCTTGGGTTACAATTCCCTTATGTTTCAAGGCTGTAAGCTTTGTAATTCTTATACGTGTTTGTCTTATTGTTATTTTTATTAGTCATCCTAATCCTTTTTTAATGTTTAACATTAATATTTATGTTAAATGTCTAACAAAACATATAAATAAAATAACTGGCTTGTAAATAAAGCTACACATGACACAAAAATACTATGCATTGCATTTGCTCACAAAATTCTCGTAACTCGTATTTTGTATGACTAAACAGAAGTAAAATTGTATCTAAGATATCTGTTATAAGACAGCAACATGGTACTAAAGACAACTTTAATTTCCATCACTGCAAATCGACGGATATTAATGTTGTGAATAAGAAAAATATTTTAGCGAATTGATTGCATTGTAACTGTCTGAAGGTAAACTTGAAACGAAATTTTCATAGCACAATCATACGGATTTGGGCTTTTTTTATCTTCTGTATGTTTGTCCAGGAAATTGTCAAACTAGAATAACTTATCAAATATCTTTCTAATATGTATGTGCTATAAATAGTTCCGGAGGACCTTGAAACACTTTTAGAATGTGTACATTAGCAATGCAGAATTTCTTTTTTTACACGGGGGCATTCGGACAGGTTTTTTGGTAGAAATGACCAAAGTGTTTCGATTGGTTATCAGGTGGTTCAGTCTTCGTAAAACCGTGATTTCTCAATGTGTATTTACGTAGCGATTAATCGACTTCGAGCCAAGTTAAGTCGTTTATATTCATAACTGTAATTGTGATGTTCACGTGTGTTTGTTCCGTAACGCATGATGATTGATTTTAGTTCAAAATTCAACCGTAATGCCCGTTTTAGAATATAGAAATTAGCAATTGGACCATTTGTATTAACACGGTTGCATTCGGACATTTTTTTGTAGAAATGATTTAAGTGATTTGATTGGTTATTAGGTTATTAGGTGGTACAGTCTTCGTAGAACCGTGATTCTAACGATGAATTAATTGACTTCGAACCATGTGTCGGTTTTATTCGTAACTGTTATTGTGTTGTTCATGTGTTTTTCCGTATGAACATTGATTTTAGTTCAACATCCTAAAACATGTTTAATACTCTTTGATATTGACAATATGCAGTATGACTAAAGTGACATTTGGCATTTACATATAAAGATAAACTTGTGAAAAATATTTTCAGAACAATTTAAGTAAGAAAAACACAAAACATCTCATCTTGTTTTAAATTCCTTTGATGTCCGTCTTTGCTAAGTGCTACATAAAGTACTCTACTGTTAATACCATAAAATGATCGCCCTTTAATTTTAGGGTCTTGTCAAATATCAAGGAGCGTTACTTTCGTGCTGCAAATATCTATCAAACCAAATTTAAAATATAGTATTTGTGGATATTGAAAATAGGTCTCCGTATGTGTTTTCCGTATGAAGATTGATTTTAGTTCAACATTCTAAAACATGTTTAAAGCACTTTAATATTGACAATATGCAGTACGACTGAAGTGATATCTGGAATTAGATATGAAGATAAACTTGTGAGAAATATTTTCAGATCAATTTAAGAAAACAACAAGTAATCTTGTTTTAAATTCCTTTGATGTCCGTCTTTGCTGGGTGCTAGATAATGTACTCTACTGTTTATACCATACAATGGTCGCCCTTTGATTTTGCAAAAGATCAAGGAGCGTTACTATTGTCCTGCCAATATGTTTCAAACAAAATTTAAAACATGGTATTTGGGGATATTTAAAATAGGTCTCCACTCCATGCATACCATTTTCCTTGTATTTGGACGAAAAGGCATATTTCAGCCGTTTGAAATCATTGATACAATTTCAGCAAATACCAATAAACAAGTCAAGATCAGATGACATTGTAAGGATTTGTTTTCTTAAAATAATGTTAAGATGAAACGTGTTTCTTTGAACATGACATTTCTTTTTGGAAACGAAGCCAGATTAGAAAGATTCAGAAATGAGTTTTGTACTAGTCTAATATAATTTAATAGTTCAATTTTTTTTCAAAACCATACAACAAGAACATTCTTCAAGCAAAACTGGGTTAAACGACAATACATTTAATTTTGTTTTGTTTTAACATAACTTAAAGACCAATTTCACAATCATATGTCATTTATCCCATGCTGTGTTTAGTTTTTGATCAACTACTACTTACGTTATGTGAAGAATGGCGGCCTGAAATCATTATCATCCAACATCATAAAAAGTAAGAATTGATATTCAAGAGGCTACTGCTTACATTCTTCTTGTGTTTATTGGACTATACAGGCAAACCAATCTCAAGCATAAAGCTCATCTTGTACTCTTCTTTTAGTAGTTTAAAGGGATTGCTTCTTGCCGTACCACTTCAACATTAATTGGTACTATTCTTCTATAAAATATAACATCAATGTTTCTGCTTGTGTAATTGTTTACTGATTGTACTAATTTATCCAGCTTTTGAAAAGCTTGGCATGTACTTCTCTAGTTAACAACTATCCGATGTAAACTTTCATCAAATAATAACTTGGGCCATTCGGTAAGAATCTTATCAATTCGGTATATTGTCAGGGAGAGACATTTATCAATCTTACGGAGTCTTACCAATCGCACTGTTTGTCTGTTTCTTAAAATAATTGATAAATTTAACGGAGTATATGTATTGATATGCTTTAAGGAAAGTAAATTACACAAAACAAAGTGTTCGGGTGTTTGAAAAATAAGTGTGTTTATACTTCACAGTATACTTTGACATGATTTATAATGTCAGCGTGGGTTATTTGTTCCGAGAGGATATCCGAAAGTTAAATCTTATAAGATTACGAAATAAAACAGCAAGAAGACCTTCCATGGGGAATGTCATTTTACCGTTTATACCAATTGACTGTACGTAATCATTATACTAGAGATAAAAGCAGTTTCTCACAGGTTATTTAACGTTAATAAAAGTTTAATACAAGCTATAAGTTTAAAGAGAAGGCTTGTACTACGGGTCCGAAACATACGTAGATTAAAGTTAAAAATGCTTTAAAATAATTCCCCTTACATTAACCAAACCGGAACGTGGGTCCATGACAGGAGATGGACTAGAAAATCGTATTGAGTGTCACAGTATTCTGCAAAATGCTCATGTATTTTACTCGTAACGTGTCAAACTATATTCGAAGAGATAACATAAAACTTTAATTATAGTAGCAAGTGTTTTAAAAGAAAATATATTATCAGCATGTTTAAATACATTATTTGACATATTCATTTATTTAAATTCGTTTGATATACCTTAGATCCAATCGAAAATGGACATGTTTATACATTGTTCCTTACTGAGTGGCCATCCTTCTTTTTTCCCAACAATCTCAAACCTTAGTCCAATTTTAATGGTACTTGTTACCTACTGGCACCAAGATAAATGCTCGTAAACATCATATTGTGTACGTTAAATTATTGCAAAAGTGAGCTATACGTTATAAGGTTGACACTTAAATTTCGATAAAAGACAACGACTTGCACTGTTGTATTTGTTTACCATTGTTAATGAGTGTGTCGTTGCTCTGACAGTGTTACTCCAACAACAAAAATAACTAGGGTTTCAGAGGCTGATTTGCAATATATTTATTTAAATTTGGTATGGGCTATGGAATCCCAACATACAAAGTACCTGCATGAGATCAAAACCATATACATCAATAGCGATGTATTTAATTGAAACGAGTCTAAATGTTCGACTTCCTAATAATTATTTACGGATAAGATACTTGTGTGTCTTAAAATTCGACATTATCATAACAGATACAAGGTTCATGGTCAAGTTATAGCGAGTGTAAACGAAAATAAGTCGTTTCATTATGACAATTATGTTTTCCGATAGGGCATCTTTTATATGTAGAATACGCATTAACCACATTTTAATATATTATTCCAAGTAGGTTAAGTCTATAACGATTGACCAATGGAAGAAAAGCTTAGACGCATAATATTTGGCAATATCGCATATTAATTCATCGTCGTTAGCCGTTGAATATCATACATTTAAATTATATTATTAATTAACTAAATATAAATGTTGTTTTAGATCGTTTGTCAGAAATACAACCCAGTACGATAGCAGTCGTCTCATTATTTAGTTTTTAAAAAACAAAACAATAAACCTTTGTATAAACATATTAACTAAATTAAATTTAAATAATTTAACTAACTATCTCCGCAACAGAAGGTTAGAAGTAAAGAATTATGATTCGAGACCACGTGATCTCTGCGATGTCCGCATTACGAGAAGAACTACCTCATTCCTAAAATTTTAAGAAGTAGCAGAAGACTTTGTTTATAAAATTCTTAGTTTCTGAAGGTACATTTGAAGTACTTTATAATCTGCTTGGTCCATGTATTAAATATAAAGAAATGCAAAGGTTACACATTCTGTAATCGGTAAATCGCTTTTATGTATGATGTATAATTATTCAAGATAACATAAAGATAACATATATATTGATTCACTATGTAAGTGTCTATTTCTCGAAATCTCCTTTTGGGGTGACACCCACAATTATTCCACTAATCCACTTGTTATCGTGAGAAAGGCGATGAATTTAAAAAGTTTGATTGGTCAAGCGCTGGCATAGATTAAAAAGTATCGGCACCAAACCAGATTCAAATCCGTAACTACTGTATCTTGTATTTGTACTTCTGATTTAACTGCACACCTAGTTTTGACCGGCAGGGGGCGTGCCTGGGCTTACGAAATTACGCACGTGCGTACAGTTGCTTCCAAAAATTGAAAAGTTCTTTAACCCTTTTCCAAATTCTACAAATACTTCTGCAATCCTACCTGACGTATTTCTGTCCCTTCCTGCTCGTTGTACTGTGACAGAGTTTCTCCCCAGAATGTATCTACGGCGTTCTAAGGAAAAAAAATCCGGGGGCGGGGGAATGCCCCTGAATCCCTCCGCCCCCCCCCCCCCCCCCCCCCGCGGAATAGTGCGTATACTCAAAGGTCGCCTAGGCACGCCCCTGACCGGTCATTAGGCGCTGTATGTAACATGTATCTTAAATCTTTACGCATATTGAGAATATTTGTCGATTTTGGTTAAAGAGTGTTTTTCAGTTCACAAGTGGTCATGGAAAAATAAACCAAAATATTTTATTTCTATTAACATGAGTTTATTTTATTATCTAGTCTCTAATTAGTTCCCTTGGGATCCAGGGTGATAATGATAACCCTATCATTCCAGTGTTGCCTGAGCGAAATTACAGGATTTTCTTTGAATTTTTTAACTCTTTTACCTAAAGATATGGCATAGACTGACTATATATATATTTCTGCATTGGATCGGTAAATCTAATGACACTATAAAGTGACATTTATAACAAATATCCCTTTAATTGTTTATTTCATATGAACAGACGTATGGGGACGGTAACGTAATTAGAAAGGATAAAAGTAATTGACAAAGCATTGAAGACGTTTTGCATTTTGAACTTGTCGCTTGTACATGTTAAAACCACATGTCAGTGGTAAACAACTATTCCTCTTGAATTTTAAGAAGTTGGGTAACCTGTTTCGATTTTTTTATCATTTTAGCAGAACAGTTTCTGTATAGTATTAAGTAACAGCTCTAGTGATATGAATAAAACCACGCCTGAAACAAAACAATAACAACAAACAAGCAATTTATTATTGCAATATTTACTAAAGCATATAATCATGCAAACGACAATCGCATAGACTAAAAATCGGTGTAAAATCTTGGTATACATAATGTGCTGTAATTCCGACAGGTAAGAAATAGACTTAGCTAATCCATTTCGAATCGGTAAAACTCGGTAAATATACACTTTCACAAGTTTCAAAAGTACGCCAATTAAAATGTGTGTCACGTGATGAAAATATCATTTAAATATAACATTGTTAAAGTAGTACTAATATTTGAATAAGTAAGTTTTTTTCTGGCTTGCAAACGCTTGCTGATTTATATTATATAGTGACGCACAAACTAAGGCACTTTATCTTCTTTTCTAGCCGTACTTACTAAAATCTGACACGTTCATTTTTTCAAGTCCTAAATGTACGTCAGATAATTAAGCGGTTAAAACGAGTCATCGAATTTCACTTACCTTAAGCAAGCTTTTTTTCCTTGTGCCATTACATAAGGTGCTAGTCAGAGTGTACATGTACTTGAAATAATGTTGCTAAGTATCGTTTGATGCTGTTAAAAGGATAGGGTAAATTCTATGACAAACATGTACTGGAAACCGAGTTGGAATTGGCCTTATAAGATTTATGCTTAACTTTGTAAACTTCTACTGGCACAAAATGATGCTCTTCTTTTGCAATTTTAAAAGTATTTGTACATTTTGATGAGAAAACAACAACAACAACAATAACAGTAGATAGCGTTGTAGGGTATGGTTGAACTCATTTAATAATTGATTTGTATAATGTTAATGTTATATCAATGTCAAAATATTCAGTTGCTACAAATAGGCAATATAGAAGTATGGAACGTAGAATATCACCATGGCAACGATTTAAATCAATAATTACTGATGCACATCACTTTTAGCATAAGTTATTTAGCTCGAAAAGGGAAGCGAGCTATTTCTTCAAAAGCAATCTAGAGATTATTTCTAAACGGTTTACTTTAAAAGTCGGTGTTTGACTTTAAGTCACAGAATTCAGTAATTACAAAGGCCATCGAATTCAAACTGCAAATGCAGAAAAGCTTTTATTCATTTACATTATAGTGAATATTGCATTAATTGCCACATCACACGCAAAGGGAACAGGAAAGTCGAGTTTCATGTGCGGATGTTTTAACGCCTGATTTCTTTTAATGTACACGCTTGTCTTTATCTAGCATTTACAGAAAGATTATAAAATGCATACACGAAACGTTTCTTTGTTACTTAGCAGTTTTGATCTTCATCTGTCAATCTTGAGTCTATTGTTGACATTTTTGTTTCTCTCTTCGCCACATTGTCTCTGTTGTGAATTTGGTTTTTTTTCACCAACCAAATTAAAATGCGTCAATGAAAGTTCCTCATTTAGTATATACTCGTCACGCAAGCCAATGACAATTATTGTCAAAAATAATTCCATAGTTCCCACGACAAAGCGAAGGGATCAATGTTACGCTGTTAAAACGGTTATTTAGGTCAGTCTATCATAAATAAACGTATTGAAGAAGCACGTCTAGATGATCCACTTGTGTCTTTCATACATCTTTCTGCTCCAAACACCACAAAATGTCTAAGGAAAGAAAGAATACAACCGGACATCAGTATTAAACTCACTTATAACCTTTTTGGGGAGAAAATCTATTAAAATAAATGTAAATGATATTAAAAAGACGTTAAACGAATTACGACCCGTGACATAGTGTTAAACACCAAACTAGACACGCTTCTCCAGTGTTCAACTTTCAATGAGTATTTACAATATATAGGTTTGATGCATTAGCGTGTATTTATTGTGTATTAATTGTATTGCATTATTTTCTAAAAATAAATTTTAATTCTTTGATACATTATCAAGATTATGCGAAAGGTCTAAATGATATATTTTAATAATTCTACACTTTTGCAAAAAAATATGTACATAATAAAAAATATACAAACTTTGTTCGATAAAGTTCGGACACTATGGCTATTCGGCTGTTCTTAAGACATATTTAATAAGAACACCTTAAACAATTATAATGTTGCAACCTGCATAACCAACCCAATTTTGTTTAATTATTATTTAATTATTTTGTTTCATGTAGTTTTAAAAGGCTGATTATTTTGTCTGCAACCAACATTAAGCAAATATTTAAATGGTATTTGTACATTTTATTCAGCTTTTGTTTAATACCTGAGCAACAAATTTATAACTCGTACCACACTTTTCCTTTGATATTTATATATATAAAGTGAAAAAAAAGAACTTTAAATATTTATCACAGTCCAGAATCAATCTTTCAGCATTAGTCGTCATTAAACATATTTCGATAAGAAAGTTGCGCTATATTACATGTTTATTCTAAATAAGATACGACAGGTTGGGTTTAATGTTGATGAAAATTGTGTTCAGCGGTACGTACATGTACGACACAAAAAGGCAAAAAAGAAAAAGTCATATAAGAATTACCACATATATTTAAATCTAAACTACATCTAGACAAAGGCAATCAGGCTAAATGTAAAAGTGACATCAAACACAGAGACGAGACATAACACACAAAAACAAAAAACACCAGTTACCACCCAGGAACGGTAGATCGGCAACAAAAGGACCGACTGGTATGCTTAAACTTGCTTTGTGGAGCGCTCCAAACTTGCACTTCCTGAAGGTTCTTCTATTAAACAGTGTAAAAATAATATCCCGTCAAGGTGAGACAAATAGCACACAATAACTATTATACAATGAACTATTATACAAACAAATTAGCTAGTAATATAAAAAAACTATCAATTATGGACTTTATCATTCTCATTAAGCAGAAAAATGATTGGTCTGTATTCTTGTCTGAATGTGCCAAGAGAAGTCAACAACTCGATTAAAGGGTAAATACTATCAGAAAATATAACGTTTACAAATATTGTATAATCTAAGTCATTTCTCTCGAATAACGTATAAAACAAAAACATTACTTCCTACTTATCTTGGTCCATTTATTATATTTTGTCATTGAAACTTTGCGTTATTGTACCTGATTTGATAGATAAAAATAGTAATTTTACATAATTTTCTACTCTAAGCCATTAATTACTGATAAGCGATAAGCGGTGTACTTAGTATATCATCTTAATAATCCCAGAGACTGTTAAACTGAAAGGATTTCGCCACTTAAGCAATGCCAAATCTTGTATACTTACTTGTTTAATGTGCATTCTAAAAATATTTAAAAGTTTAACATAAGCATAATTTAATGTACTTGTTTTTGTTCATTGTCTCTTTTATGTATAACACCCTCGAACAATCATCGAAAATGCCTTTTCGTCACTCTGAATTAAACTATCTGCCTGTACCCATGTTTTGTGCAATTTAGATGTTTAAATGTAAGCATAAACACCAAAACATATAACAGCTCACACGTTTTTTATAATTGTATATTACGCCATTGTCATTGAATAGTAAAACACACCCAACATTGCTACAGTCATGTTATTTATTGATTTTATCGTTGAACTGCACAACTAAAAATGTAACTAAAAAATCTACTTATAAAGGCGAACCCTTATAAGGCAAATCTTCAAATGTTGAAAAGAATCTATACAAGGGGTGCATACACGTCTTCTAACCATTTGTATAGTTTCTGTTTAGGCATACAAAGCATGCCTAGAATATATAGAAATCTTCTGGAACCGTATTCGGCCATGATTCTTATTGATGTTGACTTAACACGTTTATGCCATTCGTAGATTTTAGTTGTGTTTAAGTTTGCTTCTTCGTACTTTCGCTGCTTAAGTAATGGCTCATTTCATGTCATTAATGGCATTCTGTATTTCTAGTTTTAGTTCGCACACATCGTTTTGCGCAAAATGTTTACTTTGTTTGTTATTTACGTCTCACTGCCCATTGGACTGTATCCATATACATTAACAAAATATATTATTATGCTTAGTCGAATAATAAAAAGATATCCAGTTTGTTAAGTTCAATACCTTATCAAACGATTGAACAATGCCTTGCTAAACAATGTGTTCATTTAACAAATGGCATTAAACCTTTTGCCTAACAAATATTAACCAACTATTCTTTTTTCTAATAATCTGTTTTTGATTAATAAATAATACTGCAGCAGCGTTCCTAGGAAAATAATAAGTTAAGTACTACTTTAATGTTGAGATTTTATGAAAACCATTCTTATCTCAGTAAGTAGTTGATTACATGATTAGATGACTCTAATTTTGGTCCCGATAATGTTTTGTTTAATTGTAATATAATTTCAAATTAAGTAAGATTCATTAATATGGCCATTCACTATTGCATCATCCTAAATCCATTCGAAACTAAATGTCAAGGAATTGCAAAATGATGATTATTTTTTTTAAAACATCTTAGTCATACGGTCCTGAAGAAGTTGTTCTTAATTAAGACTAGTGGTTGCCAATAACGGTACACCTTGAAATTTATTTGTCGACTTAAACTTAATTATACTGCCGACAAGACATTGTCTTACTAACAAGGACAGAAGAAATTCCATGATTAACAAGATAATAATGATATATTCCTTTAAGTACAAACCGCGATGTCGTAACGTAGCCATAGCAACTTTCAACAAAATTAACAAACTGAAATCTAATTACTGTTTTTTGCATCCTTGTCTAGCATTATGTTTACCTGATCTTGGCATGTTGTTTTTAGAATGTATAGCATCATTAAAATCATTTAAAACAAGCACATACGTAGAGTACAGAGTAACTCATCTGTCATTAGGTTTAATTAGGTTCAAATAAAGGTGTGTTTTTAAACTGAAATAAGATGTAATGTAGTCTGACTAGTATGACTTTTGTATTATTGAACTGTAATGATTAATGGTTACTCAAGCTATAGTTCATCTTTTACTTTCTTTTCATGAAGCATATGTTTCTATGTATAAACTATTAATTGACTTTTTAAGTAGAAATATTTGTTGTCGACTTTAATATCTTGATCACACTTAACTCTTGCATCAATATATTAAATATGTTTTTATTTGACTTCTTGTTGTCTGTAGGTTCACAACGCGATTTCTTTTATAAGTATTAAACATTATTTTTATAGCAATGAATATTCCTAATGCAATTCTTAAAATTATTTTTGACATGTCTTTGAATGAAGATGAAGCCAGATTTAAACTTGCAGAAGAAAGCTGTTTATTACAGAAGACTATTTAACAGTACATGGTGAGAAGCCCTGTCTTGTGACCACAAGTGTACCATTGAAAAGAAGTCTCATTTGAGATTATTCTCAATTTTCATTTTAACTTAGCATTTCGAACGTTATTAGGACGTTCATTAACACTACATCAAATGATCTATAAAATAATATTCTGATACTTTGATTTCTTTAAGAGTCTCTCTTGGTTTTAATATTTGACCTTCACTAAAATCACAACAAAAATCACAACAAATCAAATTGGGTCAAGAAATATTGTGATTAAACATATCTATACAGTTAAATTTTAACCAAATTACTGGTTAAAATTGTTTATACCAAAATAAATTGCATGGAAACATTATAAGTATGAATAAATTATCTAGCATCGAAAATTAATATACTAGGCTATAGCTAATCATTGTATCGATAACAGTGTTTGCAAATAGAGACATATGCTAAAATTTATCGTTTCAAATGCAAAAATTATATAAGTTTATAAATTTGGTTTGACAGTAGCAGTATCACTATGTTTTTTTAAATCTGCGACATGTTCGCGAAAAAGTGTATACCTTTTGGACAAAGATGTTTATGCAATTTTGTAAGACACAGAAAGTAAAATAGGTCTGCGTTTTTAACATGGCATTTATCTTTTAAACCTTTTAGATTATTTTTAAACGTATTATTTATTTTAGGTTACCGCCAACAAACGAAATAAATTTATATAAATTACCGTCATATAAGGGCTAACCACGAACAGATTTGTATCAAAGTGAAATAGATGAACTTGCTTATATGAACAATATTGCTGACATAAAACATACTGATTAACCAATACTACCAAAAAGGTTCCATGGGAAATCGTCAACAAAATACCATTTCAAAAAACTGTTTGCAAAGAATATTAGAAATTAAAGCGTCAAAAAAATAAAAATTCCGCATTGATAATATGATAAACAATCCACTAGTTTAATGGAAAATATACATGTATATATGAGATATTATATTTTCAGCTTCTATCTACTTTAGAAGACATAATGTAGCATTTCGGTATCTTGTATGCATATGTGTAGGTGTTTTTTTTTCGAATTACAAAACTGTATGTTTCAAGTAAGACTTCCCTTTATTCGTCTGTTAGTCAATTAGTTGCCAGTAACTGATAAGGGCAAACTCAACCCGTCGACACATCAAGTTGCTCTTTCTTTTGCAGAATTAAACTCATAGACAGGGCAAGTTTAAACTCAACAGGTTCAAATTATTGCAAACATTCAGCACTTTTCTCGTTAACTGATTGAAATGGTTGTAACATGTCGTAACTAGGTATAATCTATTATCGTGTTAACCTATAACTTTGATGGAAATGCAATAATTACACACTCGTATTTTGTTAAATAATTGCTTTTTCATTTCACTAAAAGTGTGTTTGTTTGATCAAGACAAAAGCACATGCAATCATTCGTCTTATATAGGTAAATAAGAAAAGGTCCTATCAAAATTTCCACAGATATTTAATTTTTATCTATAGACAAAGGCAAACAAGGCAAATGTAAATGTGACAAAAACACAGAGACGAGACATAACACACAAAAAGAAAAACCATCAGTTACCGCCTTTAAACGGTCAGTCGGCAAAAGGGCTAACTGGGGTGCTTAAACCTGGTTTGTGGAGCGCTCCAACCTCGCACTTCCTGAAGGTTTTTCTATCAAACATAAATAAAAATATCCCGTCAAAGTAAAATTATATTATAATTTTAAACAAAATATCTTATTATCTTCCGTTATGCGCATATCTGTCGAAGCCTTCAACTTTGTAAATATTTCTATTTGTTTTTGTTTTTTTAATGTTCAACATTAATATACAATTGAAAAAAAAAATTTCAAAAAAAAATACTATATAAATAATCTTGTAAATTAAGCTCGGGGTGACACGCAATACAGTGCATTGCATTTACAAGTCAACAACATTATAAAATCCGTAGTATGACTTAAAAGAAGTTAAATCGTTACTTAGATGTTACCAGTCAACAACAAAGTACTACATGTCACAATAGTTTCCGTCACCGCAAATCGCAAATCGATGGAGATTTATGGTTTGATAAATACATATTTTAGCGTATTGATGAAATTATAACCCTCAGAATTACAAAGGAAAGGACAAGCCAATAGCTTATCACTGCAACCATACGTAATGCTTGATCTGCTCTCTGTTTCTTAAGGAAAATTGACAAACAGGAGTTACTTATTACATATATTTCTGATTTTTATTTCTGAAAGTCATGTGTTGCATACAACCTCATGACGCAGTAATAAACAGTTTAGGGAGGGCCAGTTAGCAAATAACGCTGTCTCAACTGGGCTTTCGTTGTTACAATAGGTAAATAAGAAGAGGTCCTATCAAAATTTCCACAGATATTTAAATTTTATCTACCAGTAGACAAAGGCAAACAAGGTAAATTTAAATGGCACACGTTAATTTCCGGACAGAGCATTATTTGAAGAAATGACCGAAGTGTTTCGATGGGTAACTAGCTGTTCATTCCTATTTGATTTCGTATCATTATATACTTAAGAAGTGATTTAGCAACCTCGAACCACGTTGTGTTAAGTCGTTTTAATTCTTAACTGTTACTGTGATTTTTGCGTTGTTTTGTAGTAACTTTAATTTTCGTCAATATTTTTTTTAATATTTAATACTTTTTGATACAGACAATATGCGGTACAAATATTGTGACATATGACAAATACAACACATCTTGATGTCTTAAATTCCTTTGATGTCCATCATTGATGTGATTTCGATAATGTTTCCTATTAAAACACCAATTAGACGCCCTTTGATATTTTAGTCTTGTCAATGATTACTTTATTTGTGCTGTTAATATTTTGCAAACGAAACTTAAAACATATGTTGACAATATTTGCGGATATTGAAAAATAATTTTCCCGTTCAAAGGATTTATGAACTGTTGCACGCTATTTCCGTTGTATTTTGAAATAAGCCAGTTTCAACCAGTTGCAAACATTAAAACCTTTTTAGCTCGCAAGGACCATCAATCAAATCAAAACAAAATGTAATTGTAGGGATTCATTTTCTTAAAATAATGTTTAGACCAAACGTCTTTCTAATAGGACATTTCCATCTGCAAACGAAGGCCGGTTTAAAGAGAATCAGGGATGCGATTGAGTTACGGTCTTATCTAATTAAATAGTTATATTTAAAAACCATAACACATGACCATACTTTGAGCAAAACTTCGCTAAATGGCAACATATTTAATTGTTTTCCTTTTACATAACTAAAAGAAATAATGTTTTCGTAATCTTGTATCCTTAATCATATGATGTGTTTAGTTTTTGATCAACGACAATTAAGTTGTGTGAAGAATGGCGGCTGGAAGTGACTACTAATCTGATTAAAGTATATTTTCTCCATCATCTAAATCCATCCAAAACAATGCCATATTGCATAAAACGACACACTTTTTACTAGCAAAGTGAGAAAAGTAATGGTATCCAAGAGGTTAGACGGTATTGTTTAAAATCTTCTTTTTCTTTCAACATAACTAAAACTAAATATGCTTCCAATCTTATGTCCGTTATTCTATTCTAAAGAATCCTTATATCAAAATCTAAAAAACGCAATAAATTCATTCTATATTCACTGTTGTTGACACATATTGCATAAAGATTACTTACTTGTAAAGTGAGTGAAGCATGAAATGGTATCGAAGAGGCTAGATGTTTTGACTAACGATCATCAAGTAAATGGTAAATGTACATGTAATAATATTTTAGGGCTAGGCGCTTTCTTTTATTGGTTTAAATGCATTGATTCTTACTGTATTACCTTATTAATATTATTCTTCTACAGAAGATAGTATCTGTTCAATTTTACTGCTTGTGTTTTAAATTTCTAATTGCTCTACTTTATTGAGCATGTGTCAAGCTTGATATAAACTAATCCGACTGGCATTTATCCGAGTTAAAATTGTACTAAATAATGACTTAATTTTAATGATATAATGCATTATGAACTAAGCATGTAGACTTATTTTACTATCTGTTCATGATAATCATAATTCCGGGGCAGCAAAAGTTGTCTCAAAGTAAATGTTCTCAAGTTTAACATAAAAAGGAGATCATGTGCAACATGTCTTTTTCATCCGTAGCAAATGTTCTCCGTCAAAGGGTTTCCCATTATGTCTAATAAAGAAGAAATTGGCAACATTGTCTGCGTATCAATTTGAAACCCACAGCCAATCTTAAAGACATGCATATTTCTTGGAATCGATTTATTATGATAGATGGACTGTATTGACCTTTTCGAAATTACTAAATCTCGCGCAATCTCGGTTCGCGAGATTTGAGGTCAGTGGGGTTCCGTTTATGATCTCGCGTGTAAACATGAACAGCTGACTTACTTTTGTTTCTTCTTCACACACAAAAAGAGGGGCAAAGTGAATAAAAATGACACACCAAATCATCAGAACTTGCATTGATATGTTTTTAATGAATTTTACTCGCTAAGATAATTTTATTTTGCTATGGGACAGAACGATTTCTGCTGTGCTGAAGGTTGTAACCACGAGAGATCTCGAGGTACCACATGCAATTTTTAAAAGATTCCTTACGATAAAAAGTTCAGACCTGCGGGGCTGACAAATTGAAGAAATGGATATGTTGTCATTTAGCCTTTATTTCCAATCAAAATTTAAATTATCTTCTAAATTATGTCATTTTGAAGACCATCCCACTTCCCCCCACCGCCAAGTCAAGGAAAACATGGTCTAAAGTGCCAAGTATATTTTCCCATAGACCAGCAGTAAGGAGGCCTCAAGATGACAATCAAAAGAAAACATAAAAACTATGCCTGGTAAGCTACCCTTTTTTGATTAGCACCCCCTCCCCCACCCAACAGGCAAAAACCAACCAAAAAACCCTCTTTTATTAAGGTTATTTTGATTTCAAATAAAGTGAATTACACGAAACTCTCTAATAAAAATTCTGTTTGTGGTTGAAGAAGAAAAAATGTTTATATTTATATATTCCTTGAGTAATCTGATATCATTTGTGTTTGACTAAAAAACTCCATGGATACATACTAGTGAACATTGGAGTCTGTCTGCATGCAAAATTATAAAACACAAATAATGTTTATGTTTAATTACAAACATGTATTCTGTTTTGCAGTCTGAAAAAACTGAAAAACAACTGAAAAACAACTGAAATATTTTGCATATTTTTGTCTAAAACTCCCATGATGCTTGCTTTAAATATTAATCTTAAATGTTTAAGTTTGAATAATGAAATCACTTAGTATCACTGCCGTCGGTGCACTTTTATAATTTCAATCATTCAATGAACTATTTGAGTCTTCTTATAAATTTGTGTGGCACTTTCAAAGCATTATATCTGGCAAATATCTAAAGAACATTTATGCAAACAACGATATGAGCCAAAGACACTGCCTCGTTTCAGGAAGATAGATTTTTCGACACGTAGTTCAACATTCGGATAAGATTAGCAGACTGTTACAAAAGTCAATACAATAAAGCGGTCTTACAATCTTCTGGGGCTTACTTTAGGTAATACTACTATTTTGGCATTATTTTAAATTCTATTTTATTTTACAACGTATCTTACTTTGAAAGTACTCTATTTTCATTACTTCTCCTATCACTATTGTTTTTTTTATAAAAGCAGCGTTGCCAGTCTACATAGTAATTAGTAGTAGACGATTTTATTAAGTAAATTGTCTATCAGAATAATATATACTGAGGATATAATTATCAGTTATTATTAAAAGACGATACGCAACAAACGATAAAATGGTCGTTTTACCAACCAGCTGCTCAAAACGTTGAGCTTAGTTATCTCTGACTGTTAAAATAAAGTATTTAAGATATATTGTGCCTTAACAATGTACGCAAATATGATATATAGAACTTTGTAACGAGTATGTTTCATGACAATGACCTTTTGTTAAAAGTTAACATAATGAATCTCGTTTGTTAAGAATCCGTCAAATTGTTCTGGCTCAAAAGGGAATTGCAATTATTTTTCAAAAGCAATCTAAGGGTATTTCGCCTATACAGCAATATATAAGTCTGCGTCGACAAGTAACACGAAGCTCCTAATTGCAAAAAAAAGACAACGAAGTGCACGGCGCAAACCATAAATTGCAAACACTAATATTGTATTGGCCTGAAGCACGCCAAGGACACAACTTCTTTGGAAATGTGTTGATCAGCTCAGGTAAACAGTAAACATCTGTTGCATTTTAGTTTTGCGTCGAAAACAAGTGCATTTAGAAATACGTATGTGCATTTTAATAGTTGACTTCTTCTGTCTGATCTGGTTCGAACAAAGGTTAAACGTAGCTCCACTTTTGTGCATTTTTTCAAAAGGAATAGGCAACTTTAAATAAAATGAATTATTTATTATTATTATTATAATTATTATTATTATTATTTTATATTATTATTATTATTATTATACTTACTTGTAGTAGTAGTAGTGGTTGAAGTAGTTGTAGTAGTAGTAGTAGTAGTAGTAGTAGTAGTAGTAGTAGTAGTAGTAGTAGTAGTTGTTGTTGTTGTTGTGGTAGTTTGTAAATATACAAATCTTCAAGAATGTAGAGAATACAGACATTGTATTTATTGTACAAGACATCAGTGATTTTTATTGATGTTTCAAATGAACCTGCGTGTTACTATGTTTGAATTGCTCTAAAAACGTCTGTTTTCCTGGAGTAAACTTACATTCTAATATTTACATTATAGACAAATAATTTACCTTCTTTAAGTTAAATTGAAAACTGATATCAAGATAGTAACAAAGTCCATAAGGAAAATGTGGAAGGCTTAAACTCTTGTTTCAGGCAATTAAAGATTGTTTATCCGATAGAACCTATAAAATAAATGTGTACCTTAACTTGTTTGTTTTTACTTCTTAAAATTCTGTTTTGACTGCCTTTAAAAAATTACAAAATCAGCTGACTGGTTGACACGAATAATGTCGTCAAAATTCTTTGAGTTTTTGGCGGTAACTTAAATCGTTTTTGCGAAAATACTATAAGAGTTGTTAACAATAGGTTAGTTTTGTGTTATCTATTTGTGACATAGTTTATACACAGAATGAGAAACAATTTCAAGAAATATTTTGCATCAATATGAAATCGATAACTGTAAAACAGATGGAATTTCCAGAATTAATTTATCTTCTAACTGCACATTTAAGAACGCACGCTGTGTTATGTGTACGCTTATGTGTATTGAAATGACGCGTACTTTAGAATATGTCACTCAAAGTTACGGTCTGATAAACAGTCGTATCCCCGATTTCTCATCGGCAAGTGTCTATGGAATGGAGACTGGAAATTAATTGATAACAATGTAACAAGCCAGAAAGTAGCAGTTATTCAGTTTATTTCAAGGTAAAGTTTGTTGTCAGCTTATGGAGTGTTGGCATGTGGACGAGAATAAATTTGGATTCTGGACCAGATTTTGGTTTTTGGTAATGAGTGAGAATTCTTCTGATCATAATACAATGATGTTACTGGTACTACCTCATTTCTTTCTCCTTCGCCCTCTCGCGCTCACTCTCCCTGTCTCTCTTTCTCTGTCTCTCCGTTACCAATAACCCATTAAATTGTTTTCTGCAAGCAAATTACAAGGTTGGAACACATCCGTGCTTATTATATACATTATAAGATCATTACAATAATAATAATTAAAGTAAAACGTCTTTTCAATTAAACTTTCATTAAACAACAGAAGGAGAAGGTTCTTATATATATATAAAAGTATATATAAAAGAACAAATTAGAAAACTGATATCCAGATAAGTTAAGCGTGACAGAACTATGGAATTAGAGAACACACAATTAGACAAATAATATCAAAAGAAGTAAGATTAGACATGTGCTAATGAGACCGTAAGGAAAAAAACAAATCTTAAAGAGCATTCACCGTTTTGTGAAGAACTTACCGGTCATTGACAAACATTAGAAGGTAGTTGGTAGTTGGTGTGTCGCTGAGTAGGGGTGGGGTGGGGTGATATAAATATAACATAGACTAAGGCGGGATGTTCTGTCCCATTATATGCATACAAAGTTATGTTTGTGAAGTGACATTTTACAATGCCTGATAACTCTTCATACAAAGTACTCAAAGGAGACTAATCATGTAAACTAGTAAAACTAGTTTAATCTCAGCTTTTAAAATAACATGGATTTGATAACTACTTATTGAAAATAGTTAACCATATATATATATAGTTTTATGCTATGTCCGAATTCTTGTAACCCTAACTATGATTATATGAAGCCACTGTTAACTATACTGGAAAATGTCTATAGTTTCTTTCATTAATATATCGCAAATCAGCAAAGAGCACGAAAGACATTAGATAGATTAAATGAATCGACACACATTATCACTCCGAGATATTAAAGTTCATCTTTAACTACATCTACTTATTTCAAACCATATTCCTTTAGTAGTCCTGTCATAACATTATGGTCCAAACATTCGCCATTGATTTAAAATAATGTAACACATATTTTATTAACCAAAGTATTGAATTTACTTAATGCATGCACGCTGATTTTCTAATGTGTGTTTTCCCCGAACAATAACAATAAAAGTTACATTTTTCCATTGAATTGCTGTAGTAATGGAAAGGCAATATTTAAAATATTCAGAAATTCGATATGAATTAAAACAAAAACTTGTTTTAAAGATTCAAATATATCAATTTGTGTTCAATTCAATGTGCTAAAGCCATTTGATTAAACATATTGAATAGTTAAATATAACACCTACCTTTAGTTTTGTACTTGATACTATTGCGTTTACATCGTTCAGGTGGTCTTTAAAAATTAAATTGCATAGCAAAGGATTATATGTAGATCTACTACTTTCAAAAAATATAAATATAAATAATATTAATTTTAAAGATTCACAAGGTGCTTCAATTTAAAATATATTTTACTCTGTGGTCACTAATATTGATTTATATTTTTGAATATAAACATCATTCCATACTCACCAGGAACGCTTCTTGTTTTAGACCCGGCTATCATGGAATAGTGAAGACTAAATGAAGAGATATTCGTGTTCGTTAGGGTTTGTTTGGAGTCCAGCTTCAAAAATCAGTCAACTTTATTACCATTAAAATATATATTTCTAGTGATAGCGTATGATATTTATTAAAAGTGTAGCTTGTAAAAATATATCATATTCGTTACGTAGGTTTTAACGATGTCGTTCATATATTATACCAGTATATATGCCACACCAAGAAACAAAGTTGGATCATATATCTGCTATGGATAAAAACAACATTTTATTTGATATTATGGCAAACTCCAGGAGAAATCTCATACACCACGTATTAAAACTTTGTAATTGTATTTACCTCACAAAACACATGGTATCATCAACAGAATACACATTATCAACCGTAATTCTATGCATTACAATATACCTTTCTTAAGGAAGAGTTTCAATTATGCTACTAAGAAGATGTTTCCATATTTTTTGTCACAAAAGCCATAACCTTTGTTTCTCTTTTAGGATTAGAAGTATCTATCTTTTGTAAAGAATCCAAGAAAAGCAATCTTTCAATAAAGCAACCCCACAAAAATCAAAGTCTTGTCATATAAGTGGAGGCAGTATTAACAGTAATAAAAGAAGTAAATTTGTATTATGAATCATATATTAATACTGTGAGCATTCGGATTTATAGTTTATTTTTAACCAGTCACAGTTTTACAATAGTATAAAATATAAAAAAGTGGACAAACTCACTCTAAAACAAAACTATATAAACTGTTTTATCGTGTACGTTCGACTCTTTTTTGAAAGTTGTATACAGAAAGCACTTAGCTGAATGTTAAATATAATTGTACATAAGTAACATAGCACATATTCGATTAAGCACAGACGATACCTGTTTGTAAAAATTTTGAGCACTAATACGGTCATCCAGACTTTTTTATTTAGTACATGTACATTCATAGTAATTTATTATATCAATGACAGCAATAATTTACCACTGTCTCGGGTAAATAATCAAGTAGGAAAATATACACCATGACGTTTATTGTTAGTAGTATAATTGTAACCCTAATATAATAAAACATATCATCTTTCAATCTGATTTGCAAATGTTTATGATAAAACCAACCAATTCCGTCCAGACAGGAAGTGTTCTAATTCGCACTTTCCTGAAATCTCACCAATATTATTTCTGTCTTACAGCAACAATTTGGTAAGTGTTTTAGACAGTATTTCCTTTTTGCATAGATTTCATTTTGCTCAACCTGGATACTTCGACCCGCCAACTTATTCATGGTTAAAGCTTTCAAACCCAGAATTTGTTTTTGAAACCATAAACATCCAGTATCCTATAATATTTGCAGGAAAGATTGTTGTCAAGATTAAAAAAATTGCTGTCCAAATAAAATTCATTAGCTTACTAATTCAATCTGTCCACCAAATATGCCGCTAAAAATTGATTTGAACAGCTTTTTTGCAGCTGAGCCATTTTTATAACCAACGATCGTTGCTAAATGTCAGAGAAATATGCTTCTGGGAGAACAAGAAGCAGTACAAACGTTGTATACAGACACGTTTTTCATCAGACAGTTCATACCTGATAAAAGAACGTTTAATAAAGCGTTAGCTATAAAGTCAGCTTTCATTTAAGGCATTTTTAAGAAACGGAAGGAGTTTTAGTCTGTACTTTATTGACAAAATTTCAAGAAATATGACACCACGTGAAATTTGAATCAAGCTGATGTTTTGAAGTAGATTATAGGCTAAGTACTTTGAGGTTAGCTCTTTGCTTATAACAAGACTTCCATGATCTTCTTATTTCAGTTTTGGTAAATAGGTTCAGGAGTCTCCTTTGTCTCGTTTTGTTTACTTTAAAATGTATTATAAAAGTATTTTCTAATAACACAATGACATAAAATGCATTTTACATTAATATTTCTATCATAAAGTATGATCCACGTAAGTCAAACGACATCGTATCAGCTTTTTATGAAGTACGAGGGTTGTAAGGGTATCTGCCACTGACCTATACCTTTTGACTTGAGACCGACACATTAGAAAATATTTTAGATTTTTTTGAAGATATTTAAATAAATAAACGCGAGCGAAAAATTGCGATACTTGTTGAAACAGTTTAGTAAACTATTATTGACAACTTCAAAGGTAAAACATAATCATACTGGACACTATGACAAAATGATCGCGACACGGATTTTAAAACCTAATTTCAGATTTCTCAAAGAAAAACCTATATGTTAGTTAAAAATCAGGTAATAACATTCAGTTATAAAAGCTTTGTTCCGGGTTTCCGCATTCGTCAGAATAAATTGATTAAATACCATGACTGCAAAAGCGGACTTTGCTCTCGCCAGTCAATAAAGAGAGAAGGCACCGGAAAAAGTACATTCCAAAACATAACAGCTTGAGTGTGCTTAAAATTTAGCTGTGAATCACAATTGTAACTCTTGCCGGTTGGCATTTGTGTGAATTGTGCAAACACGCGTCTTTAGACAAGCATTAGTAAAGATCAAACGGAGTGATTGGGACCAATAAATCTGCATTTTATTTTCTGTTATAAACAAAATAGGTATTTTGTGGGACTTATCTTTTTAGCCAATGTCAGTATGTATAATGCTTAATAATGCTTATAATTTCTTTAAAGATATGTTTTGCGCATGCAGGTAAAGAAAATACATCTTTGTGCTTTTGTGATTTTCGAATATATATATATATGTATATCCGATATAAGCAAGTATCATCAAGAAAATGAAATGAAAACAAAACTTTGCTATAAATTAATTATTTTGCCTTTTGCCTTTTCCACTTCCTATTTACTATTTCTGTGGGTTTTAAAAATAGAGCTATGGTATTTATCTCATACTTAGTTACTCATGATCTTCTGTTGACACCGTTGATGCGATAAAAATATATTAATGACAAGGAAAATGCTGTTGTTGTTGTTTTGTAATTGCCTGAATTTCGGTGAATGGCATCCCACTATCAACGTTAATGTAAAAAAAGTCCTAAACTATTTGAATGATATTTCTTGTTTACCCAAGCAATAAAAAATTATGTAGATGTTCACTTTCACGGTATTCGTGTATTTGATTACACCAGACCAAGCAGTCTGTGAAAATGTATTGCCCATCTGTGACAGATATAACCACATCGAAATACAGCCATGCCACAACACACTATTACACAGTCAGTGTTAGAGTTGCTTAAATATGCAAATCTTTATTTATTATAGAATATGCAACTTAAATTTATATATGTGCATTTTCTATAAAGTATACGTTGGTTTGATATGTTCTAGTAGATCAAATACACGGTGCAAGTATGTCTGTTAGAAGGTCTCTATGTTGCACTTGATCAAACATATATTTTCAACAATAAGAAATAAAACAGTGTACTCTAGGGAAGAAGATTGCGTAAACAATAGGGCAAATGTTTAGGACATTACTGTTTGTTTATTTTCACAACATTTTAGCAACAGGAACACCTCGGATAATTCACGAATCATCTCTCGGATTAATGTAGGTAGTCGGATCACCTCGGCCATTTCCCTAAATGGGACTTATTTAGTGACAGAAGGTCAAAACAAAGATGGAAGTTCGGAAGACAGCTCACTATAGTTCGATGCCAGTTGAACTTCATTTTGTGGCTGCTTCAAATTTAAATCATCCAAGTGTAATTTACAAAGCGCAGCAAACAAAACAGTTGTAAAACGACGCCATTGTTTATGGTTTGTGCGAACTACATTTTAGGCATATATTTTCGATTCTGGCGAACAAAACGATCATGATTTCTTTAAGTATCATTGCACCAAATACATCCGAGGGATGATTGTTCCGATGACGGAATTACCCGAGGAGTTCCGATTGTGCATCGAAGCAGACAGACCTCAGGCTGTGTAAGTTATTACCCGATGCACCCGTTCTAGTATACAAACATAATGATGCGACTTGTATTGCTGAAACTAAAGTTGATTGCATATATACTAGCATAAATGTATTCACTTTTTTAGTTTTAACTTTGCAGCATTAAATTTCGCCTTGGTGCGATGTTTAATGCAAATAGATTAGGAAAATGTCTTATGGTTTCTATCTGACAGCGGAGAATAATCCCTTTATGATTACAAAATGGGCATACCCAGTAAAGTGGCAAATATAGTACTTTAAGGATAAAATGGTCACACTTTGGCAACTGATTAAACACTGCAAAATGTGCAAATTGCGATACACGTAGTACATATAAATAATTATTTTAGGATTTGCTTTTTATACATTTTATTTGGAATGCGGTAGTTCAACCTTGCTTGCAAACAATTTCCCAGTGATTTATCTCTTGATAAGCAAATTCTTTTGAAGTGCTGAATTATTCATGCCAAATGACACTTTTGCCTAAGACTTCCAAGTAAAAGGAATAACAAATAGATGAAGTATAGGCTATTTATACACTTAACACTCTGCTGATTACATAATTTGCCAACTGTACTACCCACAACTAGAAATGGCACCTGCCTCAGTGATTGGGTAGAATTGTAGTTTTGAGAAAACACCTGCTGACTTATGACAGTGCAATACTCCTATGTATAGGAACCGAGTCATACACACTTCCACTTGCTATCTACAGGCAATATGAGTTCCCGGAGTGGAGGTATTTTTACTAATCTTTTAAGAACTCGAGAACTCCGAAGGGGATCGTCAATGCTTTTAATTGAATGCTTGATGACGAAATACCAAACCCTTAAAAGCATACTCGCAACATTTTAAACATCATTAAGTCAGAAATCGTATCTTAGCAATTACCGATAACAAATTGTACGTAAGAAACAAAACTGTTAGACAGCAAATGTTACAAAAAAGTAATTAGTGCAGGAAGGTCCTTCCTGGGAAATTGCTTTCTGTTAAACAATCCCATTTTCAGTTACAGGAAATTGTTAAAAATACTTAAGTGTATTCCAATTTGATACGAAGATTTCAAGATATTTGCACCAATTTGACTCATAAAAGGACATTAATTAATGATGCATATAGATTTGAGAGGTCTATTCATGTCTCAAAAGTAGAAGATTACATTGAAAAGTGCTGATTTGACAAAATATCTTTGTATGTAATATGTACATCCTGATGTATCTATGTATGCATGTTCTCCTAATAATATAACCAAACAGTCCACAATATTACAATACCACAACAAAACATAGTGTTTGGTTAAACATAATGCATTAACATGTAGATGAAAAATTTAACCTTGATTAGGGTAAAATGAAAACCATTGAAATAATCCTAAATAAACACCTTTTGGAGTTACAGTTACAATATGGCGGTTAATTCGATCTGGGGTACTGAGCAAAAATGTTACTCAATGAAATGCACTTGCTCAGAATTTAAATTTAAGATAATAAAGAGTTACTACGTTTTTCTAGTCTAACAGACTTATGTACTAAATGAATGCTTGAAAAAGGAAGTAAAATCAAGCCAAAACAGCCGATCTTTATATGGATACAGGTCTAATCTGTGTTTCTTTCTCTCAGACTTATCTAGACTTATGCAGCATAAAAGTCTGAAATTAACCGGAGCAACTAAAAAAATAATGGGGTATGTACTATTTGTGTTATGTAAAGCTGGAACGTACTAATTAAACAGATTTTTTTTTCATATGCATTTGCGGATATTGATAAAGGCTAAAACTTATCGAGAGGTGCAATGTGCACGTGTGTTACATACTACTTATGTTGTTTTAGACAGAACTTTTAAAACGCTCTAGAAAATATTGAAGCCTCTTTGTTCCACCAACTTAATTTATGAAGTCTCAAAATGGTGTGATGGAAGGACTTCGTTTGAAAATGTCTGAAACAATATATTAATCGAGCTGACTTGGTAAACTAAAGTATAGCAGTATGGTTATCAAGTTACGTAGTTAAGGCAGTGAAATGTAAGTCAAACTTAAGTCATACAAAAACCGATTTTGAACCCGATATATGGTAAGACAGTAGAAATCGTGAAATAAATCGCGATGCTGCCCATTCTTTCTAAAACTAGAAATAAGCATGACTATGATTTCCGCTAAAAATAGACATCGACATCAGAACAGATTACCAGATTGATTATATAAAGTAACGGGTCATGTGGTTTTCTTAGTTTAAAATAGTTAACTGTGCAGTGTGTCTTAGATAGGAAATACATATGTAGAGACGAGTGTTGTAGAATGCTTCACATTTCACATAGATGTAGAATATGAATAATTAGAATTTTGTGGGATTTTTTTCAGGTATCAATAAACTATTTGGTTCTTTGAAAGAAAAAAATCTGGTCCAAACTGTAGAATACCACCGATAAAAAGCCTTATTTTATATCAACTCATACTTGATTATGGGCAAGAGCTGTGACAGCTCAGTCAATATAAAGATTGGTATTGACAAATTACTTGAATTCAAATAAAATAGTGTTTTCTTTGTAAATAAAATTAAATTAAAATAACTACCCACGCACTTTTCAAGGTGATGACTTTAAGTTTGCCAAATTGCCATAATGGAAATAAAATAACAAATAGAATTCACGTGACTACGAAATTATTCGTTTTCAATCTTCCCATATTCCGATATTCAGTGAATCAGTATTTTTGAACGATTTTAACCAGTTATAATTAGGAAAGGCGTAACCTTGACACGCAAGTTTTTCAACGAAAAATGCAAAATTATTTAAATATGGGTTTAAATTACAGTATTTATTAACAGCATCAGCCAGGGTGTTCGACAAGTTGGCATGCTCGGCTTTCGAACTTGATGCTCCCGGTTCGAATTCCCATTGGTGTACTGTTTATGTTGTGTTACTTAAAATAGTTGTCATGTGTTCAAATTAATTAAATTTCTGTAAAAACTTTATCGTTAAAATATATTGTCGTTATGTTGTTTCTTTTATTTTTCTATTCAAAGTGGTGGATGGAACCTAAAGATAAATCAGAAGTTTGCTTAACACATTTCAAAACCTTGTCTTTTACGGCCGACAAAAGATTTTTAGTTATTGGTTTTAGCTATACCTTCAAGTTTTCCCTGAACAAAGAATGCTTAGCATTTGTTTAAATGCTTTCAGAGCTGTGCAGGTTTAGTTAGCGCTTTTGTTTGCACACTGGTAATGTTTCATCGGAAATCTATCTCGGTTAGTGAGCTTAAGAGCCTGTGTAAATTATCGAAGCATTAAAGGTCAACAATGTCTCAGGACACGGATCTTGTAACTTGATTCAGTGCTGATAAAGTAATCTGGTATTGTTAGTGCGAAGAAATCAAACGTTAGCTTAATCAAAGTGAAATAAAACTTAAAAAGTCATTCTGCGCAAAAACCTCTGAACATACACCTTGTATAATTAGACATTTCTTTCGTAATAAGTTTAACCTAATTAAACGTATTTGTTTAAAGTCGATAAAGAAACAAGTTTTTTTAATATTCGTATATCGCTCAATCTTGGCTGTGTAGGACCAGGTATTTTTACATGGACCAATTTGCAGAAGACCGTTTTGCCTGGGGACTAAGATTGGTCCGACCCTGATTTTAGCATCCAACGTCTTACTCACTAGACCTAGGATGCTTAAACATATAAGGTCACATTTGAAATTATGGTTCGATGACGACATTCCTGTGAATGGATGGAATAACAGATCACGTTCAGCGTTATTTGTCCATTAACTTTTTTATCAATTGCTATATTTACGATAGTGTTTACAAGGCACTTGGCGAAAATGGCCACACTTTGTTGTTTGGTTAAGAATTCTCGGAAAAATGTCATAAATTCGTCATTTGTTCCAATACATAGATCCGATAACGCATTTTTTGCAATTTCCGCTGTCCTATCGCGGACGAATTTATGCAGTTATTGTAGAAACGCCGTGGCATTTCTCTAATTTTAGCTGCGATTTTTCCAATTACAGTCACAGCGGGCAGTGTAATGAATTGTTTCTATCATCTGTAATTAAAAACCATTTGCAAAAACATCACCATGCCATCTCCATCAGCATTCACATTATAGTTTCCTGGAATCAATTTGTAATAATACACCAATAGTATGCTATAAGGCAAACATAACTGTCTTTTTACTTTATTTCTTATGTACACTAAGGCTGGTAAAAGTGCACAATTGTTTTATATAGACAGTATTATTATGCTATAAAATCGCAGACGCAAACCTTGCAAAATGAACATTATACATATACATATGCGTGTGCATGTGTGTGTGCGTGTGTGCGAGTGCGTGTATGTGTGTGTCTGTGTGTGTGTAGTTATATACATAGCTGACAAAGATGCCTTATATACGTATATCTACCGAAAACTAAATTATGACAATTCTCCTTTGTGATAAGATTGCAGATACAGTGTATATTAAATATTGCACCCAAACCCATAGTGAACCATATTTTAAATAAAGTATACAACTTAAAATGCTGAGAAAAACGCGACATGTGATAACATGAATATAAACTTCCCTTCTGGGACACAAACCATTTTCAATTAGAAAGATTTGTTACAAGAGATAATAAAGAAATAAAGCATCGAATAATTTCCTAATTGATAACATGATAACAACCCACACGTAAATCATACAGTGCACAATTTCGTTTACACCGATGCTTTAAATGTATCTATAAATATAGAAGCTTAATCACTGCAGCCCAAAGCCTGGACAAATATTACGTGTAGCTACAGAAATAATATATGCCACCTCGTATCCACTTCGACAAACGACAAATCTATCTTTTGCAGTTTTTGGCAAGTGTATACTTTTTCCAAATTGTGCATTGTTAACATGCTGTAAGTTGCATTAAGACATTAAGGGAGAACTCCCATTTTAAGGGCCAAAGGTTTTTTTCCGATTTGTTATTAGTTAAAATCAACAGGTCTGAAACAGAGCATTGATATTCTCAAAGCAGGTTTAAGTTTATATCAGCTAAGACCATAGATAGAGCTGAATCTAATTATCAAAATGATGAAGGATAAATAGGAAATACAGTTGGTGTTACTACTTTAATGTATACCACTTTATTCGGAAGTCAACCCCTTCCTTTGGTTAAAAGGAAAGTTGATGAAATGCCGTTTTTCGTATATGACCACGGTTGTTTTTTCCCATTAATATGTCACACAATCGAATTTCCGCATAGAAAGTCTTACTTGGGGAAAAAGAAAAAAACACAACTCTGCTCATGTCGTATACTGTGCACCTTTGATGCACGTTGTTTTCTATCGATTCAGGCAGAAGCCATTTTTCTGCAAGTTTGAAGATATTGAAACATGTTTTGCAAGCGATTGTTAATAAATCAAATCCTGATATAACTGTTAGGATTCTAAGGGTTCGTTCGACTATTTTGTCAGATACAAGTTTGTTTTGTATTAAGGAAACTTAGAAAACATTACATATTTAAGACAATTTTATTAAAATGATTAGTATTAGAATACAACATAAAACTGCCTACAGGAAAACTAAGGATTTGTGTCAAAGACGCTAGCAGTTTCTGCTCAAATCGTGTTAATTGAACTGGACTAGTAGAAGGAAACAAGTTAAAGACAAAACATTGCGTGATTCCTGCATGAGGATAGCAGCCTTCTTAATAATTCATTGTTCATTGACGATGAGTCAACCATTTTGGTTTAGGTTTATTGTTTCAATGCGCTTTAGAATCAAAGGGCTTTTTTCTTGTACATTTTCCAGGAAGTGATAATTATTTTTGTGAATTGTGTCTTTTCTCATTAACAAACAATCGCCAAGATTTATATCTTAGAATTTGCTCCTCAATAAAACAACGTATCTTCTGATTTAACTACTTAAGTTGTATGCATCATTGATCTACGTATTTCCCGTGTTGGTTATATCCATACTAGTGTCTATAGCTCATTTTGGTAAAGTTGGAGAATTGTCACACTTTAAGTTCGAAATACATTGAAAGTGTCTAATTATTAAAGGGCATGATCAAGTTCCTCACCAAATTGGATTTACATTCGACTTCGTTCGTTTTTATTTGTCTATTTAAATTTACTTATTTAGCCTTTGGGGCTTTGAATCTTGTCTGTAAATGATTATCTGATAGCGTTTGTATCTTGTTAACGTTGTGCAGTGCACACCTCCATGTACGATCGCAAGAACAAATATCGGTAAAGGTTTTCAGCACATTTTAATGACTTAAATACGCATATAATGTGAGATAAATATGCATTGACAACATGCTTGTCAATAACCCGTACAGTTCTTCACAAAACAGGGGAATGCTTTTAAAGATTTAATTTTATCTCTTTTTTGTCTTCTTAAGGATGCATAAGCACATGTCCAATCTTAATATTATTTAAAGTATTTGTCAAATTATTTTAATTGTCTAATTCTGTTATGACGTTTCTTGTTGCTGTGCTAAATTCTTGCCGAACAATGTCGCATTTTAAAAGACATATTCTGGACAATATAAGTTTCACATTTCGATTAATTTAACGACTTTAATTAAGCGTCACTTAAATAATATTTAAGATCAGTTTCTCATTAATTAACGAGAGAAAGTAAACTTTCAGTTTTTATGAGGATGAGATATGATGGGTTCTGTGGTTGTCTTTAATGAAGAATTAATTCAGCGAACCTGCGATATTAAAAAAAAAACGCCAGCAACCCCCCCCCCCCCCACACACACACACACAACCTGCAAACAACAACAACAAAAAAATAAAAACTTAAAACAAAAACAAAAGAAACAAGAAATAAAGCATAGCAACAACAACAAACACACACAACAATGAAACAAACAAGAATACGTTAATGGTTTGGATTGCGGCCAAGGAATAGTTAGACATTTCTTTCGTATTAAGTTTAACTTAATTAAACGTATTTGTTTAAAGTCGATAAAGAAACAAGTTTTTTTAATATTCGTATATCGCTCAATCTTGGCTGCACAGTTCCTATGTAGGACCAGGTATTTTCACATGGACCAATTTGCAGAAGACCGTTTTGCCTGTGGACTAAGATTGGTCCGACCCTGATTCCAGCATCCAACGTCTTACTCATTAGACCTAGGATGCATATAAGGTCATAGTTGAAATTATGGTTCGATGACGACATTCCTTTGAATTGATGGAATAACAGATCACGTTCAGCATTATTTGTCCATTAACTTTTTTATGAAATGAAACAAACAATAGTACGTTAATGGTTTGGATTGTGGCCAAGGAATTAATAAACCAACCTACTGAAACTACGAAAGCCAAAGACGTATAAAACAGTTAAAACGAGGTTTCATTAGAACTGTATTTCGGATATTTGATTAAGGAGCTGATTAAAGTTCGCAGCTGTTAAAGGTCAAAACTCTCTCATGGTTACAGACAGAACGTGTGACGCGATTGCATGTCGGGATATAATCTTGGATTATTATTGAAGAGAAATACGATAGTGCTTCCCACCAGGAAAGTCAGACAAACAACCAATCCCCAGAAGACAATGTGGACTGAACAAGAAACAAACATATTTTGCCTTTTTATAAAAAAAATATGAAAAAGTGTCTAAATTTAGTTAAATCATTTTTAGTGGTGAGTGTGAAAAGTTACATTAAAGTAAATATTGTGCCAATTTCCTACGACTGCCTGCTGCCTGATTACTTCCTGCACACATGTGTAATGTACCTGGATCGTAGTTTTATCCAAATAATCACTAGGATAGGATTGACCGAGGGCTCAAACGGGGGCCTTTTATTCAAAGGACGCCAGATCACGGACGCTCACCCAAACCTTACGTTGTCCAACAATACAAACATGAAATTGTATGGGTAAGATCAATACAAACCTTTTCTTTCAGAATCGGCTTTGCTTAATCAGTGTTTAGTTTTGAAATTCAAAGGACGAATATTCTGTTGTTGTTTTTTTTAAAATATAATAACATTACATATTTAAGTAAAACAATTTCCTTATAAATGTTATTGTATGTTATAAGTTTACAGTAGATATGTCAGCTCTAAATTGTTCAGACAAATAGCATTGGTGGAAAATCTAATCTTTCATGGGTAATCTCCCATAGGTAAATACTGCATTTATACTCGCGGAAAATACAATGCAGAAGTGTTTTTATTTGGCAACATTTTTATAAAGAAAAAAATCCCCTGTAACTCAAATAAAGGTTAAATGAGGAAAGTTATAATCACAATTCAAGAGAATAGCAGTGGTGCGAGGTACTAGGTTAAGATATATAATATTATATAAATATTCATAAATACTTAGAATAAAAATGTCAGATTAGGCAACTTTGTCCCAAACCATTGTTTGTGGTGTCGCCAGTGTTCTTACAACAGCTCCTATAAGCAATAAGCAATAAGTGAGAGCTTGCTGACTACTGGACACTTAAGGATATGAAACTGGGGCCGCTTTTATGGTCCAAATGTGGAAGCTGGGTGACAAGTGGAGACTTAAGGTTATAAAACTGGGGCCGCTTTTCTTGAAAAGCTTTTCTGGGCCATAGGTGAGAGCTATAACAATGAGGAAAGTTATAATCACAATTCAAGAGAATAGCAGTGGTGCGAGGTACTAGGTTAAGATATATAATATTATATAAATATTCATAAATACTTAGAATAAAAATGTCAGATTAGGCAACTTTGTCCCAAGCCATTGTTTGTGGTGTCGCCAGTGTTCTTACAACAGCTCCTATAAGCAATAAGCAATAAGTGAGAGCTTGCTGACTACTGGACACTTAAGGATATGAAACTGGGGCCGCTTTTATGGTCCAAATTTGGAAGCTGGGTGACAAGTGGAGACTTACTGTTATAAAACTGGGGCCGCTTTTCTTGAAAAGCTTTTCTGGGCCATAGGTGAGAGCTGGGTGACAGGTGGAGACTAAAGACTATAAAACAGGTGCCGCTTTTCTTAAAACAGATTTTCTAGGACAAATGTGAGAGCTGGGTGACAAGTAAAACTAAAGGTTGTAACAGCGGGGCCATTGTTCTTGAAACAGCTTTTATGGGCCATAGGTGAGAGCTGGGTGACAGGTGGCGACTAAAGGATTTGAAACTGGGGCCACTGTTCTTGAAACAAGTTTTTAGGCCAAGGTTGAGAGCTTGGTGACATTTGGAGACTAAAGGTTATATAAGTGAGATCGCTGTTCTTAAAGACGATCCTATAAGCAATAAGTGAAAGATGGCTGAGAAGTGCTGACTTAAAGATATGAGAAAGGAGTCGTTGTTCTTGAAATAGCTCGAATGCGCTGTAGGTGAATGCTTGATGCTTGAAGCGGCTGGCAGACTAACACGTATTCGGTCTATTCAAGAAGAGGAAAGCGGCAGTAGGGAAGTGGCACATATACACTCATGGAACAAGAGATCATTGTCTGATTTGATCGACGGGCTGTACCGTTTATGAAAAGTCGAAATTGCATCAGTCTAATAGACTAGCTGGCTAACGAAGGATATTTGTCACCTGCACCGACACATATTGATAACACAAAACTATACATACTCTGACAACCAGCTACTTGCCACCCTCCTCTGCAGCTAAAACCTGATATGCAGCTGTAGGTCGTGACAACGAGCAATGAAAGTGTTAGAAAGATAGAATGACCACTTGCTGTAGGAACCTACCTCGATCACACCGTGCAGATAACAAACAACGCGTTAACCTGACAGGTATTAAGGTTTATTACATTGAAACGCTAGACATATGTACAAGTACATATATTATGAATATTGCTTAACATTTTTTCCTGCCTTAGTGTTTGCTTGACATTCATAGGACTTGAAACAGCACCGAAAGTTCCTGAAAAATGTTTACCCACTGCTAAAGAAGATGAGACAAACGTTTGACATGCTTTCGAATATGCTTTAAACATTTTAGTTTTTTCAAAAAAAATAGTGATGGTGAACAATGACCATACATACAGATACACCGGGGAGCGTTTTCGGATATCTGATTCCGAACTGTTGGCTTATGTTTTATCAGAAAGGTACTTAGTTTAGTGGGTCAATGAGCTTGATGTGTATTTTCCGATTTACAAATGTCAACGGATCTTGTCACGCGATTGCATGTGGAGAAGATATCCACCGAATGCAAATCCGATAACGTTTCAGACTAATTTTGACAGTGAGCAAACTAACATCGATTTGATTATAAAACTGATCGTACCACAAAGATTAAATAATCGGTTATCCAGGGACGTTTCCCACTTAAAACAGATGTTGCCTTCGCTGTATATAGCTTGCCGCGAATACCACTGTTTCTTGACTTTAGGTCGACCAGCCAAAGAACTATTCTCATAAATGTTTTAGGTTAGCAAGAAATATATGTATACATTATTTAAAGATAATAAGAGAATATTTATATACTTATGTTAGTTCTCCAATTCCTAAAATCCAACAAGGTTAATTTGACAGATAGTGTAACGTGTCTGCATGTTTTGATTTTGTTATTAATTCGTAATCTCGCTGACAAGTGTACTACATACTGTTTCATGTTCCAGATACAATCATGCTGTAATTGTTTTTGTAAGCATTAAAATCGAAAAACGATCTTTATCGCCGTTGAAATCAATAAAACGCATTTATGATGCATTGTAAACAAACACAGCTGATGTTTAGGTCATATAATATAATCTTATATTTATCGTGTTCAATAGATACTGAAAATATTAAACTCGTTGTCTGAAATGATATGAAACTCAGCTTCGTATTGATTTAACGTCTTTGTTATGATGACACGACCTTTGGTAAAGACAATTTCAACACATCATCACCTAATAGTCAATAAATTTAGAAACTGTATTTTTTCTGGTTGGAAAAGGAAAACGATGGGAACATACTAATAAAAAAATCATAAATAGTGCTAGGCTTTTGTATGACTTATCGCTGAACGTCTTGTATGGCTAGGCAATGAGCTAACGACGGCGAAACTTACCTGACCGTGGTTACTTACGCTTATATCTAATGTAATTCAATTATACAAATCGACTGGCACAATTGTTTACAACGACGTTCAACATATTATTTGTTGCAATTTTTTTAAGTTTTTAGATGGGGTTTATCAGTTCGAATAAATAAACTCTGACTAAACGCGCGCACGCGTGTGTGTGTAAATGTGAGTGTGTCTAAATAGCTTTTGTCCCATCTTCTATAACTGTACTTCTTTTTTAGAATTGTATCTTGAGGATAATATTGTTTAACGGAAGTCTTTAACATTGTTTAACGGGCTATTTAATAAAACATTTTATAAGTGCATCAATCCGGCTAGTTCTATGTCTGTCTTACTTTATAAAGCAAAAATTAGAAACGAGTACTTCGGGTGTTATCATTGCTGCTCTATCGTTTCTCGGGCGATTTTCGAAGTAAGATTTACTTTTTCTTGAAAGGGAATAAAAACGCACTTAATCTTAAGTATAACTCACAATAATTTATCTTTATGTTTTCGTTGTCAATATAATTCATATTGTTCATGGACTACTTTTTCAATGTCCAGATTAATAATGAAAAAACATTTAAATGCAAAGCAACATATGTGAGGCAAATTGTATAGCTCTTATAACACTGACAATAGTCAGACGTCTCGCTTTCGTCGATTTAAGTGTAAGTTTATAACGCACTATTACCCAGTTTATTAGTTGCATCTGTTTAATGTTGAATCAAGAACCACAAGTTATATATGTTGTATCTGTTTATTTCATGTGCTCGTTTTCACAAGTTTCTCTTAAGTCACTTGAAGCAATCGGATATCCTACTTTAGAGTAAAACAAATGTCCTTGAGAATAAGATTAAATCGACACTAAGGTTGTCTTATATTATTGATATGTTGATATTCTAGTCCATATATAAACTATTATTTGATGATATTTATGGTCTTCTGTTTTATTTAACTTGAAAGGAAATATAATTAATTGTGCAATTCACTTATATAAAGCATTAACTTGTTTTTTTCTGTTCACATGTTCTTGAAATAGTAGACATTTTACCGTACTTGTTTTAATATATACCACATGCAATACCTGACTGGCTAAATTAATATCAGAATATCTTTATTAGGAATATTTGTTACAACAATATCATAAGCTTACGATTTTCAATAAAAATTAATTTGTTTATTCTTTTGGAATTGTAAAACACATAGTGTCTATGTTTGAATGAGCTATATAAGTTGGTACTTATATCAAAACAACATAAACTATACATTTAATTGTAATATACATTTAGGACCGACGTATGTCCGGCTCTACGGCTATACAAACCCATTATAAAAGTCATACTCTTTACCTGAGTTACAGTCACAATGGAAACAATAAAAAGTTGGTTGCATGATGGCACGTTATAAGAAACTATTGGATGTCATATGAAAATTTGTGATGTAAAATAGATAAAAAAAAATATTTATTCAGATTGGATATTTATATGAAGTATAATTTTTATAATAATTCTTAATTATTATATAATGATTTTATAAGAATATTAATATTAACGTATTAAAGATACAGTGCTACCAGTACATTACATACAGTTTAAATAAACCAATAACATGCTTGGTAAATATTTTGCATTTTTTTTGTTTTTGAAGTAATACTAATCAGATTTTCTTAAATAATTGCGTTATTATTATCGCGCTTGATGTTTTGAGCTGACACTTTTTTTAACCGGTAATTATGTCTAGGTAAATATCAAACGTAAAATCTTATGTTAAGTAAACGTTAGTAGAATTCGACGAAGGACACTGTTCTATGCTTGCATTTACGCTAATGTTATGAAGACCTTTGATATTTTTGAACACTTTATACGACGTTCTCTAGTTTTGGGAAAATGTCAGTACATTTAAATAAACAAAGGACTAAAAACTCCTTTTGGGTTAAAAGTCATGTCAACTGTATTTGTTTCCTGAGAGCATCCATTATTTCTTAATCAATATTGCGAGTTCTTACGGACTCATAGTGCTACCATATCGACAGTCTCCATAAGTGTTAAAAGTACACTATAACATTAAGTGCTTCAGTATTTTATACCGATTTCTTATTGGAGAAGAAAATGTTATTTGTTATTTCGCAAACATAGACAACTCTACAGGAATATTTCTGCCTTACATATTTGTCACTGAAGGGAAGGCAACTCATTAGCAGAAAAGTGATATAACTAAATTATTATTTCTGGTCTTAATATATACCGCATATCATAAAAGTGCGAATCAACCGCGACCCATAGCAACAAACGCACACGCACGCACGCACACACGCACGCACACACGCACGCACGCACACACAAAAGAAAAAATGAAGAAAACAAGATTCACATATGTCCAGTCGTTATAAAACTATTATTATTGTTATTTTTCTAATATTTTTCTTAACTAGACTAGTTTAGAAAGGTTTTGTCTCTACATCTCTTCAACACAACGTGTCTAAACCGCCTACCACAAGGCAATTAATCTTACCTGTCGTCTTTAATTGGCTTTCTCAGTAGCAAAAGAAACAATACTGAAGAGACAAATACAATATTTTCTGTTTTCTTGTTTATCTTTCAATTATCGGTCGCGTTGTGAAAAGTACATATAACTAGTTCATTTAATATATAACTTGATAATCTGTTTAAGATAAAATCATTAAAGAATCCATTGTAGTAAATATTATATGCATATTAAGCAGAAATATTTAATGCCACGTGCCTTAAATGACAAGAAACATTTTTTATAATTAAAAAAGGCATTGAAAATGGTTAAATAAATAAATAACACTTACTTACTGAAAAAGCAAAAACAAGTTTTCTTAAACAGTCAGTTAAGGTCCTATGATTGATAAAATATACATTTAATTGGAAACGTTATTTACGATATTTTTGTGCAATTTGAACTTAAAGTCATACACACATTGTTCAAACACTTTATCGATGACGTACATGTTGCAGTAAATCATAATGTAGACTCGAGGAAAACTTGTAGTGATAATAAAAGCTTGACCTAAGAAGTAAACGCACCGACACTTGCTATTTTTTAAGGAAGCTTTTTAATTACCATTTTTTTGACAAAATGTAAGTTTTTCTCTCAATAAAGCAATTATCACATAAAAAACATATTCTTTTCGAGTATCTTTCAAGAATGATATTCTAAATATTGCTCCCAATCAATAGATTGTTTTGCGTGCTTGGCGGCTGTAGTTGTTTGATCATTTGTCAAAGTTTTTTCAACAAATTCCAAACAATTCCTTTACATTGCAGTTAAATTCGCGTTCTCGCCATTAATAAACAATCCCCTTGTTTGATGCACCTGTCTCATATTCAACAGCAAGAGTCTAATTGTGTCGTAAGTCACAAAATCTGTGATATGTAGACACCATTCATAATTAATGATGATCCGATTGATAATTAATGGAGTTCTACATAAAGAATCGAAACAAGAGGAGACCTACTGAGATATGTCCTTATGGCATGTTAAAATAACACTTTAAAACATTTTACGTCAGCGCCTGGGCTGTTTTATTTTAAACTACTCTCTCATTTGGAATGTTTAGGTTGCCGAGGATTTTATCTACTGTACATACTGCAGATATATTGATAGTTTATTTTATTACTAGCTATTTTGGCTGTATATAAGTTAATTATTTCTTTTTTAATGCAGGTGCTTACTGTTAGTTGTTTCACATTGACGGGATATTTTTATTTACAATGTTTGATAGAAAAACCTCAAGCACCTCAATTGGTCCTTTTGCCGACTGACCGTTTCAAGGCGGTAACTAATGTTGTTTTTTTCTTTTTGTGTGTTATGTCTCGTGTCTGTGTTTTGGATCATTTACATTTACCCTGTTTGCCTTTGTCTAGAGGTAGATTAGATTCTTATGTCTGTGGTAATTTTGTCAGGACCTTTTCTTATTTACCTATTGAAAACAAAACTATTTTAGCAAACACTCAGTTAACGTAACGAACTGTTGATGAAAGGATACATTTTACATTAAGGATACATTGAAAAAGTAATGTACGATATGTTGTACGCTGTTAGTATTCATTCATCTCCAGTGTTGTCGCTCGCACCTTCTCGAAGTTGCAAAAGTTGCAATGAAGAATATTCCATCACATAAAATGCAAGTTCTTATGGGTAACATTCAAAAATTATATTTTGAAAGTGTTTCTCAATCAATAAATTGTTATGGATGCTTGACACTTGTTTCTGCATTTTCTAGCAATTTCAAAACCAATTTCCATTGCAGTTTAAGTCTCGCTACTTTGTCACCACAACATAGCAACCCTATGTTTGAGTCTGTATACATGATTTCCTGTTCTCTTTTGAATGTTACAATACACAAAATCCTAGCAATTAATTCAGAATCAAAAGTACGTGTCCAATAGAGTTGTTAGTCACAAAATCTGTGAATTGTAGACACCATTCATAATTAATAATAATCCGACTGATTTTTAATGCAGTGCTACAGAACTTATTGACATAAAGAGGAGGCCTACGTGAGATATGTCTTTATGCCATGCTAAATCGAGAACAATTGTACACATACATATACAGTTACAAATGGCAAAGCTTAAGAATACCAAAGTATTGCCTAGCAATATGGTATTGCTAATGCGCTTGTATCGCAAAGTTAAAAGCGCCCAGTTGTGAAATCAATGGTATACTTTATTTTATATAATGGCCATGATCATTTTTCTTATTATTATTTCCTTTGCAAATTATCGCATTCGATTTTACCTATACACGTCTATGTCCTAGAATTATAAACAGAACCGTTATAATGCCTGTGTTTGTTGTTAAGAAACTTAGGCTTTGCAAGACGGACATGACTTTCCATTACGTGTGCATTTACATATTACCATAAACACAAACGATATTAAAGTTTTACAAGTTGAAAATAAAGGTTAAATAAAAAATAGATAAGATTTAAGATCTTGAGAGCCTCTGTATATTGCCCATATGAAAAACTTAACACATTAAAAATAGTTATTGACAGTCCTTGTTTCTGTCATAGTTATTACTTGTGGACTTTTACCATGAAACAATTGAGACGAAAATACGTCTTATATGAAAGACAAATGTTTGGATAGAATATTTACTTGATTATAAGTTCGTATGTGAGAGCCAGTGACTGCGACGGAATATAATAAACAAAACATAGAGGTTACAAAATGAAGGTGAATGAGGTTATATAGTAATGTTGGCATTCTGATATTTTAATCGGATGATAGTACATGATTGTAAATAAATATATTACTAATGTTGTGAAAATCTATCCATTTGAATGGTAATCTTAACATTAAATAATTGCATGATATTAGAATTGTACACCTGAAATAAATAAGATAAAACGTTAATATCATGGAGAGAAGAAATAACATGACATCGGATAATCTAGGCGGAAATAGATTGATATGGCTTTGGGAGGGACTTGCCGGCATTTTTGCCGATACTGTGCAGCGACATTTCTATCATCATAGCACAGGGGCACTTAGGTGCTCAGGGCCTGAGCCCGGCCTGTCCATTATACTAACACCGACGAATCAGGCGTAATGTTTCCCCCTTAGCCCCGAGCGTTAGGAGGGAAGCCATTACTACCAACTTTAAAGTCTTTGGTTTGACCCGGCCGTGGTCTGAACCCGCGACCTCTCGATGCGCAAGCCGAATCGATATGGTAAGAATTAACTGTTATAGCACTATTTCTACTTATTGACGAGACAGCTTGTTTACCAGACAAATTCTGAGCAGACAGTAACAAAATGCCATTCTTTATATGGTCATTAAGACATACATGCATACAGTATGTCAAATTCTTGGCCGACATTAACAAAAGATGCCATTCTTTATAAGGTCATGAAGACATAAGTGTATACAGTATGTCATAAAAGTTGTTTTTTCTAGCTATTGTCCTATTGGGTTTGAGGTATGGAAACGTTACTGTCTTTATGTCAGCTGGCCTTATATGGATAATCACTGTTGCCATAATCTAAGTTCTCATTAATCAATCGCAAAATTTCTTCTTAAATATTATACTATAGCTTATTATGAAAATGTTATTATTACCATTACTGTACTTATTACCATTGTGTTATTACATTTTCTATGATAAATGTACTATGTATTTATAAGCTATCATAATAATGCCATAATTATATACACATTGATATTATAAAACAAAAGACAACCGTATTTCAATTACAAATAATGCTTATAACAAAGAGTAGATGGTGGTAGAAGCACAGGATTGGTTTGTTTTGTCTTGATTTGTTTTTGAAATACTTCACGGACACCAATTATGATCATAAGAGTGACGTCCCGCTATTATGCGGACGAATACATAACCTTCTGTTATGTAAAATTGTATTATCATTCTAATTATTGCCATCATTATAGGTGCCCACCAATTAAAATGATATTTGTCTTGGAATTTTTGACTTGTTTTTGACTTGACTTGTTATCTCACATTGATTGACATTCTACAGAATATAATTATAAGCTGTATTCGTCTTTCATAAGATACTAAACTATCAGACAGAAGTATTACAATAATTGATACTTATCTGACTTCATGTTGTAGAACCACATGCTAACTTGCGACCATAATTAAAAGAGTCCATAATTTGCAAGGTGCAATTTTTGTCTAAAATATAAAAATTGTAAGTTTTTTTATTGGTAGCCATAAAATTACATGCAACAAAAACAATATTTATGAAAAACGTTATCGCCTTGAAAATCTTAAAGAAATGGACATTAAAATTTAGAGAAATCAATATTTGTTCTATCCTAAACAAGGGACATTTTTTCAATGCTGACAAAGAATACTTTTCACGTAATAATGGACAAACCAATTAACAAAAAAGCCTAAAATAAAAAAAAGCAAGCAATACCTAAATATTATATAGTTAAAATTAGCAATTAGCTTTAGTATAACAAAATATATAAAACACTGCATAGTTTATGGTAAAACTTTTGTATGGTTTTGCATTCATTAGTTATGTAAATAAATATAAAATATCATATCGGAATTCCAATAAAGGTCACCGTATTTCATTTTTACTTTATCTTTAAGTTGTGAGTTTGAATTAAAACATCTGTTTAAGTTTTTCAAAACCTTTGAAACACGCGCAGAATAAAGGCGACGTTGTATCCGCATAATGATTTGCTTTCAAATTAACCGCATAAAATCACGTCAATGTAAAAGAATGATCACGGATGTGCGACAGCCAATGCCGGAGATACCAAGCGCGGTAAACATGAAGATGAACATTTTAGGATCGAAACTATCTGCAAATTTACTTAATTGTTAAACATCTTCTCTCTTTTTTCCCTATCTTGAAATAGTCACACGGCACATGAAGCATGCAGTTGTGACACTACAATAGTTGTCTGCAACACATAATAACTCTAGTTAGTTTATAAATTAGCTGACTCCTCTAAGCCGAGCTAGCAGATGCTTTATAGATCGCCTGGAATTAAAACAGCACGAACAATTATGTGAACTGTATATCAATTGTTTATCCGTTCACACACTTCGTGATATACGGATTTTACAACTAGATCACTACCTATGCAGTTTTGGTCTATTCCATTTATTGTTTTTGTATTCTCATATTAACACTGTAACAGCAATTTCTTTTACGAAGCAACATTTTGCTGTCGGCTTTCGTGATATTATTCTGATCCATGTCTGAAGTCTTTGTATATTTTTTGTAATAGTTTTACTAAATGTAAAACATGTTTATCAAACGTCGTTGTAAAAGTGTCAATTTCAAATTTTAACTATATCAAACTTTCATCAAATAAGTAGTTTAAATCCTTGAAATATTTTTTTTCTAAAAACGCTCTCACTCAGATTTTCGTCAAATTGCCTTTTTCAAGAGTTAAACACAAACATTTTTTACATTTTTGCAAGCGTGTATATGCGCTGCCATAATAACATAGTTTTGTGTGACTATACCATACATTCCTTATATCTGTATAAAAAACGTCTACATTGTTTTTTCGATATTGTTTTTAACAGTGAGATCATATCTGATTTGCACAAGCAATTTAAAAAACAGCTTAAAATTGCCCTTTTCATCCTTTCAGCAAACCACCAACAAAACAAATTTTCTACAACAAGTTTTCTTTCTTAGAAAGTATTGGTTATGATAATCGAATTGCTAATATAGTTTAGTTCGTTTTATGTTTTCAATAAGGTAAAATTTTAAATGTTCCCATCTATTTCTCCATTTTGACGGAGATACGTACCTCGGTCTGAAGCTTTCCGACTGACTCACGTATGTACTTCTTCTCAGACTGAATATTGCCATTCTTTAGGACAAATGATTATAAAACAATGATATGACAATATGAATTCTTCGGTATAACACGGTTGTAAATATCCGGCAGATCCAGTATTTGTGACAACTTCCATAAAAGGTATTTTAATAACTTCAAAATATTATTGTGGTTTTAATTTCGATTCGAAATATCTCACAATTTTCAATAAACTTGGCAGATATGATGCTAAGAGTGGCAGAATTAAATTTAAAATATTTTGCTTGGATAAACGAAATACATTAAATGCTGCACGCGCGTTGTTGTTTTTAATTTTATATAGTAGTACCCCTTAAGACCTTCCATTTTTTGCTAGGATAAACGAAATACATAATTAGCAGCACATTTTTTAATTATCTATATGTACGATTATACAAAATTAAAAATAACTTGTGCAAATTCCAGAAATAATTGATGTAAGTAAATATCCAGTGTAACAATAAATAACGCTCATATTATTATCTACTCGTCTATATCTTGCCATGCACGAAAAACGACTGCAACAAAACACTCCAAAACCATTCAATAGACAATCTAACATTAACAATTTTGTTATGGCTGTGATTGGTACTGAAGTATTATTCAAGTTTGCCGTGCTAGATTGGCATTCTGCAAAGTTTTCTTGCCGTCTCCCTTTAACTTATACGTATACCACTTTAGGCTATATTTCGTGTCCATCAGTCTTGCACAAAAGTAGCAGACACGGAAGTCAAAATAAGTCACAACTTTCAGCATGAATACCCTAGCAAATCTGAAAAACGTGTGTCTTTCTTCCAAAAGAATGTATGCGTTTTGGGTTATAGCAAGTTTTGATTGTAGACATTTTTTACCGTTGTCTTATTTAAAATCTCGAATGTTTTTATTTTGAAATTATTTAAGTCAACACTCCATAGCAATGGAGACATACATTTATGATCGGTGAAGCAAAACCCGAAACAAATGTCTGTGTACACCGCATGTCACCTTGGAGACCACCGTAATTAAAGATCGCGCGCCCATAAATCCTCCTACGCATATTTATCGTTTGTTACTAAGTATATATATACCCACGACAGGCTTATGGCATTATATGTCAAGTTTCTTTTTGTAACAAGGTTAAAGAAAAATATTTGAGTCGGAGGCTCATGTAAACTTAGTGTATAAGTTATTTGTATATATATGTTATATATTGTTTGATCTGAAATCTCTCACAAGGATTATTTATATTGTAACTTATTTCTGTAGTTTTACAAGTCATATACTACGCGCAGTGAATATTGAATCCCAATGAGTGACATCACAGCCTTAATAAAATGTTGGCTAAGTTCTTCCTCGGACGACAGAAGAAATTAACTAAACTTTGACATGTCTGTTATGTAAAAAATTGAGCTGCACTGCTTTTCATCCAACGTAAGTTAATGCAATGAGAGGTGTATAAGGTTTTACCACATACCAACGGTTGTTTGGTATTAAAGTTTCGATTCGATTGTAATTATTCCTCTGTCTAGATATAAACGACATTCCTGTACAGTGCATTCACCTAAATGAAACTTTTAAGCAAGACTTTATGCCATGCTTTGAAAAGGTTTCTTACTTGAGTGAGGCGATTGATCTGCCTGTTTCATTACATTGTTCGAATGGTTTTGCTTAGATTTGTAATGATAAATATAATTGAAACAGCAGTTGATATTTTAGGTAAATGAATGGGTAAACCATCGGTGACGCAGGTCAGTTCGAAGAGGTGTTCACACTCTCAATTTGATAAATATTTCTAACGATATGTATAAACATTAGTGTTTTCCCTTTACGCAGTTCTGAAAGACAATAAACAAATCATTGAAAGAGATGGTAAATTTGCTGAATATGGATTTTTAAACCTTTGACTTGCTAATCGTACTTTTTGGACACTCAACACTTTCTATAATTATTGGATTTAAACAGAATTTTGCAAAAACAATCAATCGACAATGGGAAGGTTAAATGTCAATATATGAAATTATCGAGAGAATATAAAGCATTTTAACGTAATCATGTGTATAGTCTTATTCAGTGAAAACTATTAGAGGGATAGCGACAGTATTCATTCTATCATCTTACTATATTTTAACGGAACATTGCTGTGCCACCAAACCTGTTTGAACAAATGTGAGTGTGTTTGGTAATTTTATGGTAAGAAATTTAGATTTCAATTTATGCAATCATCGAGATAACTTTACTCATTATCTCTAGTTATGGTTATAATGTAAGATTCTAATGTCGAATAGTTTTGAATATTTTAATATGCATTTTTCGCATAAAATGTAGGTTCTTTATTCAAGTGTCAGCGTCAGTGAGGGTGCTGAAGGCAATGAGTTATAATATTCTGTTTGTTTAAACCATCATTGTTTTGTGCTTCTCCTCATGATTTGACTCTTTAATTTAAAGTAAACTTTAGGCCTTTCAAAAATAATATTTCTGGGTTTTGTGTAACTTCTAATATGATTTAAAAATATTCTCACGAAGACAAAAATAATGGTCAATATTCACCCGACAAATTACTTCTTCTTTGCACAAATATATAATGATGCAGCTTCAACATAAGTCTATGTGTAAATGAGTATTATCTTTTATAGTGGAAAATATTAGTGGACAGCAACAGTTTATAAACTTCGTCGTAAGCTTACCTTTCCAAATTAACATTACTTGCAACAATCTGTTTTAAACAACGTAAATGCCTTTGATAATTTCATTGCATGCCATTAAGCTATAGTCCTTTTTTATTCCGCGAGAAAAAAAAGATTTTAATAAAGTATCGGGGGTATCATTGGAATAAGTAGGAGTTTCTCACTTTTATCTTAAATTTAAGTTCCTGGCCATCTAAAACTTGCTTAATTAATACTCAACCACTTAAGAATATGACGACACAATAGTTGTTTAAATGCGTCATTTTAAAAACGAATTCCGCCAGTATATTTCGGGATTCTGCAATAGTTCTGGTTTTATAGTCCTCATCATTTATCAGTGATAATATATTTGTGTGAAAAGTGAAAAAAGCTCTAGAGTTGTATCTCTAAATAGAGTAAATTAGTTTTTACTAATATATACTAATCATATTGTCATATTAAAACTATTGTCATCAAAACCCCTCTAAGTCAACGTGAACAATTTTGGGCTGTAATATTTCAAATCTATCTATTTTCTTTATGCAGTTTGTCTCTGAGAATCTCCGGCAAGAAAAGTGTAAGAGATCTGTTAAAACACTTTAGCTTACTCCAGTCGATTTTTGCCGATTGTCTGTTTCAAGGCGGCAACGGTTTATTTGTGTTAGTCTTGTCTCTGTTGTTTGGTTTGTCTTTTTTACATTTAACTTATCGTGTATGTAATTATCTATTGAAATTCGAAGTTCTATTTTGTGGTTGTAAACCTCATAGGATCTTTTCATATTTTGTATTTTAAGAAAACGCGTATGAGAGACCCATTGGGATTAGGACGAAAGCTTCTTGGCTTTTCCGTTGTCTGCATAGTAAATAAAACCATTTATGCGTATCACAAAATGACATTTGATTATCATACACCGATTAATTAGTATGTCCTCCTGTCTGGGCGTTTACCTTTTGGTTAGTTTATTAGCATTGTACACTTTTGGTGTTGTTTCAAATCTTTCTGTTTGCTTTACGCTGTTTGTCTTTCAAAATTATCCTTAGGAAAGGTTGGGTTTGCTATATTTGGCTTACGACTTGTCTCAGCGTTTTGTCTCTTTTTTTCATTTCACTTAAATGTGTATATTATTGTCTATTTATATATGAAATTCTAATACATGTTGTAATACTTATAGGATCTTGACATATGAGAACACGAATAAAAGATCCATTGATTTCTAGACAATAGACTCTTCGCTGCGTTTGTCTGCATATTAAATTAAGTTAAGTAAAACTACTTATACGAATTACAAAATGGCAGTTGAAAAGCATATAACTATAATAAATCAATACTGGCAATTCGCTTTCTTATCTTTTTATTAGCATTCTACACCTTCGGTAGCGCCCGATTTCTTCTTTATACATTTTTAAACAATAGTTTAGTATTTCGCTAATTTGTAGCAGGTGCGTAAAAGAAATAGTCAAAACATAATTGCATATAATACATATTACTGCCATGTAGACGAGCGTCTTCTTTGTTTCAACGTATTGTTTTCATAACAACAATACGGATCTGTATAAACATAAAAAATGTCACAGAGCGAAACTATGAATAAGGAAAAGGCTAGGCAAGTGAGAATCCAGATTATTCAGACAAGCAAATGTTTACAATCAAATCGATACTTGTATCATTAAGGAATCAGCAAATCTATTCTATTCTTATGATTAAACACCTTATTACCAAATGCATCTTAGATAGAGCTAAAGATCGAAGAGACAACAAAATAAACAATGAACAGCTAAGCATTTAAAGAAAAAAAGAACAATGAGTTATAAGTATGTAAATAAACAATATTTTGTTTTCAATGCGGCTTTTGTAGCTCTGTTGTAGGTTTAGCCGTCTCTCTATGAAAATACAACTTCAGGAAACGTTACGTTTGTTGATAAATTCACTTATGCGATTTCCGTTTATTACGTTACACCTTCACAGATTGTTGTATAAATACGCACGTGTTGTTAAAAACATCCTCTCAATGACTTTTATAGAATCATTCCTTGTATATCAACTGTATGATATCAATAACATTAATGACCGAATGGAAAAAACAACAACATAATATTAAACGTTCCACTTTCTAATACAGTATTGCTTTATGTATAGTACATATTGTAAAAAGACAAATAATTTGAATAGTTTTTATATAACAATCGAACATTCAGTCTAAAACTCTAATACAATCCTATATCTAATTCTGCAATAACCGTTGAAGGCAACTTTTGAAGAACAGTATGAATTTATAAGACTCCGCAAGATTTATTGAGATAAAAACATTGCATCCTGAAAAAAATTATAAAAACATATATGAAAAATAGCTCATGTAACAACAGATGCTATTTCATAGAACCGTGTTAAATCCAATAGTGTTTGCTTGGAAGAAATGATTAATCAATGTCGTCATGTTGAGTCATCTGTCCCATGTGGACATATTAAAGAAACCTTGGCCATTTCCAGACATATTTGGATACCTGAACTAGTTACTAATGATGTGGATAGCTAAAAAGGATATCTCTAATAAGGTCATGCGACTGACAGGAACATACAAATTATGATGATTTTAGTCAGGAACATAGCGTTGTATAATACCATGCTTTTTGTTAATAATTTCTCCAAACACGTCTGTTTAATAATGCACATTTAGTGTTAGCGAGAGAAAGAAATGCGCTTGTTTAAGCGGTATATGTATAGGCATATATGTGTGTGTGTGCGCGCGTGCATGTGCGCGCGCGTGTGTGTGTGTTTCATTAGTAATATTTCTTTTAAGTTTTACGCACACACACTCACACATACACACGCGCACACGCACACGGACACACACATGCATCATTCTACAAGCTAAACGTCGTCACTATGATCATTATGTTGAATTGGTTCATGTCGTTGAATAAAATAAACATAACTGTTTTATCGAGTTTATGTTTAAATTAAAGACAGCGGTTATACTGTTCTCATTACATTGCAGCTTGAATATTTACAAGTGGAATGCAACGGTAAATAAACGAATATACTTCTGGTTGTACGGATGAATGAATGTATGAATGCAAAAACCAATCCTAGTTGATTATTGATAACTCAGAATTTTATTTTCTCTTGCATATGTCAGAAAATATTGTGCAATCTAATGCTATCTTATGCCTCCAAAATACAATAAGTATATTCTGTAAGTCGTGTCTGAGACTGGAAATATGTTATAGTGTATCGCAAAGCTTCACTTATTAAGAAATTACAAAGCATTTGAACATAACTAAATGCTATTTGTTTTGCATTTTATATTTTTTAACTCCCTTAAACGTGTTCATTGTTTTTTATGTGTTGGTTGGCTAAACAGGCGTCTCTCGAGTAGGTTTGAGTCCCGTTCGGGGCGAAGGACTTAATGTGCGAAGGTATTCCAGCTAACTTGCGGTGCGCCGGTGGTTCTACCCAGACATGTGTCTGGGGTCTTCATCCCCCAAAAAGTTGGACGTTGCTATTATGCCCATAAATGGTCGGTACAATGTATTTCAAAAACAAAAGCAAAAAAAAAAAAACAGGCGTTTTTAGCAAATGATCATTGTTCTTTAAGCAATCACTTATATAACTAGACCGGCCGCAAAAGCTCAAGTAGTAGAGCGTCGGTTTGCAGATCGGGAGGACGCGGGTTCAATCCTCGGCGGGTCAAACCAAAGACTTTAAAGTTGGTAGTAGTGGCTTCCCTCCTAACGCTTGGGACTAAGGGGACAACATTACGTCTGACTCGTCGGTGTCAGTATAATGGACCGACCGGGTTCAGTCCCTGGGCACATCATAAGTGCACCTGTGCTATAATGATAGAAATGTTGCTGCACAGTTACGGCAAAAGTGTCGGCAAATCCCTTATACAACTATAGAGAATTTTTTTGTCAACAGCACAATTCTGCTTGCTGTCAATGTATTATTTCCGGTATCAATCACAGCAGGGGTTCCTAATGTAAATCGTGACAATAATAATTATTTGTTGTGCCATTTGACTAGTCGACATGGCTTCACCACAACTGAATAATAAACATCACAAAGCACTACTTTTTTCGACAAGCTAATGACAGGAATTAGCAAGGGCCATTGGGACAAGGCAAAAATTGCAATCGCAACAATGTTTCAGGAGAACGTGTACTGGATATTTTGTGAATAACATATTTATATTTTCCTTGTTTTATATTTAGATATGAATGCTAGTTCTATGTTTTTGTGTCACTTTGGGACAATTTTATGTGTATACGTTTATTCAATTCAGTTCAATTAATATTTTTCTTTACATCTCGCTTTGTTTACCATTTCAATGTCAGCTTAATTTGTTTACGATCGATGTCCCTTTGGAACATTATTAATATATATATATATATATATATATATATATATATATATATATATATATATATATATATATATATATATATATATATATATATATATATATATATATATATATATATATATCAGATATATAAATAGGTCTGATAATGAGAAAAAAGTTATGTGAAAAATGCAAAACTTATCGTTATCTCAATGGATGGTGTCGTTGAATAAAACTGGCAGTACGAAAATAAAGCACGGATGTAAGACATCCAAGGCGCCGTAGCGAGTATGTGCTTCAAAGAAGATGACTATTCTGGGAACTCAACACTCTTTTACACTGTCAATTCATTACATCATTATTTGATAGTTACGAACCGTAAATTTGATGGCAACTAGACTATTTGCTTTATGGCCTTCTTTGTTGTTTGCTACATCTTCATTTACAAGATGCATAATTAACATCGGTATTCTCGGTTTCTTTTGTTAAACAAGTCCTCGCGAAACATGCGCATTCGTTTAAATGCCTGCTATTTTTTTATAGTTGCAAGCTTCCCCAAGACTTATCCCTGCTTAGTATATTATGTAAATTAAACACAGGCTGGCATCGAGGTGGAGGCGCGTGTTATACTTTTACAAGACACCATCATACCTCTGTAGTTTGTCAGCTGGACGGGGAGCTATGGATGCAATAAATGCTTCTTAGTTATATTGCCTTCCAATGGCCTCACTTGGTCAATTGTAGTTGTTTTACTTACCATTTAGAACTACCGTCCCAACGATGTATGATATACTCTTATGTTCTATTTAGTGTTCTCTTTATATTTTATTTGTATTTTTCTCACAAAGTGAACGCATTCATACAATATTCTTACACTAAATGATGTATCCGTGCTATATTAAATAAGAATATATGACAAATTCCTATGCGCATTGCAACATATACCAAAATTTGAAAAGGCACAGGACAAAGGTATTCACATGCAAATCAACTGCGAAGGTAAGAACAAATCTGTGATGATTTGTTTAACAAAAAGGTCGAACGTTAGTTAAATGTTACTTGTGTATGTTTCCATTCAAACAATTCTTTCTTTCTCTACATCAAACAAGGCTAGCATGAGTTGTTGTGTATATGATATGATTGTATGAGTTATTTTGTTTGATGTCTGTCATGCGTGATTTTTAGTTGTAAAGTATACTATATGATGATTATATTATGTAAATAAATTATATGATGTAATAAATAGTTAAAACATAAAACACAGTGTATAGTTTGTCATTTATATTATTGCTGTTTTAAATAATATAATGGCTTTAACTTTTGCAGTTCTAATTATAAGGCCATTAAAGCATCACTATTCAACTAAAACATAAACACATAGCAAATAATTATAGCTTTAACATTAAACAATATAAACTAAGAACAATCGTTTTAGTTTCAATAGAAAACTTTAATGATAAAATAGGAATGTTTATGTCCGCGACATATTCTATTTATGGAGTGGTATCATTGGTTCACGACGTTCATCGAGGCCGCACTGACAACTTATTCTCTGTACGGATATTGCTCTAATAGTGTTTGATTTGTTGTTATCTGAATACACCAATGACGACCATTCCTTAAACTGCGAAATTAAAAACCAATCCCTATCTGAATTCATTTATATTATCTGCGTGAATTACCGCAGACAACAATAAATATTGCATAAGCGATATAACACATTAGTGGAAGTAGCGAAAAACATAAATATTTACAGGCTTCCAGCCGCTGCAGTTGATTAATCTTTAAAATTATTTCTTTATTGGGTTTATCGTCCTACCAACAGTATTTCAGTTATCTGGAGATGGTTTCCACTTGAAGCAGATATAGTGCTGCCTTAACTGTGTATAGTATGTCGTGAACACATCGCATTATACCACAACTAGACACATTATCCTGACTAAGGGTCAGTCAGTCATGAACTACCCTCATATTTGCCTGAGTGTTAGCAATTGAGCTTTAGAACTATCATTTCAACGACTTTAGTATATTTGGTGGCTCGAAACCGGGGCCCCCGTACCTGAAGCCCATGCTCTACCGAACTACATGCACTAAACAATAAAATAAAGCATTTATTTAAAATATGTTATCACATATAACGTCATATTATCTTCAGGCAAATCAACATGTTTTTGGTACAATATAAATAAAACATTAAGTGTATGTCACACAAGACAGGCCAACACTAAAGAAACTGAAACCTCAAAAAAGCCCGAATTTATTCAAATGAACTGATGTGCGCAGATTGAAACCATTCAAAGTGATAACATGGGTAATGTTATGTTATCTGGTAGCAAAGTAAAATAAACTTACATTGTACATAGAAAAGTATGTACCAAGACTAATGGGCTCGGTCAGTAGAACACTAGTCAACCAACCCAGTGGTTCCGGGTTCGAATCCTACAAAATCCAAAGAATTATTTATTACTGCTTTCTTACATTTTTTTATCACTTGTCTATTTTTTTCATGGTAAAATTTTACCAATTTTATCGATTTTACCAAAATCTTTATTTAGGTTTAAGTATTTATTTTAAGCCACAGACAATTTAAAACTGCTTTGAACAGGGTAAAACAGTGTCCTTGCCTGAATTGTTAATGCTTTCAATGTGGGACCTGCAACCTTTGAACTCATGACAAATATTCATGATGCAAGAAAACAAAACAAACAAAAACGCATAATAGTTTGGGATGCCGAATTTCTATAATTATCAAATGCGTTTTACTATATTTACCCTTCACAAGTTTCCTTCGTTAAAGACTCTTTTCGACAAAGGTATGAACTGTCACTGTATGTAAACAGACAAAAAACTGTATATTAAAGCAAAAATTTCCTTGGTTCTTGTAGAATTCGAACAAGATATCTTTTGAGTAAAAGTCTAGTAGTCCACTGACAGTCAGCTGCTAGCTTCCTGTTTTATTATGTTGATAAAGGGACGTAATTCAACAACCACGGTTTGGCGTCTTTCGCATGTCGGAACGTCATATTGTCAAGCCCATGTAACGTACCCCACCATCCGGACAGCTGGGTGGAACTATGACTTCGTCAGCGTCTGCTGGGTAGAACCACTAACAGAGACCTTATATGTAATCACACACATCATACCTGTTTATTTGTTAAAAATAAAGATTTACATTGTAACGAAAGAAATGTGTTATTTATGAGACATTGAGAAGTTAAAGTTCTTGCCGAGTCCAAGGTAATATCGTTTATTGAAAATTTTGCATCGGCATAGACATTTGACATATATCAAATATTCCTCCAGCACTATATCGGACTCAGAAAATTAAAAGTATATGTTGTTATCGCATTAATACTTCATTAGTTATTGCATAAGCAATTATAGTAAATGGATTTGATATTAATATAAAATTAGTAATTATATACATTTAGTTTATTTAATAAAAACATTTTTTTCCAAAAATTACGCTATAAACAATTCTTCTCTTGCACTTCCTATAATATATATATATAATTGTTTAATTTTCGAAATTTGACTGACAAGTTCCAATCATGTCGATTGTTCTTTTCGGGCGGGACGGATAATCAAACTTTTATTCCTTATTGAAAACTCAAAACTGTTAAAAATGTTTTGTCTTGTCGGTTGTAATGATTTGGAGTCTACTAGACACAATACCAATAGGTAAAAAGAAACTATTTAGTCCAATTATTTAGGAATAATATGATTTTGTGTGGGCATCTTTTATACTTCTTTATTGCCAATAAAACTTCACCGTATTGTTATGACTGACGTATGCACATGACGTATGCTGCCACATGCTCAATTCGGAAATGTGCTTAGTATAAAATCGATATATATATATTTCGAGAAGCATCCTCAGTCTTCAAGTCTCTTAACATGAATACAGTACTATCTTTTGATTTAGAGAAAATGATTTCCCGGTATTTATTGCGGTTAAAGAAGAATCTAGCTTTATAAACAAGAAATAAAAAATGCATATTTATCATATAAAATGTATCAAAAACACAATGGCGTTGACAGAAAGACATGTTTGATAACAAAAAAGAACATATTAAAAATTTGCCTTCTGATACTTTGACGGATTGCAACAAAGGGCGATCAATCGGACATAATGCATATCTTATCAGGGCCACCGGCAATACTCAGATATAGAATGAAGACTACTGTAAATTTGCAAATAAAGGTATGAAACCATCTTTCATACAAAATTAACAATGCTGCAAAAACCTTAAAATAAATAAGATGTAGGGCTTCAAATGTAACATTTATAGCAAGAACAGTGTAATGTTTGCACGCATAAAAATCGACTAAGTTCGTCTTACTTGATTGTGTAAATATTTGTATCACGTTTTCTTTGTACCGATGTCGTTCTTCTATATGTATACAATGTATAACATAAAGTCATATGTTTCTTGCCGTTGCCGTTTGGCGCTTTACAACGAACTATAAAGGTTTTTATAGGCGTTTGTTTTGTCCATCTTGAACATTTGCAGTTTTTTTGTAATGTCGCAGTATAGAAAACAACGTGTGAGTGTAACATACGTCATGTGTATATAAATGTTTTATAATTATGCCACTGAAACATAACTGCACAGTTTTATTTGCTTATTCATTTACATACAATTGCGTTCTCTATAATTGCATATTATTGAGATAATGTGTATCTTAGTGGCATTTTAACTTTAGCAAATAACAAATAAGTAAACGCTATTTAATCTAAGTAAACGTAAACCAGTTTGTATATGCTAATATCTACAGTGTTACTTTTGAAAACATCAGCTGGATCAGCTAAGTGCTTCTCAGAAAACACATTTGATGTCGTGGTAACTGAATAGGAAAGTTAAAGAATTGTTGTAAGCTACAATATATAATAAACATTATTCTTGGGATAAAAAGAAAATGTTATGTAAGCTGTCGGGCTTGCCTTTTCTAACGAGTGTCGGATATACACATAACTGCCAAGGAGTGTCATTTTTTATAAACGACTTATAATGCGTTTTTTTGTATGTAATTTTGTGTAAGGAATATCAGTTACGTGTACTTTAATCCTTACAATTTCATAACCAGTAAATTGAATATTTTGGTTGACATTTGGAAAGTTCAATAATTTCATCGTACGGAGTGATGAGTTGTAATATTTTCAAAGCATAACTGCAAATTTAACATTTTGTGATTTTTTTTATAATTATATAAATTAAGATTTTTTTTAATAATAATCAAAACTCATACATACTTAATTTGTATTAATAGCCTTAATTTGTAAAATTAATATTGGAATATTGCTTTGCTCGATATACTATGACATATGTTTATCTTGATTGATACTTACTAGTTTGCTTCCATTGTGTTTACTTTGATAAGGTTCCTCTAATCCTACATGTGATAATAGATTACTATGACATATGTTTATCTTGATTGATACTTACTAGTTTTCTTCCATTGATTGTGTTTACTTTGATAAGGTTCCTCTAATCCTACATGTGATAATAGATTACTATGACATATGTTTATCTTGATTGATACTTACTAGTTTGCTTCCATTGTGTTTAATTTGATAAGATGCCTCTTATCCCACATGTAATAATAGTTTACTATGACATATGTTTATCTAAATTGATACTTACTAGTATGCTTCCACTGATTGTGTTTACTTTGATAAGGTTCCTCTTATCCTACATGTGATAATAGATTACTATGACATATGTTTATCTTAATTTATACTTACTAGTTTGCTTCCACTGATTGTGTTTACTTTGATACGGTTTCTCTTATCCTACATGTGATAATAGATTACTATGACATATGTTTATCTAAATTGATACTTACTAGTTTGCTTCCATTGATTGTGTTTACTTTGATAAGGTTCCTCTAATCCTACATGTGATAATAGATTACTATGACATATGTTTATCTTGATTGATACTTACTAGTTTGCTTCCATTGTGTTTACTTTGATAAGGTTCCTCTAATCCTACATGTGATAATAGGTTACTATGACATATGTTTATTTAAATTGATACTTACTAGTTTGCTTCCATTGTGTTAACTTTGATAAGGTTCCTCTAATCCTACATGTGATAATAGATTACTATGACATATGTTTATCTAAATTGATACTTACTAGTTTGCTTCCATTGTGTTTACTTTGATAAGGTTCCTCTAATCCTACATGTGATAATAGATTACTATGACATATGTTTATCTAAATTGATACTTACTAGTTTGCTTCCATTGATTGTGTTTACTTTGATGAGGTTCCTCTTATCCTACATGTGATAATAGATTACTATGACATATGTTTATCTTGATTGATACTTACTAGTTTGCTTCCATTGATTGTGTTTACTTTGATAAGGTTCCTCTTTTCCTACACGTGATAATAGATTGCTATGACATATGTTTATCTAAATTGATACTTACTAGTTTGCTTCCATTGATTGTGTTTACTTTGATGAGGTTCCTCTTATCCTACATGTGATAATAGATTACTATGACATATGTTTATCTTGATTGATACTTACTAGTTTGCTTCCATTGATTGTGTTTACTTTGATAAGGTTCCTCTTATCCTCCATGTGATAATAGATAAGATTCATGTGACACATGACAGGTCAATCTGTTATCTATGCATGTTTTCTGACTTTAACATTTATCGGATATCGATTTCAATGCAGAATTGTTTATTGTAAACAAACTACAAATTTATTCTTTGAAAAACACCCATAATAGTTTATTGTGACAATTTTCTGAATATTTTTTATAATTTATTACTATGCTGGCTCCATTTTCGGATATTTTTTTTATTCTGTACAATACAAAAATAGTGAACATGCAGGAAAAACAGTCAGTTGGATGTAACAGCCGCGCGCTGCCTTTGGACACGCTCCATTTCAGGACTAAAAGCGTATCTCAGAGAAGTAAGAACGTCGAAGACAAAAATAAACAAAACAAGATCATCACCGCTGTTTGCTGGAACAAGTTATATCATCTCTTATCGACTTTCACAGCAATTACATTAGATAGTTCTTTGTAACCAATTACGAAAAGGATGCTCCGGATGAAGCCTTTGCCTTTTTTGTGCATGTGTCTTTCTATATAAACACGCCAACGCAGTCCGCCTTCAACTGTGTAAATAATTATCCATCTACACCACGACGCACCATTATTCACATTATTCACAGGGGCAAGATCTCGATAACAATACATATTGACAAGCGCATTGGTTGTTTTTTGCAAAAATGGTGTCTTGCCTTTTATAATAAGATATCTTCAACAAGTTGCTTGGTATTTTAGACAGATAGGTATAAAGGAAAAGTCTAGTTCTTTAGTATACATGATATACATACTTTCCATAATAAAATGCAAGTTTACTGTTGTTGATCAATTGTATTCTTTGGTCAAGTATTTACCCCCGAGCAGGTGTGCAGGAATGGACGTTGTCGTTGATGGCATATTTCATTAAAACTGTCTGTCTTTAGGAAAAACTTCAGTTAGTAACTGTTTATATTTCTATGCATTCTATTTATGCGTGTAAGTATCGTCCCAGTGTTATGCCACTTGTATTTTTACTTTGTGTCGTTTTGTTGAGTTGTCGATCAAATTTAAACATAAGTTGTCATTATCCTAGGGCCTTTTCATATTTTTTTATTTGCCGTAATAAAATTGTAAATGGTCAGTTGTTGGAACATAATACTTATATCTGATTTGTCGATAAAATCCATTTGCTGTTATATTTATAAAGTAAAGAAAAAGAGTAATGCATGGTGATTTTTTTCTTTAAATCTGACTGGGAAATTTGCTATACTAAGAAAAGTCAAACTTATAAAAAAATATATGACAAAGTCCTATGAGTATTGCAACATATACCAAACTCCAAAAAGGCACAGAACAAAGGTATTTCACATGCAAGCCAAGCGAAAGGTAAGAACAAATTTGTGATGAGTCGTTTAAGGAAAAGAGCAAACCCGACAGTTACCGCCTTGGAACGGTCAGTCGGCAATATGGACCGACTGGGGTGCTTAAACCGGTTTTACAGAGCTCTAACCTCGCACTTCCTGACGAGTTTCTCAAATGCAAGCAACGAAAAAAAAACGATCTATTTGAAAACAAAATGTCCATGCGCTGATATTTTCTAGATGTTATGACGAAAGTAGTTACGTCATCGAAGAATAATGTCCACATAGTGTTCAGAAAAGGAATATGGTAGTATTTCGATTTCATAAACAACACAAAAATGGTTGACCACAAATAAAATTAACTTTCTGAATCATAAACAAACATGACCAGAGACGAAATAATGGTAGCATCCTGTTCATGTGAAGATGGAATTGAAGGAAATACACGTAACAATCCTTATAGGATGAATTAAATGACAACATAGATTACACGCACGGGGAGATTTTTTACGACCGCCACACTGCACAAGTAACATTGTTGTGATCATGAAAAACGTTATATTCTATAAGAATACATGACAAAGTCATATGAGCATTGCAACATATACCAACATCTGAAAAAGCACATGACAAAAGCAGGCCAAATGCAAAAGCAAAAACAAAACCGCGATGAGTCGTTTAACATAAAGAGTAAATCAACTAGTTACCGCCTTGCAACGGTAAGTCGAAAAAAGGGACTGTAAACAACATTTATAGAATAAAGCATAAAATAAGCTCCACCAAGATAATCCAATACTCGATTTTAATGCAAAACCCCTGCTTGTTCTTTGTACAGCTTGAGATCTATAAGCCTAAGCCAGAACTTTATGTTGTAAAAGATAACTGATCAACCGAATATAACTTATTCATTCATTGTTGGGGGTTATTTGGGGTTTATACAGTCCCAGACATGATTTGTATTCAACACCATGGATGCAGTTTCTTGCTTTTATTGCTTTATCTGTAAACAAGCCAAACTTATATATTAGTAAACCTATTGATGCATAGATAGATGCTAAGTGCGCAAATACCGGCCAGACAGCATCCAATAAAGCTGTAAGAGATATACAATGTTTGCATAAACCTGGTAAGGTCAGAACTTTTACGCTATCTGTTAAAAGGTTTGCATGCTAACTAAAATAAGACCACATTGATAAATGTCTTTCAAATACTGGTGTTAAACCCTTTGCATAACAAAATAGGAAATCTTTGAAAGACTTTGAAATTAGGTAAAAGTATGCAATATTTTTGATTATGTAAACTTAAAAAAACTTAATTATTACGCGTTATACACTAAATGAGGGCCGTTTTATCTTGGCTCTGCGAGAATCTGAGAAAGCGCATTATTGCCATGATGTGAATTAAAGTTTACAATACTTCTAGAGCAAAAAGCGAAACTATTATGTCTTTTGCATCTGTAATACAGGCGCCGTGAATTGATTTCTATGCATTTACGCCTTCAAACTTTAGAATACGTGCGTGTTCAATGTTTTTTTAAAACTGTTGACAGAATGTTAATGATTTTGAAACATCAGTTAAGGTGTATATGCATATAGAAGCCTATTAGAATACATTTATTTGAAGAATTTCTCATATCAACGAGTTTCATTACATTTGCCAGCTCATGTAATTTGGTTCATTTTCGTTTTTGACGGACGCTATAACAACGCGCCAGTTTTTATTAAATGAAACAAATAACACACCAACAGCTTAACTTCAAAATGATTACTAAAAAGTGTTAGAAAAGAGCATGGAGCTGAAACTTGGAAGGATTCTAGGGCTCATCGGGCAAAACCTGGCACCGAAAACCGTTTTGGCCTAGGACTTCCGGTTCCGGTGCTAGAGGCCCCCGAAAACTCAATAGGAGTGCTTTGTATGGGGTTCCGCAGGGGCCTAAATCTGCGCCATTTTGGCCCCTTTTATTGTCCCATGGAGCTGAAACTTGGTACGAATCTAGAAATTGTTATATTTGTTGTGACGTATTGTAACATTTTTGAATATATTAAAAACTACGACATAAAAAGAATACAATATTATAAATTGTGTTCAAGAATTATTTCAATACTGTGGGTAGCATTTTAGACGATGGACGAAAAATAAGAAAACAATGACGAAAGATAGACAATGCCAACTACTATTACAGAGCAGCAAGAGATGTACTAAAACGGCAACAACAACAGCAACAGCAAAAACGACATTTGCAGCAGCAACAATGTATTTGTACACACACGTTAGAAGGGATCAAATTTACAATACACTCAAATACTTTTAAATTATTTTTATAGGTAACAGAATATCTCAGTTGACAAAAACTGTTTTAGTTCTTTATTGCCAAAACAAAGCACTATTTGTTTTCTTTCTTTCTTTTCATTATGTTGCTTTCACAAAAATACTTTAGTTTCGTATATTTCGTACCATGTAATAATAAACAACATTAGTCTCAACAGTCATTCATATTCCTATTCGGCTTCGAAGGATCGGCCATGTGTCATTTCGAAATCTTAAGTTGGTGACACAATTCTTAATATTCACTCAAATCTTCTTAGTTGTGTACAGCATAGAGATGTTGACGCGTACTAAAATCTGTGCTAAGTACTCCTTCCAATAATTGAGTATGGGTTCTTCTTGTCTCTTTCATTCTGCTTTCTACTGAAGTTTATAATCTTTCACTTACCTAAATGGGTCTGTTTTCCTTTCACCTTTCGTAATATGATTATACTTTTCGAGACAAGTCGCCTAGATTTACCTTGCTGATCACGTGATCATCTAGTAATCAACAACATTTATTGCTGTGTTCATACCCATTGTGTATAAACCGATTAAACATTTATTTGTAAATAAAACTAACAAAATATTAACTTTAAGATACATTTAAAATTGATATTTCCTTTCACATAATGTATAAAACTGATGTACATTTAAATCAAATGGTTCATTGTAGACATCAATCAGAACTCCTCGGGCAATTCAGCTGTCAGGACAATCATCCCTCGGATGTATCTGGTGCAAGGATACTGCAGAATCCCGATCGTTTTGTTCTCCGGAAGTAGAATACGCCATAAAAAGTTCTTATAACAAGCGATATGAACTTCCATTTATCAATTTAAGTGATGACATCTCGTTAGACATACATCTGTAGAAATAAGAAAACATTTATAGTCATAAGCACTGACATGTTTATTTTCGCGGGAATTTCCCGCCATACATCCGAGAGATGATTCGTGAATTATCCGATGCGTTCCGATTGCCTAGACATAACTATCTCTAAATATTATGTTAAACCGAATACATATTTGCCTTATCTGGAACTTTATGTTCTTGAAATATATTTTAGCGACTGAATATAACTTTCACATCCCTTATTTTAAATGTTGGGATACTTCCTTCCATAGACAAACTCCTGATATCCTTATTCAAACTGAGAACAAAACTTTATTGAATGACGCATGCGTATAGAGCCAATACTAAAGTATAAACTATTTTCTGGTAACTTCGAGCATCAGGAGCAAGACGGAATGATAGATTCTTACCCACAACTAACATAGATACTTATTACAAAGCCTCCGAACTAACTGTTCTTAGAATAAATCAATGTATTCTTTGAATGCTACGTTATAACATCATTTCTGGTACACAATAATTGGACATTGTGCAATGGTATTAGTAACCTCATGGTCGCTATGGCGAGGCAAATCTATTATTAAATGAAAACGAGCACAGAATACGTCATTTTGCGGAATAAGGTCATGTTTAAATGGACATAAGTTTATATTTACTATTGTAACTTTGATAAATATGTGTGTTTGATTAACAATCTTTCGGTTTCAGATAACAAAGAAATGTGATGATACTGCACATTAAATACTTCTTTTACAACTTACTTTTGGTTTCTTGAAGCTCGTGATGACATCATCAAATCGTGTTTTATTTGCCCATTTCGTGGACAAATCTATGCTGTTATTGCAGAACGCCGTGGAATTTCGTATGCGGCGGTTTTTTCCAATGACGGTCACAGCGTACAGGATGATGAAATATTAGTATCATCCGTAATTAAAGTCAATTGATCAACCTCATCATCATGTCATCTCCACTACCAATATTTTTTTTATCTTTTCTTAATGCCGATATGTAGTTAAACATCAATAATATTGGACACACATAACTGTCTCTCTAGCGTACATGTACCTTCTTATTTACACTAAAACAGGAGACAATGCACTTGTCTGTTGTAGACATAATTTTATGCCGTTAAATACTTATTGTCTTCTAGATTAAATGACACTAATCCGTATGAAATTTCAATATACCATCAGCTCTCTGGGCTACATGGAAATATCTGTTCGAAGTTGGTGTCACATGGCAAGAAGTATATATAAGTCCGTAGACGCTGTCTGACTGGATAATAGAGGCTGCAGTTCGGAATCAAATGCAAAACTATGAATATTTCCTGGAATAAAGCAAGAAAATACATTCACAGGCGTCCGTTTGGATTTGTGTATATCATGTTTTTACCAGACCACACGAAACTCTCCGTGGTAAATTAAATAAAGGCAGTTATACGTGCATTTCACATTGCAGTCGATATCAGGAATGTACATTTTCACATTTCATATCTGGGAAGTATATATTTTAAATAAAACGTTTCTTTTATAAAAGAAGAACAAAATAACGTCCAATTATATATAAACAAACTCAATTGTTTCTTTCTTACAATTTTGTTATTGTTTCGGGTGGGGCAATTGTTTATCATAGGAATAATAGTTTGTGTTGCATTTATATAGACGTAGCTGAGGAAGAGAGAGAAATTAAAGTGCGTGCCAAAGACAAAGAGAGTTTCAAAACAAACTCGGAGAGAAAGAAGGAGAGAGCATCAAAGACAAAGAGAGCTTCAAAACACAGAGAGAGAGAGAGAGAGAGAGAGAGAGAGAGAGAGAGAGAGAGAGCGTCAAAGACGAAGGGAGAGAAAGAGAAACGACACTCGTAGTAAGAAGAGATTATAATGCTGTGACTCTTGTATTGTTATTTCTTTCGTCTGAATTTGTTGTCATACGAGGCTAATGTAAACTGATATTTTAATAGGAAATTTCCTGATTTTTGCTTTTCTATGTTAAAGTGTGTGTATAATAAAACATTTACAAAATAAGATTGAATATGTTTAAGTTAATCAAACATTAAACATACCAGCTGAGCTACTCGCAATTACTTAACAGCCCAATTAAGTGTGTTTGTAATCGGTGTAAATCAGCAAGGGTTAATGCATCTCGCAGACGTCTTAGACGCCGTGTACACTGTACTGAATAAGATATGCCACATACAACAATAGATTTTCTGGCTGTAGCTATGCGTTGTATCTAGTCTTATTGCTTTAATGAAATAGATTCCGAAAACGTACTTTACAAAAACGAACCAAAGCAGTTGTAGATTTTGGTTATTATCTTGCTCACCTAACAACATTTCATTGAAAAAAGCCTTTTATTTGAAAAATACTTGCAAAACAAATAAAAATGTTGTTGATGCAGCCCAATGAGATTTTTTACTTTACAAAAGGAGAGATCCTGTCATGGACTCGAATATTTATATATTTATATTTTTTTTTTTATTAAATATTGCCACAATCAAACAACGCGAACAATATTTAAAATAACATGAACATGTGACAACTGCTGAGAACATTCAACAAACAAGTGATGACACAAATGTAACATTCTCTTTTTAAATTAATTTCTGATACACAAAACCATTTTCAATAAAAAAAAAGCTGCATCGAAAGATTATAAAGAAATAAAGCATAAAATTTTATCCGCTTTAATAACTTAATACACAACCCACACGTAAATTACAATGTGCATAATTTCATATGCAGCTTAGCTGTTGCTATATGCTTATAATGTATCTATAGAAAGATAACAGTTTTTACTCAGCTACAGCTAACAGCGTATACAGTTATTTGCTGCAGACATAAAATATATTTCCTCGTATTTACTTAGACGACGCAGATAGCATGTCCATACATATATACAAACATCATATATATATCCACATATACATGCATGTATACACATATACAACTTATACAACACCTTTAAAACAATTATATATAAAGTGAACGCCTAAATTTAACTTACAGCAGGTTAGGTATGAACAATTTTGAATAGGTATACACTTGACAACATCCGAAAAAAAACATATACTTATATTTTATATTTGTTTTTTCGAGATGTTGTCGAGTGGTAGTTCCTTGACTGGTTGGCCCGGTGTCAGGATAATGTGACTGATACCACGCCAGGCGTTTTTTTTAAACCTATTTATTTATAGTCGATTGGGAAACAAGTTCTTTTAACTTATATTAATCCCTCTCGACTGTCCACTTCCTGGGTAGAACCAGTACTCAGGTACTGAATACCTGGAGCAATGTGCAGTAAATAGTCTTGCTCAAGGACTAACATCACGTGGTCAGTTTCGGGGTTCGAACCAGGGACCCTCAGATCCGGAGTCCAACGTCTTAACCACTAGACCACGAACGCTCACATTCCAGGCGTTCACGGCATGCTTTACACAGTGAATGCAGCACTGTATCTGCTTCAAGTGGACACCGTCTCAAAATAGCTGAAATACTGTTGGTAGGACGATAAACCCAACAAATAAACAAACAAACATAAGCTTCATTTTAATATTTGAAACGATAATATTAACATGCAGCAACTTTTACTGGACAGAATCAACCAGCAATTTGTTTATCTTTGTAGGAGATACAGATCAGTTTCCTATATAAGACTCCAAGCGTTCATTATTCTTCGGTGAAAGTTTCTATATGTTATGTAGTTTCCTTAAATGATTAAGTACTTCAGCAAACTTGCGAAACTCAATATAAAAATTTGAAGATTGCATTGTGAACGTAGCCTGTTAGTTAATTTTATTAACCCAATTTACCGAAGTTTCCAGTCGGACTGGAAGCCAAAGAAGAATGTAAACTGTAAAATAATGTTCCATTTAAAATGTATTTTGATTAAGAAGTCGGCTAAATTTTGTAATTTTTAAAGGTCAAAAATGTCTCAGAACAGGGATCTTGTGGCGCGACTACATGTCGGCAACATAATCTCGACTTGTTATTGAAGAGAAATACGATAGTGCTACATAACATGCAAAGCAGTCAAACAACCAGAAGATGCGGATTGAACAAACGTATCCCTTTTACAAATGGTTATTGTCTCTTTTTTTGCAAATAAGGAAAACATTTTTATATTTGGTTTAGTCCACAAACCAGGTTAAGCACCGCAGTCGGTCCGTTTGCTGTCTTTTCCTCTACGGTAACCTCTTTTAATGTTGTTGTGTCGTTTGTATGTAATGTCTCGTCTCTTTGTTTTCTAACTTTGACATTTACTTTGTATTTCTTTGTCTAGAGGTAGTTCAGATATGAATATTTCTTGTAATTCTCAAAGGTCCGCTTCATATTTTCCATATTATTTAACCAACTTTGTTTAATAATAATGAACTTTGGAAATTATAGTAAGCTTGTGTTAATCCCTTACGACTGCCTGCTTCCTGGTTACTTCATGTGCTCATGTAGGGGCACACGTGTCGTATTGGTAGTGTCGCCGATTTCTATATCATCAGACTGCCAAACGTCTTACGCCTGAGTTCGAGTCTCGTTCGAAGCGAGGACTTAATGTGGGAAGGTTTTTCTGCTGACTTGGACCGTGGTGCAGTTAATGGTTGTATATAATTACTAGGAATAGGTTATGATGTCTCGGGGGTTCAAATAGGGACCTCTCGATCTAAAGTCCAACTTTATTACCGGTAGATCATAGACGCTCACACATATCACATGTGTTTAATAGTACATTAAACTTATATGGTAAACTCAATCGAAACGTCTTCATTACAATCTGTCTTGATCAAGTAAGGTGTAGGTTTATTCTATAGACGAAATTCTATATGTTTAAAAACATAAAAACATTTCATATTTAAGCAAAACAAATAACCAACTCTTTAATGTATTTTGTTAAGAAAATATAAATGTTCTAAAGTAAATGGTAAAAAGTCTACATACGTAAATAACTTTATTATTGCATTCGTATTCGGAAGAAAAGGCAATTATATTATTTCCATTTCCAACCATATTTTAAAAGAACGTCTTTATAGCCCAAATAAAAGATGCATACTACGAGTTATCGATAACCAATACAAGAGAATAAAAATGGCGTACGTGACCATGTCTGACATATACATACATATTTATACATGTACTTTAAGGATGACGTCATTTCCTTCAGCTATTACACAACAAGTCTGACGCCAAACTGCATACGCATAGTCTTAATCTGCAAGTAAGTGTCTTTTGGTGTCATTAATATATAATCAAAAAGTTCAAAACTATAACATCTTCTTAATTCAACATTGTTTTTTTATGTTATCTTGGGATTACGTATGTAAATCCTGAACAAAATGTGGGTTGGCACGTGCGGTTGTGAAAGAAAAATCACAGCATTGGCTGTGGGGGCAGAAGATTCCATTTCCTGATATTTATTTCATGAATCTATTAATCTAAATTAACATCTTGAGAAAACATTGCACGCAATCATTTTGTTTGTTTAGCACGATTCATTTATCAGTTCAGTAGCATATGCTTTTTCCATGTATTGTTTGCAAGACTAAAAAGTCTTCGGTACGTTCGTCTGTCTAAAACGCATGATGCTGTAAATGTGCAGAAATGGAAGGATGTGTTAGAAAGATAGCAGTGGCCTTATTCTTATAAGTATAGGCCCAAAGATCACAACGCAGATAACAATATTGTTGAGCTGAACATTTAATTGTTACTTGACATAAGCAGGGCTTGAAACAGCGCCGAAAATAATGAAAACATTAAACTAGTACTGAAGACTTGAGGGACAAACATTTAGACGTCATTGGTTAGGATTTATATACTTTCGTTTTCTTGAATAAAAATATAGTGGTTGTTGCTAATTGACATTCAGATTACGGGTTCAAAATGGTTGGCTCATGTTTTATTATAAATGTGCACCGGTTAGTAGATCAATGAACTCCCTGTGTATTCTTCTATTTCTTAATATCTTAGATTATTGGTTAATTGTTATTCAGCCGTATCTTTACTGTCGTCTGCTTATTTTATTTTATTGTCTGGCTGGCATATTTTTGTTTGGTTATAAATACACAATATCACAGACAATTGTCGTACATACTTTTTCCTGACCAAATAAATGGTGTTGTAATTGTTACTGTCCACATAAACATGAAAAACGATTGTCATCAATGTCCAAGTTAATAAATCGCATTAATAAATGCCAATTACTAATGTGTAGTTGTATTCCAATTTCTTGTTACCTCTTAAAGCTATCCAAATATTTGACTGTTGAGAAATGTTATGTTCAGAAGCTCTAATTTCCGTATCCGCCACATTGATTTACCGTCTTTTTATGGCAAAACACCTTTAGGTAAAAATAGAAAACTTAGTCGTCAATAAATTTAGAGGCTGGAAATTATTTCAAAGGAGTAAATTGGAATACACATAAATCAAAAATAATGCTTGCTTTCGGATGATTTGAATTGGAATTGGTTTGTGTGGCTTTTAAGGGTCTACCGACGTGATGTGACGATAAAACACGACGGCGCAACTGGCACTTTGTGCACGCATATATTTAATGTAATTTTATTATACATATATAAGCATGGAACATCGATTTTTTATTTTTAATGACAGGAAGCTGAAATTTGGCACTTATATTATTTCCCATCCAAGAAATAAAAAACAGTTTAGTTTGTCTACATATCTATAGTCACTTTTTTTAACGATTTTTTTACAAAAATGCTAGTTTGGTGGCCCTTTTTCATTTCTGCCTGAAAATCCGTACCCTGTATGTCAATGTTGTTTATAATGCATTCATATTAATTGGAGAGTTTTTTTATGACAGATTTACTTACTTTTACATCATTCAAACAATATCATAGTAGGAAAACTTAGTTCCAGATGCCCTAATTAAAGAATATAGTATTTGATTATTTGGATATAGTAAAAAAAAAAAGTTTGAAAAATGCAATTTCGTAAGCGTTTTTCTATGATGCATATTTGAAAGAGTTATGTTTAAGGGTTATGTATGTTTAGAATTATTAAATTGTACTCAATGTTTTTATTATTTTTATTCAAAGTAGAAGTTTTGGAAAGTGTTATTTAAACTTGTCCAGGACTTAACGAAGAAATTTGTAAGGGACATTCCTTTTTTTCCTCAAATTATTCGGAATGTAAATTGAGAAATAAAAACACAAAGCTAAAATATTTTATAATTTATTTAATTTTTAACAGGACATTCCACCTTGCAATTTCAAGAACTTCGTCTCCTGTCTATTTAGTCTGAAAGAAAAAGGATCAATTAAAAATATTTTTTAAACATAAATTTATAATAACATAGAAAAAATATAGAAAAATTATTCCTATTTAAGTTTATACAATAGTAGAGGGCAAGTACTGTGTAAAAATATTCACAAAGAAACAAACTGAAGTTGAAATTATTAATTTAATCCTTATTTATTGTGGTAATATTAAAAAATGACCCTTTATTAGTTTGATAAAAAAATACTTTAAATTAGTTTTTAAATTTGACTTCATTTGTAGTATACCAAAAGTAGGCAATTATATAGGATGACACATACATATATTATCAGAAAATACCCTCAGCATGGTATTTATCAAGTCCAAATGTAATGAAAAATAGAGCTTTAATAAAGTTTGTTTCCTATTGGGAGTAAAAGTTGGTGTTCAGAGGCATCCTTTTGAAATAATGAGAATATTCTGATGAAAAGTAACATGTTTCAATATTATATTGTAAGTCACAATCATAACAAAACCGGATAAAAATTTTACAGTAAAAACCAAAAGAGTCCCTTTGAGATTATTTAACCTCTATCCTAATACTTGATAACTACTCTGAAATGATAAAAATGAAGTCTTCATGCACAGATAATCTTCTTACAAAAAACTCTCCTGAAATTCTTTCAGAAATATAATAAGTACAACTATAAATCAAATGGACTGTACCAATGAAGATAAAAAATCAACACTGTATCAAGCACTATAAAATGTGAAATTCCAAATTTTCTTTCTTTTTTCTTTTTTTTTGTGTAAATACATTGCAGCAACCATTTATGATCATTATAGCAACGTCCAGCTTTCTTGGTGGAGGAAGACCCCAGACACATGTCTGGGTAGAACCACCGGCGCTCCGCAATTCAGCTGGAAAAGCTTCTCACATTAAGTCCTTCGCCCTAAACGGGACTCGAACCCACGCAGTGAGAGGCTAAGCAGTCAGAGGAGTTACAAATCGGCGACTCTACCACTGTACCAAGGGCGCCCCCACATTTTCTATTTGACATGCAAATAACAGGGTAAAACAAAGCAGGGGGATATGCAATGAAAAGGGCCAAAAGAGGGATATTAATTATATAATTTTAACAATGAACATAAAAACATAAGTGGTGTGTTAGTCTGTACTTAGTAGCCTATCCATAGGGCAACCATAAAATATGTCCTAAATATTTCTTCGATAAGGAAATAGTGTTAGAGGACAGATGTTCCACATTTTAATGCAAGACATCAGATTTAGCTAGCATGATTCTTACTGAAGATTCAAGCACTAATACTTTAGTGTTTAACTCCAACATTATACAAAAAGAATGTGATTGAAGATGTAGACTTTATGCCTCTGATTTATACAAAACTGGTCATATAAGTCATCCAAATGCAGTCTATTGCACAGGAGTACATATGATATCTTAAGCTGCATCTTTAGTCAAGACTATTTGATCTAAAAGACTTTCTCACTCTTTTGAGAGCTACTGAGGGGCAAGGGGTTAAACCCTAATTGCAATAATTGGATCATGATCATCAGGAGCAGAGGATAATATGAAGTGGGTGAGATAATAGGAGACAGTGTATTGTACATATGTTTACAAGATTTAACAAAAACGAACTAACCAATAGGAAAAAAAATTAATCGCAAAACTATTTTCCATTAATTGAAAATCTAGCCATCTAATCCTATCAAATGATCGGTCCCAGCCCTAAGTAAAACAGGATGGATCATTACAACTTTTCTCATAACTTCAGTTCCTTTTCTCTGAACAAAAAATTAGTTTAAATTGCAATGCAGATAGCAGGCAATATTCAATATTTTAACAAGGTGGTTGAAATTGGCTACCTAAAGCACATGTGGGTTTGAGTTCCAGTTGGTGTAAACATTTAATATATTAAGATATTCCAGTGTGAAAATGGTCGAGTTGTAAACTTGAAACTCCTATGACTGTGCAGTTTTTACTGTATGGGTTTGAGCTCTGGTCAGGGTGAAGAACTTCTGTCAGAAGGTTTTCCAGCTAAATTGCAATTGTATGTGCCGGTGGTTCTACCCAGATACATGTCTCGGGTCTACCTCCACCAAAATAGCTTGACATTGCTTTACTTATGACTTTTGATGGTGTGGTGGTTCTTCCTAAGTCACATTGATATAATAAAAATACAAAAACAATTATTTAAAAATAAATGAAGGATTTGTTTTTGCTTCATTACTGAAAACGAAAAAATGATGGACTATTTTCGACAACAAAATATTTCATTTGCCCAAATGTTTACATGGTTTAAAACTCACTCTTTGTGGCTTAAGGTACATTGAAGCTGCATTCAACCTGTTTTTTCAAGAACCAGTCATCACAGAGAAACTTCGATGGTCCGAATCTGTTTTAACACAAAACAACCATGCTTTTTAATTCAGAAAGAAAATAAGTACTTATTTACCTCTACTGACACTAGACACTACGATTACGAAACAATATTCATGAGCGATATTCAGCTGAAACTGCATCGACATTAATCAGTGAATAAGCAATGACATTATTACGATTTTATGAATAAATATGTTATTTTAATAGAAAGAATACTGCATTATAGCATTGCATTGATAAATGCACTTAGTATACAAACAAAAAAGTTGAGAATTACTCAAAAATATTCTCTGACATAACTTCTCGCCAAAGTAGAACGGTGTTGATGTAGACTGTGGCACCGCATCGGCAAATTTGTCGGTTTTTACTCATGTGTGTTATACGTTAATTAACACTTAATACGTCCATTTTATACATATATTTTAGTGTTTCTTTTTAGAATAATGATTAATAGAAAAAATAAGTCTTATTTAAATGTGGAGCACAAAGGTTTTGCATTTTAACACTACAATGATATTTTTCACTTTTCGCCAAAATTATTACTCCAAATTGTTTTAATGGTAAGACCCCCGTGCTCCGATGGAAGGATGTCTAACCTTTTCTCATTGGTTGATTTTTTTCATCCAGCCAATCGAAAACCTCGTTAAAAACGCGTAAGTGAAGGTCATGTTTGGGGTTACAATTTGGAACCGAATTTGCGGGTAACAAATAAAAGGAAAAACGGAGTTACTTCCCTTGATGTTTCTTGCTTAATATTATAATGTTTAACATATTTATTGTTATAATTTTGACAGGTTTCACTGGCGCTTATCAGTGTATTTGGGGGAGATATTTGACCTAGTGTGTACGTGTGTGCGTGTGTGTGGTAGGGTGTGCGTGTTTTGTCTGCCTGCCCGCGTACGTGTGCATGTTTGTGTGGCGTGGGAAACAGCTATTGACCTCTCTGGTATATACTTCATGTTTCGATTTTGTTTCTTGAAGGTAGCATTTCTAACTGAGTTAACATGGTTTTAATAAAGCATTCGGTGTTTTAGGACACTATATAAGTGCATAACAATCCAATTAGTTTTGTATCTGCTTTACTTTATAAGTTGCAAATTAGAAATGGATAATTTCATATAATAACAATAACAAATATTATTGTTCTACCTTCCCTTGTAAAATGGTCGAAATAATGATTTATGAATGCTCGAATGGAGGGAATAAAGCGCACTCCATAGTTGTTAATCTAGAGACAATTAACAGTTGTTTCGTTGTTCGACTTATTCAAGGCAATCTCTTTCAATGTTTAGATTATTAATAGAATTATAAATGTGAATAATATATATGAATAAAAAAGTTAGAATGGAGAATAACTGAAATATCATTTAAATGCAAAAGTCGTAGGTTGACAAATTTTATAGGTTTTCTTCAAACACTAACACCGGCCGCAATAGCTCAATTGGTAGAGCGTCGGCTTGCGGATCGGGAGGTCGCGGGTTCGAGCCCCGGCCGGGTCAAACCAAAGACTTTAAAGTTGGTAGTAGTGGCTTCCCTCCTAACGCTCGGGGCTAAGGGGACAGCATTACGCCTGACTCGTCGGTGTCAGTATAATGGACCGGCCGGGTTCAGTCCCTGGGCACCTCATAAGTGCCCCTGTGCTATAATGATAGAAATGTCGCTGCACAGTATCGGCAAAAATGCCGGCAAATCCCCTCCCCATCCCCTCAAACACTAACAGAAGTCAGGTGTCTCGCGTTCTCCGATTTAATTGTACGTTTGTAGCGCAGTGCTAGCAAGATCTAGTGCTAAATATCCGAACCCAGACCCTTTGCAAGTCTATTCTTTGATTCTAGATAATACACATCTGCTTTGTTTGTTGTGGTTGAAAACAATAACACAATAAAATTATCTTCAAAAATAGTAAATAGTGTTTTTTTGTAAACTAATAGTCAGGTATTGTTTCTGTTATTAATTAATTTGTTTACATTTACCATAAAAATGAAAAACACCTAGCATGAAAGACGAGTGTTTATAAAGAATGTTTCGGTAGTTGTATGTTAGTATATGAGAGCATGGTCAATGGTTGTTGTAAAGGTAAAATGCAACAAATAAATCACATGAATGTTAAAATGAATAAAGTGAGATAAATGGTGTATGTTTTTAAATAAATAAATTAATAAATATATGTAATAGTGTTTCAGTAAATATATCAATTGAAATGTAATTGTAAATAACAAATTACTGCGTGATAAAAGCATTGTTTACTTGAAAAAAAAATGTCAAGCTCAAGGCAAGAAGCAAGTATATGGTATCAGATAACCAAGGCGGAAATGATTTGATATTGCATGTATTAACTATTGTTGAACAATTTCGTCTAATTGAAAAAAACACAGCCGGTATAATCGACAATTAAAGGTCAGTAGACATAAACAAAAAGATATTCTTTATAATGAAGATATACATGTATACAGTATATGTAATGCTGTCCCTAGTCATTGTTCCAGTGGGTTTTTGCACGCATTACTGTGCATATGTCAGCTGGTCTTATAACAATCTATACTATGGTCACAATCTTATATTTCACTGTTTCCCCAATCCGCAATGTTTCGTGAAGATTTTACTGTCTGATTCAGGAAATAATTCGTATTGATGCACACATTAATGGACATTCTACATGCCAACTAAAATATTAAGCAAAAGTTGATTTCAATTTCTATTTCGCAAAACGTAAATACTTAGTTGTCTTTTTTGGGTAGTCATAACTTAATATAAAAACAACGATTATATTATAATGTATTGCTTTGACACTCGTGAAGAATGGGGCGGTGTCTTTTACACAGTTAATTCATCAACTGATACACAACTATTTAATCTGTCTTAAAGGACATTTTAAATCTTAATAACAAGCAAAAATGAACAAACCAATAAATCAAATTGGCTTTAAATGCTAATTACTATGCAAAAGAACGCATATATTTAACAAATTAATATATATTTACTTCCACACAGAACATTTAGTATAACAACAAAATACTGTTTATTCTTTCGTTCATCAGTGATGTATATGATTATTAGGAAATTATATTGGTATTTTCATAGGTATTGCATTATTACATTTTTTTGTAAGGTGTTACTTCAAAGTAAAACAACATCTTTTTAAATTGTATTGTCTTTTGGCCATTGGGGAGATTTTGTGTCTGCATAATGTTTTGCTATCTAATTAACCGCACAAAATCGCGTCATTGTTTAAGAACGATCACGGATGTGCGACACGCAATGCCGGAGAGAGCAGGAGAGTTTAACAAGAAGATGTACATTCTGATAAAAAGGTTATCTGTAACTTTGTTTTATTCCTTTTTATCAAACATTTTTTCTTCTACTTCGACACATTCATATGACGCGGTAATAATGGTCTGCTGACATACATAACACACATGTCAGTTTGTCAATATGTCAATCAGATAGTCTTATTACTGAATCCACATAGCTGCGATCAGTATCACATAGAAGATATTACTGTTTTATAAAAAGGTTTATACAACTCGTGTTATTCTCGAATTAGCAACAGATCACAGTTATGATTTTATTGCACATTCAATTTTTGGTTTGATTTTTATACTTTGCACTATCATCCATAGCTAAAGTGCGGTTATATTTATGTGACAATTTTGCTAATTTACTACGCGTTTATTTAACGTCTTATGTCAGTCTGTCTCTAGGACTTCATATATTCATAACGATATGCTGCTTAATGGCACGTTACAATATTACAATATAGGATTGAGGTCCTTGCGATACCTGGTAATCACAATAATGCTCATGGATGCGCAACATCAATGTCGCCGCAGACAGTATTACCTGTATCTACCTGTATTGATGTTAGTATAAGTTGTGTCTTGATTAAACATTTATGTTGATTAAGTTTTTTATGTCATATATGTTTTATACCAACAGACACCCTGTAGCACACAAATATAGAAACATATTTACAGGATTATGAAAGAAAATGCCAACTTATATTATCTTATCAGCATTTATAAAATAAAAGTAAAGAAAGAAGAATTGCAATTTACTAATGTCAAAGCTTTTTTGTTATTTTTTTCGTTCAATTTATAACAGATACGTGGTATATGTTGATGTTTTATATAATCTAAAACCCAGAACTCACAGTACGAGTAAAACAACAACGAAAAACAACAGTTGTCATTCAATGGCACGCGCATTAAGCACTTGATCAAGAATCATCAACGAAAATACATAAAACAAAAGAAGAAAATATGTAATTATAATTTTGAGACACAATGAACGTAATCCTTTAATTTTAGGACATCGTAATCGGCGCGAGACAACTTACAGCAAAACAGTTCCTTGGTCTCATTTACTTAATCTTTATTTCCCCGAGACAGATATAAACTGCAGTGGCAGGGTGCTCAAACATATTATATTATTCTCTCGTTCTAACAATAAATTGAATTGCGTATATAGATATTTACTTCTCTTGAGTTATTATTCAAGTTGTGAAATGTTTTGCACGGAGAAGATTGAAGGCCGTCTGTGTTGGTGTGTAAACATTAACAAAAAAAAATGATCAGACATTAAACCGTACACATTAACAACATTATTTACGTCATACTCTCAGGAAGTTATTTTTATCGCGTCGGCAGTATACAACAAATTGTGCAACTTGATGTATAACATGTCGCCTGTATTCACTGAGATATGTACTTGGAGCGTTAAGTAGAATATTTAATGATTGAAACCAACATGGAACAACGCGTAAACTCATTAATTTAAAAATCTGTTTCCTAGTAAACTTGTTTGTAATATATTATATTTTTTTCTGCTTAATATATCAAACTAAGGTAGTTTATTTTTTATGATATGTGAAAACGCTTTAGAATTACATTTATCAACATCAGAAAAGTAGTTAATATCCTTTAAATACATATAATTAATACATTCCACATATCTGTACAAACGTACATCTAAACATTTTCCCCGCCAACCTGATCATATCTAAGCTTCTACTAGTTAACCAAACAAAAAATACCTATGATGATGTTTTCTTTCTTTGGTAGTTACGATTGTGTTATCAAATTAACACTATGTTTTGATTGGTATAATCTTTCAATCAAGACGCATTTTAAATGTGACCATCCATTTTTTTCATCTTGATGGAGATACAAACCTCGGCCTGAAGCCTAATGACTAACAAGTTTCTCTCACGTGTTGACGTTGTTTTGCCGACCAATTATTGCCATTCGCGAGGACATAAAATTATAAATAAGTATTCCATGACCAATAAAACCCTGATATGACAGGTAAATTCATTGCCTGATATGACAAATATTTGAAAGATGCATTTTTGTGACAACTTCCATTTCCATAGACGGCATTTAAATAATTTCAAAACATTGCAGACATCTTAAATTTCGTTTCGGAATGTCTTACACCTCCTAATCAAACTTAACATGTTCGAAAATGTATGCTTTTTAGGGTGTCCATTGAAAGATGGGATAGAATACTAAACACTGTTAATAAAGAGTATACTAATGTGAATAAACTTTTTCCTGTAGGGAAGATTTCTGTCAAAAAGTACACTTTAAAATGTTCTTATGTAGAACATTAAAACAACCTTTAAAGAAACATCCATGTCCGTTTCAAATAAAGCTTTCTTTTCCTGTGAAAACATACCATTTATGGAGATGTGTCTTCAGCCTTGATACGTCTGTTAGGAAGAAGCGCCTCTGTATATCTAAAATAGTCCCTACTGTCTACGTATATAACGCGTCTCCATCTACGAATTTAGGTTGACCTTGAACAGAATCCATGTCTATATTCGCTGTTTACATAGATTAAAAAAGCAAAATGACCTTTGTCTTGTTTAAAATATGGAATATATATTTTTTTGAATTTATGTTATTACAACACATCACGGCAATTGCGACATACAGCTTATACAAATAAATTGAAACCCTAGACATATATCAGTGTACACTTATACCCAAGGTCATCTTAAAGTACACCGTCATTAAAGTTTACGCGCCTACCAATCCTCCTACACATAGTTATCGTATGTTACTTTAACACATGCCTACAAAAGGCTTCTGGATTTATATGTCAAGATTTTTATATAACAAAGAAAGATTATTTTTTTTATTTATTTTGGACGCTCGTTTAAACTTTTAATTTCTGTTCTCTCTTTTAACGTAGTGGTTTAAAAGCCATAAACTTGTAACTGATAGAGATGGAAAACTTGCTCAATATGGACTTGCTAAACTTTTGACTTGCGTATTTTTGGCGCTCATGACACTTTCTACATTAATGTTATTAACAGACTTGTTTCAAAAGCTACCGATCGACATTGGGAAATTTAGATGTCAATATATGCAATTATAGAGAGAACATTAAGCAATATTCCTTGTTATAGCTGTAATGAAACCTAGACTAATGTTTTGAGTGCATTTATAGGTATTTTAAGTAACTGCCTGAATTTCAAGTGTCTGCTTTTTGTTGTATGATACAAATGCAATAATAAAAACGGCGATGTTGCTGCGTTATCAATGATTTGACTATATAACCGAAATCAAACTTTTGGACCTTTCAACAATTAAATATTTGGACCTGGTGTTACTTCTGAAACGAGTTTTTAGTTATTCTCACAGAGAAAAATAAATGATCCAAAGGAAAGTTACTATTTTTTCCATAAATTTATTTTGATGAATCGTCATCACAAGTCCACGTAATCGTGTAATTAGTCTTATTGAAGGAACACTATAAGAGGGACAGCGACAATTTTCATTCTTTCGTCCATACTACATTTCAAAAGAACATAAGTGTGTCAACAAATCTGTTTGAACAAATATGAGAGTGTTTGGTAATTTTATTGCATGCCATTAAGTAAAATTTCATCATTACGGCGTGAAAGCAAGCATCTCTTAAACAGAACAAAGTGAGAAGCATTTGTACAAATACGGATTCAAGTTCCCGGCCATCTAAGGATTTGCTTTATAAACACTGAACTACTTAAAGATTGACGTCATACCAGTAGTGTTATTTAGTTATTTTAAAGCGACTACCACCAGTACGTTTTCAGAATTGTCCCTTTTAACACTTTACCGAAACGTTGACCAGAAAACTCCAGATGAAATTCTTCTGTGTACGTAGACTGTGTGGTTGTGTAATAAATAGACAGCAAAAAATATCGTACCTGTGTATCTTTGCAAAATGTGAGAAATTAACCCTATCGATTTGGGTTTTTTTCTTCACTCTACGTTTAACCAAGATATGAGATAACATTTACCAATCATTGCAGAGAACAGCAAACCTTGCATACGATTCGGTTTGGTTTATTTCTCTTAAGCAACGTGCAACGTACTGATGATTATAATGATGATATTATAAAAAATAATTCATACTTGTGTCTTTTACTATTTGATTTAAGCATTATTAAAGTTCTGAACCGGTTACACACGCCCATCGCTGACTGCCAAGAATTATTAAATACTTATCGTAGTACATTTCTTTCTTTTTGGTATCGTATTATTGTACAACTTGCCTTCATCGACAAGAACTGCACAAAGAAGTTTGCTGTTTCAAGGAAAATTATCAACTCGATATATTTACAACCGAGTGCCGGATCTAATCAAAGATAAATATAAACATAAATAAACAAATGTTCAAATAATGTACAGAAAATATTAAAATATGTAGATTGTGATACAAAAATTAATTACGATACAAAAAAGCAAAATATCAAGGAAGGGATGTATAATTTAATTTTCTCATAGATTATCTCCCTTTTGCCTCTTTTACTAAATAGTAAGAGAGTCCAAAGACAAACGGACAAATAAAACCTAGATGTACTGTTTTGTTTCTTTTGTCTTCATGATGTAACACAATCTAAAAAATGAATGTTTAAAGTAAATTATTTCTTCAGCAATCTAGTATTTCGCATAACTTTTTCCACTTCTGCTTTCCTGGCCTCACTTCAATTTGGAAACTATTGTCATCAAATACCCACTAACAAAATGACATTCATTGAACTTTGTAGTTTAAAATCTTTCTATTTTCTTTTCGCTTGTTGTCTTTCAGAATCCGCCGCAAGAAATGTGTAAGAGCTCTGTCAACCAATTTATTTGCCGAATGTCTGTTCCAAGGTGGCAAAGGTGGCAAAGGTTTGGGGTTGCATTATTTGTGTTAGTCTTGTCTCCGTGTTTTGTCTTTTTGACATTTAACTTGTGTGTATATAATTTTCTATAGATATTTGAAATACAGAGATAGTGGCAGTTGTAATACTTATAAAATATTTTTATATTTTGTATTTTAAGAAAACAATAATAAGATATCCATTAGTATTGGACGATTGCCTGTGGCTATTTCGTTTGTCTACTCAATGTCTTAATATCATTGTAGATTGAATGGGTGTTTGTTTGTTTTTCTTAAAAACATTTAGGATCTGTATAATTTATAAATAGGTCACAGAGCGCAACCATAAATATATAATAAACGGCCAGCTTATCAATAAAGTAGTGATTACAATCAAATCGACACCTTTATCTTCAAGCATATAGTTAATCAATACGTTAAACGCTACTACTTTGATGCGATTCTCATTTATGATTAAAGAGATCAACGCTATTACCTAGTGCATCTTGAACAGATTCGGGGAAAACACACACACGAAGAAACAACAACAACAAAAAGCAAGCAAGTTATATGTATTTCAATAAAAATGTATATTACTTTTTTGTTTCAATCTATATTTTCCATTTTTTATTTCGGTTGAATGAATACCTACAAAGAAAACTTGTCGTCTTATATGTCAAAAGACAACTGATTTTTGGGCTAGAACATATCCCCATGTCTTGTTGGCATGTCTTTATATAAAACAGACTATTTTGGAGAAAGAATATAGCAGCTTAGTCACGACATACTAAGTTTCTGAAGAGCTTATAACCGGACTGCGTGCACTTTTGCTACCGTTGTTTTAATATCGCTGTGTTGTTGCCCTGTTGTCGGTGTCGCTATTGTTACATGCGTTGGTAGAAATATGTTCTAGCTTTCTGCTCATCAATTTACACTAGCGCAGACAATTATCCGCTGCATACAAACGCACATGGTCTTGAAATCATCAGCCAAAAGACTTATAGAATAATGTATTGTTCATGAACTATATCATATCAATAAAATTATATGACGCAAAGTATAAACATCAAAAACTATTAAAATTTGTCAATTTTCGCAATAAAATAGTATGTTGTAACCAAACAAAAGCCAGATATTGACATTTCACTATTAATTATTAATTCCCAGTATTATATATATATATATATATATATATATATATATATATATATATATATATATATATCTGATAACAGGAAAGACGATTGACGATTGACGATAAAAAAACAATGTCACATTATATACATGAAATTGTTAATTATATTGGTAATTCGTCATTATTTAGAAAAAACGAACATTGTCAGCTGGCCCTAGTGTAAGGAAGAGAAAGTACGACCCAACATGGCGAACTGACCAGGCTACCATAACCTTTCGGTGAATCTAAAGATGACCAAGGTAGTGGTCGGAAATCTCAAACTGATATAGGAAAACTGTTTTAGGGGATCTTAACATAACAATAAACCCCTGCAATATGTCAAAACTTAACAATCAATTATATATAGTCAACTTGGTGTAAAACAGTTTGAAATTTAAAGATTCCTCAAGAAACAAACATCGCCTCGTGGACAAATTATCTGGGAGATGCTAGAAAAAATAGCACCTTTGGGATTATTATTTGATCCGGTGCACATTACATATAACATTTGTCGTTTACGATATTTACTGTGGATCATAAATTGCCCTTTGCAATAACGAACTAAAAGTAGTCATGAGACCAATACCAACAGAACAAATAGTGTTGCAAATAGCGTTTTATCAGTGGGCGTGAATACCGGTAAAGCCGACGACATTTTGTATGTACTTTACTTTATATGAGTAATGTTGAAGGTAAGCATCACCATGAGAGATATTGTTATTCACACAACTAAGTTCTGATCATTGCTTTGAGACGAAGTCTGCACTTTGCAATTGGAACAGTGAGGTAAAAACGTTAACTATTTATTTTTATATTCAAACAAACTTTGGTTATTCATCCTGATAACTGGGAGCAAATGACCTTATTTAAAGATGGGTGCTATTTTCTTAAGCTTTATTATTATAAATACTGTCTGCAAGGAAGAAATGAATAATCAATGCTGTCATGTAAAGTCATATGTCCTGAAAAAAAAACTTGGCTATATACGGACATATTTAGATCCCGCCATATATGAATACGTTACGAATGCTGTGGATAGTAGATTCTTTTCCTAATAAGGTAAAAAGACTTTGATGGTTTCAGTCAGGAACATAGCGTTGTATAACATCATGATTTTAACCTTATCGTGTCTTCAAAAGGGGTTGTCCGTTTCGATAATGTATATTTTATGTGAGATAAAGACATTTTCTTGTTTACGATGTTTATATGCGTGTTTCATTAACACTAGTTTCTTAAGTCTTACGGACAAGCCACGAATGCAGTTCGACTCTGTCACGTGATGTATAGAAAAGCAGTTGAACCTTTTATGCTTGCCCTTTACAATTAATTACGGAACTCAATGTTCTCATTGGATTTAAACATAATATGTGTACATATAATCAGATCTTTCATGAAAGCCCACGCCTAGATTTCAGAAAATGATGATTTGGTGAAAATAAACTGGACGTATTATAGTCAGTATTCGGCTTTTGTATGTTGCCGGTCACGATGCGCCTTCCTTTAATTATTATGATGCGTTTCTCTTAAGCAATAGTTAAAGTGTTTTATCATGGTAAATGAGTATTTAATTTTATTTCCCATTTTTCTCTACTACATAATTTACTATTTCTGAAAATTAATTGTGGATTTTTCTTGGGGCCATAATGAGTCATTTTCTTTAATATCATCTCTTTAACAGTAAACTACACTGAAAAAAATAACTAAGCGGTGTCGCTTTCAATAAAACACAAAAGTTTAAAAAATTATTTCTGAAAGTCCTTAAGTCTGTTACATGTATTTTTATTTGTGCGACAATTAATCAGAATGCACAACAAGACTGTTAAACAAACTTTGTTCAGATTTATCAGAAATAATTATACATGAAAGGAATAAATTGATACACATATATATGCCGTTTCGTCAAGTGCATTAATAGAAAGTGGAATTCGTCGGTGCTTGTCATGATCGAATAGTGTAAATTTGTTATCCCTCATTCAATTGCTCGTTATGTAAAATAGTGTCAGTTTTTGTGTACGAAGCAGAAAAATTGTACCAAAGCGTACTTTTTATGAAATAAAGAACAAACACGCGTACACACACACCCGCACACACACACGCATACACACATCGTATCATTCTACAAGCAAGAAATCGTCAATATAATCATAGTGTTGGAGTGATTTTGTATTTACATAAAAAACATAAATGTTGTTTTTTGCATGTTTCACATTATGGAGAAAGATTAGAATGTATCAATCATTTTGCAGCCTAATATTTACTCATGGACCGTAACGGTCAATAGGATAAACTACATCTGGTTGTGCGGGTAAAAATGAATTCATTTTAACAAATACGATCTTTTTTCTTCAATGAAAAAAGGAAACGACGTCATCTTACTACACGTTTATATGCCAGACGACGTTATTAATTGTCTGAGCATTAACAGTTTGGTAATGTTACTCACATTTGCTCAAAACATGTATTAGTTTTTCATAAAATGACTAAAATGTTATTGTTTGAAAGAGCGCGATAATATACGCGACGTCATCGCGTTTGGAGGCATCGTGACGTCACTTCCGCCTCGAAATTGTTTGTATATGTTTACGACGTAACGGTCAAACCTGGTAGAGCGCTAGTGTTATTAGTCTGGAGTTCCTTCCCCTTTCACTACGTTATCGTACTATTGCGAAGGAAAGTACGCTGGGAACCAGACTATAGTGTTATATCTCACTCATTTACAGTTATAGACAAAATCACCACAGTTACTTAACATTTTGGAACTGCTCTATCTAGTTAGAGAAAATAAATATCCTGTCACGGTTAATAGTGTCCTGTCGCATGAAAAAGTGGCGAATACTTTCACAAAAAATAACTTATCAAGCAATAAAATGAAAATAAATATGGACCTGGACTCTATTTTAATGCGGGATAAACAGTTTTTTCGAAGGAAACAACTAATTATTATTGAGACTTAATGCGTCAGCATAAAAATATATTAAGGAAATCGTGTGTGAAACAGGAAATACATTTTAAAAAATTAAATAGTTTGCTTGAAATATTGAATAGCCATTCACGGTGTTCCGTTAAATCACTAAGTCAAAAAGTCTTACTAATAAATAATAATGCATATGAACAAAAAATGTCATTTGTCATGCATTTTACATTTAAAACTTGCTAAAACGTGTTTATTGTTTTATTATATGCATATTTGTTAAACATACATTTTAGGAACTCACCATTGTTATTTTTGCAGTCACTGGAGAATCTATTCAGAAATGTTTGTAAACATCACAATTTTGCTTGCTGTCAATTAATTATTTGCGGTATAAATCACAGCAAGAGACCCTTGTGTAAATCGTGACGATAACAATTATGTATTATGCCATATGACTAGTCGGCATGGCATCAACTCACGCTGAATAATAATGTCACGATACACTATTTTTTTCAACACACTAATCAAGAACGCCAGGAGCAAATGCGATGGCGACTAAAGAAAAAAACTGCAATCGCCATTCGGGCTTGTACTGGACATTTCATGAATAACACACACACACACACACACACACACACACACACACACACACACACACACACACACACACACACACACACACACCACTCACACACACACACACACACATATACATATATATGTGACGCGCTCTGAGAAAACGGGGCTTGTTGAGTTTTGACGTCATCGGTAGAAAACGTGAAAAAACGTCGCGCGAAATTTTGTGCCGTTATTACTTACCGCACATGAGTAACTAATTCATTAATTGGCCGTAGTTAAGCTGCATTTTAATTCTTTTAACTAGCATTTTATACTGAAATTATAACATATTTCCAAAATATGCCTGAACGTTCACAAAATATTAGAAAACCAATAATTGTAAGTCAAATAAACAGTTTGAACGTGCACATGCACCAAAATAGTGATTATCTCAATACTCTCTCTTTATTGTAATTTGCCTGACGAATGAAATCTCACGGACGACCGTTGTAATGTAAAGTTGAAAACATTCAACATGGACGGCTAGAGTCTAAATATGTCTTCATCTAAGTGTAAACGGTTAAAGACCATGTCTAGTAAATGCAGAAACAAAACACAGCAGCCATATCGTAAACTGTCTGGCATATAGAGTAAAAAATGTCTGATCAAAATGGTTGAAGAATGTTTCGGAACCCAGATGTTTCGTCCCTGATGTTTCTCTACCTATGACCGTGAAGACACGATTGGGTGTATCGGAAGTTAAAAACTGGAGGTATGTAGATGTTTTGTTATTTTGGGCCAATGCTTTCATTTTAAATGCTAATGCATACATAAATTAAATAACATACAATTTCATTGATACGTTGTGTTTTATGTACACTGGTTTATGCTTGATTGGCATTTGTAAGGAAGTGAACAATTACAACAACAGTTGATTGGTTAAAAGGCATTCTGTAAATAATGCCGTCGTTTACTGAATGAAACTATATGAGTAAAAACTTTTGCTTGATCTAGACGGAACAATTTTTATACTGTTTCGTAAAATAAACATTATTTATAAAACATCTTTGGTTCTACTCACAAATTATTATGTATATGCCACTGGCTTATGTATGAGTTATGAGTGTAAGTTATTTCCTGACAACTAAATGGGTACACGATTTTTTTATTTATGAATGCGGTTCAATTAATGCTTATCTCGTCTATTTGATTATTGATCTTGTGGTAATTGGCGAATATTTGTATCATCATTATTTCGAACGTCAGTTCCAATGTCAGCTTTAAAAACTTTTACCATGTCCCTTTAATGGATCATTAAGTCTGATAATTGCCTGTGAAAGCTTTCTCAATGGACGGTGCAGGTGTATTAAAATGACAGCATGAAACATACAGACTTTCAAAGACTCACCGCTGCTTAATCCATGATGTAAATAAGTAGCTTCGAGATGGCGACGCATGGTATAGTATCACAAAACACCAAACCATAATGCTTGCATTGATTGTCAGCTTAACGGAAAACTGTAGAATGATTAGATGTATACAAGGTTACTTCGTTAACAATAGATGTATACAAGGTTTCTTCGACAGCAATAGATGTATACAAGGTTTCTTTGTTAACAATATTGCCTTGTGATTCCTTGCCTTGCGATTCTCTCGTCCGGTCAATTGTAGGTCTACGGGCCACATAGAACTACCTTTACAACGATTCATGGCATACATATATTTTTGCTTCATTCTTATGCAGTTTATGATAAAACGTAATATTCTTACTTGTCTTCGTGTCATTTGCATTTTATTACTTGGCAGAAACCTTCAGATATAGTATTCTATATATAACATAATATCAAATTTGAACAATTGTTTTATGCTGCTCAAACTATATTTTATATATTTTTCTTTACATCAAACGAGGTAAAATGAGTTGTTATGTATATTTTATGTTTATATGTGCTTATGCTTACAAATTATCTGACAAAATGATATATATTATTATTATATTTGTGTTATACGTGATTTTGTGGGTTCTGATTTTATTGTTGTGTTTTTGTTTTGTTTTTGATTTGTGGATAAGTTAGAAATATAGCCTATCTTATACAAACATCCTTAAATTCACATCCCGAAATGAAACTTTTCAAAGACAGACATCATGACTATTTAATAATTAAAATAACGTAGCATATACTTGTCATCCAAGGCTAGTATAGCAAAACTATTCAAATATAACATATATAGACTTAACAAGTAGTTATAGTATTGAAAGCCACCAATTAAATTAAGTTCTTCAATACAATTAACAGTATCCTTTGATGATAGAATTAAATTGTAAATGCTCGAGGTATATTGAATTCATCTAACGGTATCACTTGTTTACGACATTAATTGCAGCAGCACTGACAACTAAGAATATATGACAAAATTCCTATGAGTATTGCAACATATACTAGTTCTCTTTATTATTTAGCTAATAGTGTGTGTTAATGTTTACAAATAAAATGTTTGTTTGATTTGTCTCCATCTAAATACGACAACCCAGACCACCCCCTAAACTGTGAAATTAAAAACCAATCCCTATCCACATTCATTTAACGCAATCTGCGTAAATAACTGTGGAAAACAATGAATATTATATAAGCAATATAAAACATTGTTGGAGTTGTGAAACACATGAATATTCCCAGGCTTCCTTACGCTGCAGGTAATGAATCTATAAAATGGTGAAGGTTATGGAAAAGCTTAAATAAAAAGTAGTAGCAACCAGTAATGTTCTGAAATTGTCTGGTATCAATGATGACAGGGGTATTTTTCAAAATGGATGTACAACGTAGCAATTTTAACCATGAACGGTTTTAACATGTTTAAGTATATAATTATATTGGACTGAGTTTATTTATAATGCTTATTGTTTCTTCTAAGGAATATGTTTTCTTTAACTTGCAAAAATGGGTTGAGACATTGACAACGGTGGTGATATTTTTAAGAATCTTAATGGGAGGGTGTTTCGTCCACCTATGCAAAATTGAAGCCAAAGGATTTTTTCCCGGGAGAGATGTGTTTATATGTGCGGATGCGGATTGTGTGTTTCAGGTTCCGTGTATGTGAAGGCGTGTGTGCTTGTGTGTGTGTGTGTGTGTGTGTGTGTGTGTGTGTGTGTGTGTGTGTGTGTGTGTGTGTGTGTGTGTGTGTGTGTGTGTGTGTGTGTGTGTGTGTGTGTGTGTGTGTGTGTGTGTGTGTGTGCGGATGTGTTTGCGCGTGTGGGCGTTTGCGCGCGCGTGTGTGTCACCCGTTTAAAAGAATAAGACCAAAGAGATCGTTGTATACCTAGTCAAATTGTCACACAGAAAGAAAACCTGGAAACATTTGTATTCCAGATACTAGCTGACTGTGTTAACTTCAATACTTTTAGTAACATCCATAGCACATTTTGAAACCCTGTATCAACTTGTATGTTCAATTGTATAGTACATGTTTTATAATTTTATAAAGTAAGCCTAAAGTAATAGAAATGAAATGTAAAAAAGTAGTTACACACTTGGAATGAACAATAAAATAAAATATTTTTTATTTCAAATAAGTGATCACATTTAAAGTCATATTTTTTCGGGAAGATCAATTACATGTGTTATTGGTACAAAAAAAATCAAAACGAGAATTATATGGCACATTAAACTGTCCAAATCTATCCAAAATATGAAAAGTAATAAGAAATAATAACAGACCGAAAATATACTATAAAATAAAACCTAATCAGTTTTATTTCAAATAAGTGACCTCATTTAAAGCCATGATATCTTCGGGAACATCAACAACATATTAGAGGTACAAAATAATCAAAATTAAAAATTAAGAAGTGTTTGGAACAGAAGGCTGGCAAATCTAAAGCATTCAACCACTCAATAGGGCCATAACTATCTCAAAAGCGCAGACTGAACCTTTTCAAAGTAAAAACCATAGGTAATGTTGAAATTTGAATCTAAGCTTGTTCCGGTCGCAATGTAAAATACATTTACATAAACAAAGTGGCTCTGTCAGTAGAGTACTGGGCTGCCAAACTAGATGTCCCGGATTCAAATAATTTCTTTGGCATATTCATATGTCACCAATGTTATATATGTGCATACCTAGCCTAGTATATGTTTCATAATTATGTATGTTTACTGTGCATTCTTGCATTAACACTTACATATAGTTACATTACCTATAATTGTATATTATAACGATAATGTATGTCCTCGTGGCATATTAATTTTAGCATATGGATTGAATAAGTAATTTGAGATAAGAAAATGTCTTTTAAGAATTGTCGATTGTATTAAATTTTGGAATCCCTAAAGACAAAGACATACATAGAAAATGTAGAAATGACAAAGTATCGAGACGAAACATAGCACACACGAAAACAACAACAACAACACCAACAACAAAACAACAGTTGCCGCCATGGGACGGTTTGTCTGCAAAAACAACCGTCTTGTGTGGTTAAACCTGGTTTGTTGAGCGCTCCAACTATCTGAAGTTTATTTTTTTGCAAACAAACAGTAAACATAAAAATATCCCATCGAAGTCAGACACTTATCAAGGAACACTATATTTATTCTAAGTGACCGTGCGCCTATATTATGTAAGGCAATTTATACATGTTGACGTCTGTAGTTTAACTTTTGAAAATGCCAACGCCGACCACCTGGTCTTTCTAGACACGCAGTTGCTGTGGCAGTTTCTCAGTGTTACAATTAAACAATTTATTTAAGCTATAATATATAATGAACATTAGTCTTGAAAAAAATTGTTATACAAGATGTCGGTTTTGCTCTTTTTTGCTAACAAATGCCAGATATACACAGAGGTTCAATGGCCTTATCAATTAGACAGTTCAATGATTTTACAAAAATGAGTAATGAATTTCATAATTAGTGTTTCGCAGCATATGTGCAAATTGTAGTATTTATTTTTGGACAATTTCAAAGTCTCAATCGAAGAAAATACGTTTGATATAACTAGAAGGAGCTGCAGCTTTTATTTATTTCTAATGCGATTTCTTGTGTAATAATGATATAACGCTTGATTGTATTACATTCTTCTCTTAATTTGCATTTGTCTTAATTTGTGAAAATAGTTGCTTGATGCTTAAATAGTTCTAACCTATAGACATTAATCTCCTTTGCCACTTACTAGTTTGCGTCTATTGTGTTCACTTTGATCAGTCTTTGTCTAAAGGTAAATGTGATAAGGGATAAAATTCATCTGACACATGAGAGGGGGATAAGTTATCACTGCATGTACTCTGATTTTAACATTTACCAGATATCAAATTCAATGCAGAATTACATCTTGTAAACAAGCTTATTGTCATTTACACGTTTATTCTGGGAATAAGCACCATAAATAGCATTTTGAGACAATTGTTTGATTTTCTATGATGGCAACAATTTCGGTAAAATGTTTCTTTCTGATCAAATTATTTTTTACTCTCTGTCTCAATCTCTCTTTTTGTAGAATGGGATTTTTTGTCTTACGGGATTGTATGGTAACTGTTAAGCAAACACACAGGAAAATAGTCAGGTCGATACATCAGCCACGCGCTTCCTTTGGACACGTCCAATTTCGGTACTGTAGCGCAAATTCCTAAGAACTTTAGGACAACAACATTTAACAAAATAAGATCATCACTGATTGGTTATCGACTTCAACAGCAACCACAATTAGATTGTTCAATGTGAACGGATATTTACGAAATGGATGCTGTTGGGATTGCTTTTTTTTTGTCTTTTTTATCTAAACATGCCAACGCAATCCGCATTCGACTGTGTAAATTATTATCCCTCGACACCACAACGCATCATTTTTCACGCCAATAATTCGATAACTATAAATATTAACAAACAATATCATATTTGTTAAAACAAATGGTATTTAATTGGGTATTTCTTGCCTCTATAGTTCAATAACGCCACGGGAAGAAAAAACACCTAAAGAATATCAATGACAAACCCTTTATTGCAGTTGAATGCGACTATCTTTAGGAACAGCGTGAGTAACGTAGCAGAACCAAGTTATATTTGAAACAAACAAAAAATGAAATTTTGAATTGTTTTTTGTTTTTGTTTTTTTACATGTTTTAATGAACCATATGCTTTTTAAAACCTCGATACCGCTGGCAGGCACGTTGTTTTGTATGCCAGTTCGTAGAATGGTGCTATAACTTGACAACTAACAAGCGCAGACATTTAAAATTTTAATATGATATAGCCCGATATCTCATGAACAAAATCTGAAAAAAATCATAACATTATCCTAACAAATATAAAATCTATATAAGAAATAGCAAATAGCACATACAATTAACTCGACTCGGAGCACCCCGGGGTTACATAAACGACGTCGAAATCGACGTCGCGTCGACGTCTCACAACCGCAACAAGCGCAAATGTCATAGGATTTACTACAACTTTTAAATAAAGTCACCCTGACACTGTATACATCTCTGATGTCTGTGAATCCACGCAGAGAACACGCGGGACTATACGCGGGCTGCGGGATGGTTTCAAGGTCCAAGGGGGACATCTTCAGCCGGGTGACTTGGGATAAGTGCGGGGGAGCGTTGTCATGGTGGAGGTAGTAATTATTGAGCTCCGTTCCCGGCCGTTTCTTGCGAATGGCATGTTGCAGGTCTCTCCTTAACACCTGAAAATTAAAACGTATGAAGAGTATATTTTTCAAAGCGTCAATTAAACATGACACTGCAGAATAAACGTGAATCTGCAAGTCGTAGCATCAAATATCAATATTAATGATATTAATATCTTAAAATAGTCATAATATTTATTGAAATTGATTATTTAACTGTCATAAGAATTATTATTATTATTATTATTATTATTATTATTATTATTATTATTATTATTATTATTATTATTATTATTATTACCTTGCTGTAATACTCGGAGTTGACCGTTTTCTGTGTTGTACAGCGTGACACAATAACATCCCTCTGGTATCCGCAAACATTATAAACATATACTTTGCTGCACTCCGGTTAACCTTTGCTTTCACTGGGCGCGGGGTGGCGGGATCGACCCACTGAGAAGATTCCTGCTTTGTCTTGTTGAGGAAAGCATCCCCTTCCCGTCTCACTCTCTGTAGAAAGTGTTTAGATGTGGCAACTCTTCTTTCTTTGTCAAAATCCGTCAGCAGACGAGGTACCCAGCGTGCACAGATACGTTTCATGTGTAAATGTTCGTGAAGAATATTCCACACGGTTCCGAAGGCGATTCCCGTTCCATCAACTACATCTCTAAATAGTGCGCCGACGGTCTTCTTCAATGAACGTCTTCACTAACGTCACTAACGTCGGCGTAATAACGGATGGTCTCCCTGAGCGTGCATCATCGCTTATGTTTGATCTGCCATCCTTGAAGCGTTTAAACCACTTGAAAACAGTAGCTTTCTTCATATCTTTGGTGTGTTGAGCCCTCTGCATAGTATTACGTTTCTGTGGCTGAATATCCTAAATTGAAGCAAAATTTTACTGCCGCTCGCGATTCTTAATTTTCTGGAAGTACCATAATGGACGTTGTGTGTGAACGATGCGCGTCACTCAAATGTACATTGAATGCGTTGTATACATCGCATGACGTCAGAATCAACGTGAACAAATTAAGTTGACGTCACGTCAATAGCAGACAATATTTCGCGGAATTTCGCAAAAAAAAGAGGGTCAAAAGTCGAGCCAGGTGATACTTACATTGCTTTAAAATTTTGCGTGCTCCGGGGTAACGTTGGGTGGTGATTATAAATATTCATAAAGATGAAACAAACTGTTCGATTTTAAAAATTTCTGGTTAAAACTTTTAAAATAAATGGAAAAATATTTGTTTAAAATTTGAAGCGCATAGAACGTCATATATAGAAGTTAGCACCATTCTACGAACTTTCTGATCAACCCTCGTATGTGTATGTTATTATAATTATTCTATTATATTTGAAACTTGATACCTTTTGTTTTTAAATTTTGCTTTATAAAATATGGCGTCATTAGCAAGTTGCTTGGATATTTCAAACAGAATCGCTTTTATTGAACAATTTAGTTAGCTTACTGTTGTTGATAAATTGTATTTACTGCCGACGTCGGTGTGAATGTAAGATGTAACTGATGGAATATTTTATTGACACTGTTTGTATTTGGGGAAAAACTCCATTTAGTAACTTTTGTATTTTTCTCAAGGTCTCGTCCCAGTGTTTTATCACATTTACATTTGCTTTGTATACATTTGTTGAGTTTTCGATCAAAATTAAAAAGTAAATGGTATTTATCATAGGCCCGTTTCATATTATTGTATTTGCCTTATTATAGTTGTTAAAGGTCAGTTGTTAGAAAATAATACTTTAATCTAATTAGTCGATAACATCTAGTAGTTTTAATGTAATACGTAAAGAAAGTTTAATGCATAGTGATTATGTCTTTTCAAAATCGGGAAAGTTGTAACTAACAAATCTTAAAACTTTTACCCAGATTACACTTTCTTTTAAGGCTCGATGACAAAAAATATATGTCATTATTATTTCAATATACCAAGCCCAGCATAATCTTCTCCAGAACAACAATTTCATCTAGTTTTAAGGCTTAAAAAAGAATATTTAGGACATGTTTAATATATACATGAAGGTTCTTGACCTTATAAAAATGGATTCTGTAAATGTCTCCTGTCCTGTGAAATATTCACTTGGTATAAAAATACTTCTTTAAGACGGTAGTGTAAACGATATCATACATTTATTTACTTCTTAGCTGGAAAATATTCTGTGATATTGACCAAAATATCGCTATTGACCGCGGCTATCGCCCCGGTCAATAACGATTTTTTCGGGTCAATATCAACAGCATATTTCCTAGCTAATAAGTAAATAACTGTTTTATTACATGAACTATAAAAAGTTAATAATAAATAGTTTTTATTTTTTAAATTATTATCTAAACATAAATGCAAGATAATAGTTTACATTGTTTACTTCGTAAATATTGTTCGTCTGGGACGAGTAAGGACGACCACAATGCGTACAATTCTAAGGAGGTTTTGTAGATGCGCGCGCATAAAATTGATGGAAATTTCGCATTCTATTAATAGACCGGTTAATATCAGCGAAAGCGGGTCAATATCTATATTTATTGACTCGACTATTTTTATTTATTTTTTTTATTTTTATTTTTTTTTTTTTTGGGGGGGGGGGGGGGGGGGTGATCAATCGTGGTGCGTCTATTTATAGTTCATGTAATAATCAATATTGATACAGCTTCTTGCCTTAATCGCTTTATCTGTCAACAAGCCATACTTAGTTATTTACAAACATCTTAATGCATAAGATAGATGCTAAGTGTGCAAATCCCGGCCAGACTTTATTCATTAAAGCTGATGTATGCAACAAATGTACAATGTTTGCATAAGCAAGGCCAGTTCAAAATTTTACGCTATGTGTTAAAAGGTTTACCTGAAAAAGTAAATTATCCCATCTTAACAAATGTCATTAAAATGCTGGAATTAAATGACAAATACATCAATTAGGCAAATTTTGGTTTTTCTCTTACGAAGGGGTTTCATTACATTTTCTTGTCACGTGGTTTTCCTAATATATAAAAGCTATCTCTGCAGCGTGGCTCAGACAGGAAATGCCTGTTTGCAATGAGGAATGGGGATGTATGTTTCACTGTTCACACTGATCTAGGACATCAATAAGCAGCATTTTGAAAGATTTATTTTAGGTAACAATGACTTAATTGGCTATTTGATGGTGGGGGGGGGGGGAATTGGTCCAAACTGTCGGATACCACCTTTTAACATCAAAGAATAATGTAAGTTAACATTTTTTTCACAAAATGTGTAAAACTGATGCACACTTAAATCGAAGGGGTTCATCCTTAGACATATTGCCTGAAACTACTAACAAGTACTTTTAGGATACCTAACTTTTGCAAATCCTAAATAGTTCTCTGAATAATACTCGGTGTACCCGTTCAAAGTCTAGCTGGCAAAGGCACAGAAATGTATTGTTGTGTTCATATATAAAGCTAAGCATTATCCTCTGGCCTGGGAACACAGAATATATATGTAAGTGTAAAGAAACTGCACAAGACGCGCCCATTATCAAAGACATAAATGTAAAGTTCTCCTGGGAAATCACCGTTCGTCTGTAAAATGAAATTCTTTTTCAGTTAGAGAAGTAATAAAACGAGATTTCATGAATAAAGCATAAAAATAATCAAACATATAATCCGAAACTTACCCAACAAGAGAAACCAAATACTTACCCGCCTTAGGCTCTTGATATATATTTTAAAATATCGCATATAACATACATTATTATAAATTAGGTTACTTATTCCCAAAGATACTTTCTTGTTCCCTTTTTCTATACTTAGACTAAAATTATTTTTAACTGCTGCATAGATAGAGACCATACTTAGACCTAATTGATTCGCTAATATACATGTAATTCAGTGTTCACTATTTTCATCATTGCTTTTCTGTATGCAAGATGGCTGCATGCCTTTACCCAGTTGTCATTGGTACCAGACAAGTTCAAAAGAAATGGGTTGTTAGTACTTTTTACCTAAGCTTTTCCAGAACCGTGATCAGTTTAAAGATTAAGTGCAGTGGAAGAAAACCTGGACATATTTCTGTGTTACTCCAGCAAATATTTATATTGCTTAAATAATACGTATCGTGTTTTACAGTTATTCGTGCAGACAATGAATATAAGGGTTGGTTTTTAATTTCACAGTTAAAGAGGTGGTCTGCGTTGGTGAAGTTAGATAGAGACAAATCATGCGAACATTTTATAAACCTTATTATCAACTTAATATCCGATAAAGAGAACTAGTTGTTAGTCATGATACGATGAACGACGTAAACAAATGATACAAATAATAAATATATGACATGACATAAAGACATGAAAAAAAACAGTAAAATATTAAGTTTTATACTATATTGCACAAAAATAATGTAATAAAAATGTATCTATATCACGTATCATTGTCACGATAGTTCTATATGGTCCGTAAAATTACAGTTAACCGGACGAAGGACTCGCAAGGTAAGATTGTATATATTGAATCATTCCACAGTTGTCTGTTCATTTGGCAGTCTATACAAGCCTGATGGTATCTTGACATTTTTTATACAACGCGTCGCCACCTCCAAGACAGTCTGTGCCTTTTTTCACATGCTTGTATATTCACGTTGCATCAAAGGGACATCGTAAAACGTGTTATAGATGACATTTAAATGGACAACAACACAATCGGTACAAATAAATGTTGTTTTTTTTCCAGATTACATTTACAATATACGGGCAATACAAACGTTCGAAATAATAATGACGCCAGTATTTGCAAATTCCTTCAAGATCAACAATAAAATAATACAACGCGTACCCACATCGAAAACAGTCAGTGTCTTTCTTTTTCGCAGGCTTTAATATTCATGATGCATCAAAGGGACATTGTAAAACGTGTTTAGCTTACGTTTAAATGGAACAACAAACAAGCAGTGCCAATAAATATTTGTTCCAGATTACGTTTACAAGCCATACACGGACAATAAGGACGTTCAAATTAATGATGTCACAAATATTCGCAAATTGCTTCAAAATCAACAATACCATAGACGATATAAGCATTAATTAAACCGCATTAATATATGAAATTTTATTATGTACCCAATTAGTTGTCACAAAATAAGTTATACTGATAAAAACCGGTGACATATTTATAAATATAAAAACAATTATAAATATATGTTTTCATAAAATGTCCAGTACACGCTCAATTGAAATATTTTTGTGATTGTAGATTTTGTTGTTGTTGTTTTTTTTGCCCCCGCCCTTGCGCCTGTCTTTCCTGCTTAGCGAGTATTGTCTCGGAACGTTATTATTCAGTTTGGTTGGGCTGATGCCAAACCGACTAGTCATATGGCACAATACATAATTGTTATTGTCACGATTTGCACTTGGGACCTCTGTTGTGATTCATACTGAAAATAAATGTTAACAGCAATCAAATGTGGGCTTTTGCAATATATCTGTATATCTCCATCAATCCGTGCTAAAATAACGATGTCCATTTGTTAAAATGAATGTTTAAACAAACCAACATTTAACAGAACTATAAAAAGTTTTAGGAAGCTTTAAATATAAAATAAAAATGAATAATGACTATTTATTAGTACATCTTTCGGACTTGATCTGAATGGAACACCGGGAATTCCTCTGCGATAAAGCACGCGAACTATAATTTATTTTCTGTATCAGATACGATTTACGGAATATAGTGCATAATTTTGGAAGCATTACTTAGTGCATTTTCTCCATATATACATGGAAATTACAATACTTAGTTCAATAATTAAACGTAATTTGTTTTTGTATCCCAACGATTTATGTTGACGCAATAACTCTCAACCAGCTATACTAAGTTGCTTCCTTCTACAAATGTATGGCGCAGTAAATTTCCTTTAGTATTTATAACAAATAATAACAAACACATGGATCTTTTAATATTAATACTTTTAAATAAAAAATAATACATATGTAAACATATGTACATATATTTGTTAACGCGTAAGAATAGAAACATGTTTGTGTTTTCAGTATATATTAATGAAATCATTGTAAAAAACCTGTTCCAGAAATGATAACAAATGTTCTACAAATTGATACATTGGTTAAGCAGGGCCAAACAGTCCAACTTAAGTTTTATTTTATGACATTTATCTAACCTAAATAAATAAATAAACATTGTTTCGCTCCAAACGTTTATTCTGGTGAAGACGTTACCTTTATGGAACTAGTTTCTAGCCTCGATTCATCTGTTGGGCGAATGGCTCTCTGCGAGGCTGCAGATATTAAATAGTTCACATTGTTCCCAATAGAAATCACAGCCCCGGTCTATATGCGATTTTTGTGAAGGTAAGGATATTCGCCATTGGTTGAGTTTTGATCAACATGACTTATGTACAGGATTCATACTTTCACCAGATAGAGCAGTTAAAAATGTTAATAAAAATAACCGCTATATTTCTTGTCTCATATGGGGATTCCTACACGAAATAACGCTGCTTATTAAATACAAATAATTTAAATAATATAGCAGTATATTAACCTTACACCATTTTTTTCCCAACCTTACAAATCACTTTATGAAAGAAAATACATATCATATGTGAGTAATAACCGAAATAAAAGCATAACTTATTCTCAAGCTACTATCATCCTCATAACCAGATGTAGTTTCGCTTTTTGACCTTTTCGTTCCATGTTTAAAACTTATACTGCAATGTGATAAGTACATTATGACGTTGTCTTAATTGTGAAACATGCAAATGAAAAAAAAACAATTATAGGTAAATAAGAAAAGGTCCTATAAGAATTACCGCATATATTTAAAACTAAACTACTTCTAGACAAAGGTAAACAGGTTAAATGTAAAAGTAACAGAAACACAGATAGGAGACATAATACACAAAACGAAAAACCAGCAGTTACAGCCTTAGAACGGTCATACGGCCAAAGGCTAAATACATAAATCGCGTCCACAATATGCCCCTATTGACTGAGTTGTGTGTATATGTGTGTGTACGTTTGTGTGTGTGTGTGTGTGTGTGTGTGTGTGTGTGTGTGTGTGTGTGTGTGTGTTGTGTGTGTGTGTGTGTTTGTGTTTGTGTGTGTGTGCGGGTGTGTGTGTGTGCGTGTGTGTGTGTGTGTGTTTGTGTGTGTGTGTTTGTGTTTGTGTGTGTGTTTGTGCGGGTGTGTGTGTGCGGGTGTGTGGTTGTGTCTGTGTGTGTATGTGCGTGTGTGTGTATATATATGTGTGTGTGCGGGGGAGTGTGTGTGTGCGGGTGTGCGTGTGTGTGTGTGCGGGTGTGTGCGGGTGTGTGTGTGTTTGTGTGCGTGTGCGTGTGTGTGTATTTGTTCTGGCATGTGCTCGTGTGTTATACTATATACAATAAATACTCTTTGGTAAAAATCGAAGTCTCGACATTTTGCTTGGGGTATAAATATTGACACGACATAACAAAACGAACAGTTGAATGCGGGATCTCAATTTTACTGTATTCATTCATGAAGAGCATCGACGAAATCCACTTTCAATTAATGCATTTGACGAAACGGTATATACACGAGCACCTACTTATTTCATTCACATATTATTTCTCATATTTCTGATAAAGCTTGTTTAAAACCAGTTTTGATGCTATTTCTTATTAATTGCCTCAATCAATATAGCAGACTTAAGTTCTTCCAAAAAGTTCCAAAATTGAAGTTCTTTTAATTGGAATTGACATCACTTAGTTATGCTTTCAGTTTAATTAATGTCGCAGAGCTTATTATAGAGAAAAAACGACTCGTTATAGTCGCAAGAAAAATCTTCAATTAATTATCATAAATAGTAAATTATCTAACAGAGGTAAATGGGGAAATGAAAATAATACTCTTTTACTATGAGAAAATACTATTAATACTGCATACGAGAAACACATCATAATTATTAAAGGAAGGCCAATCAATATGGTTGGCGATGAAAATAGCTGAAATACTGACTATACAAAATACTTCCACTATATTTTGTTTAAAAGAATGTTTTACGTAAAAAAGCATAATAGGTAATATGTTCCTGCAAGACTCATTACCTTATTAGGAGCACATCTCCACTATCAACAACAGACTCGTTGGCGGCATCCAAATATGTCCGGAAATGACATAGGTTCTTCTATTGTATCCACAGATGATATATGAGTCAACATTGATTAAAAATCAATTGATACGGCATTCATTAATCATTTTTGCGTTGCATGTACAATTTGCAATGATAAGGAAATTTAAAGAAATAACACCCGCTTTAACTTAGCTCTTTATCTTATATGTTCCGTGTGCCAATTATAAGACGGAAGTAAAGGTCAGACTTAGTTGTATGAATAGAAAACAAATATGTTGATGTTTGCTTTCAACATAATTAATATCGAAACGATGAACATGTAAAATGTTTTCGACATTACTGGCATATGATACTAAGTGAAAAACACCATAGAACGCTGTGGCAACACTCTATGTTATGTTTGTATTGGTCTCTGGCCACTTTTTAGTTCGTTGCAAATGACAATTTATGGTCCACAATTCAAATTTATTATTTTGCACATTTTTTTTTATTTGTTATGTATAAAGTAATAGTCCCATAGATGCTATTATTATTCTACGACCTACCTGATATTTACTCAGGAGGCAATGGTTCTTTGTCAATCAATCTTGCGAAGTCTTAAATAGTCATATTGTTTACCACAAGTCTGCTATATATTATTCATTGTTAAGTTGGACATATTGCGTTGCATGGTTTTATTGATACGTCTAGAACTCTAAGTTGTCCTAGATCTGTTTTACAGTTCCGACTAAAAAGTTGATCATCTTTAGAGTCACAGAACATTATGGTAGTCTGGTTAAGCTCGGTTGTTTTACCACGTTTTAGAAGGTGGGCTGAAAAGCCCCAGTTTGGCAACAACAACAAAACAATAATGCAAAAATACCAATGTGATGACCAATTTCAAGCAAATAATATAACACCGTTTTTTTTATCACCAATCATCTTAACCGCTTTTCAAAATCTATAAAATATTAATACATAACTAGGAACTAGTATCGAACTAGTAGCGAAATTTCGATAACTGACCACATTATAACATACTATTTTATGGCAAATGTTGCATAATTAAGAGACAAATTTAATATTTTATACAATGTTTATACATTGGGTTATATAATTTTAACGATATAATATAGCTGATGAACAGTAAAGGATTATATAATCAGTCCTCTGTTTGATGATTTCAACACCATATGCGTTTATATGAAGCGGATAGAGTTCTTCCCTGGTGTAAAGAAATGAGCAGAAATCTAAAAATGTCTTTAGCAGGACATGTAACATTTTCTTCGGTGCAACAACACAGCCATATTAGGAACAAAAGTGCACACAGTCTGGTAATCTGTTCTTCAGATACTTAGTGAGTCGTGACTGACCTGCCTTATTCATTCTCCAAAAACAGACATGCCAATTATGGAAATATTATCTAGCCAAAGCTCAAATGTTTTTTGACATATCTGACAACAGGTTTCCTTTCTATACATGCATCCAGCCGAAACAAAAGAATACAAAATATAGGTTGAAACAATATAAAATATAATATACAAACATAAATTTGTGTGTGTTTTGAAATACACAACTCTTTTTTCTTGTTTTACGTTTGTCCTTAAAATGCTGAGTTGCAAATTGTTTATTTTGTTGTTTCGTCATGTGTTTTTTGTTCTTTTCAAGATGCACTAGGTAACAGCGGCGATCTCTTTAATCATAAATGAGAATCACATCAAAGTACTATCATTAAAAGTATTGATTAGCGGCTTGCTTAACGATAAAAGTATCGATTTGATTGTTATCACTAGCTTGTCTAGATAATCTAGACTCTCATTTACCGTGCTTTCTCCTTATTCATGTTTGCGCTCTGTGACCAATTTACAAGTTTCACAGACCCAAATTGTTGTTAGGAAATAACCCAATTTATATTAAAAGGATATTACCACGATAAGATGAAACGAAAAATATGTCTATTTGTGGGAAATAGTATGTATTATATGCAATATACATTATGACTATAATGTAGTCATATTGTATCCACATAGGGCGTATCCATTATCGAAATGCTTTTAGTGTTTTTTGAAATTGCAGAACGAAAAAATATATAATTTTTATATAATAAAATTGGCCAAAAATCAAACGCTCAGTACAGACTTAGTAGACGTTGTATGATACTTAAGCGCAATTTTATGTTACGTATAAATGGTTTTATCTAATTTACTAATGTAAACAAACGGAAAACCCCAGAGGCTATCTTCCAAATACCAATGGGTCTCTTATACTTGCTTTCTTAAAGTACATTATATGAAAAGATCCTATGAGATTTACAACCACAATTAAATTAAAACTTCAAATATCAATAGATAATTATATACACGATATGTTAAATGTGAAAAATACAAACCACACAGACAAGACTATCACAAATAAACCATTGCCTCCTTGAAACAAACAATCGGCAAAAAATCTACTTGAATAAGCTAAAGTGGTTGATAGAGCTCTTACACCATTCTTACTGGGGATTCTCAACAACATTCATTTAGATTTGTAGTTTCAAATCGGTCTAGAAATACGACCGATTTGAAACTTCAAATCTAAATATTCCTGTTGTTATCTGTACAGTATGTCATAATTATAGTATATTCTGTTTATCTTTGATTAGATTCGATACTCGGTCATAATTAAGCCGATTTAGTTGAGTGTTTCCATTGAAACAGCGATACCTTTGCGATCAGCATTATTGTGAAGTTCTTATTATTACAGACCACGGCTAACACTTTGATACCCTGGAGAATGTTCTATATTAAGTGTTTATAAAGTCAGCGATAAGGCCTGTTTATCTCGTTCTGTTATGATTCTTAATCAAAAATATAAAAACACGCCAGTGCAAAATTTAATAAGATCATCATTATAATCACCGGTAAATTGCACTTTGCCTAAGGGTTAGAAACCAACGCTAATGGTATGGTAGGTTTTCGGTCCTATCCAATGATTGATAAATGTGGTCGGATATATCAGTTAAACGTATAGTGAAGAAATATCCCAACAATCGATATGGCTGTTTATAGGTTTATACATCTTTTTAAAAGTAAACAAAAAAGTGATTTTATTTTTATTGTCATCTTATATGAAAACAGATCTACAAGTGTATAATTCTATCTGGAGTTTATGTTAAGCGTTTCAGTTAATTGTTAAAAGAGACATTAGTCGTTTAATTGACTCATTTAAGTTACTGGTGTAACGTCATGTCCTTGAGTAGTATTTATAAAGCAAATCTTTCAGATGGCAAGGAACTTGATTTGAGAATAGTAGTGAGAAAATCCACATATATCCTAATCATACTTCCTGTGCTCTGTTAGAAGATTCTTGGTTTCATGCGTTAAGTAGAAAGTTTACCTCATGACGAGCCATTAAAATTAAAATAATTAACCAAACTCACATTTGTTCAAGCAGATTTGCTGGCACAGTAATGTACATTTAACATTTAGTAGAGAAAGCTTGCGACGGAAGAATAAAACTGTCGCTGTTCTTATAATATTTTTCACTGCATGAAACTACCAGACATTTACCTGAATGTAGCTAAAATGACAACCGCTGTTTAAATGATATTCTTTAAAACAAATCTAAGCAAAAACATGTGAACAATTTAATCGAGCAGCAAGATCAATAGTCACAATTAAGTAAGAAACCGTTTCAAAATCTTGTACAGTCATGCTTAAACATTCCTTTTTTGGTGAAAACACTGTACAAGAGAAACGTTAATATCTAGACAGAGGAGTTATTGCAATCAATCGAAATATTAATACCAAACGACCTTCTTTCTGTTGTTGAGCTTTGATAAAACTCTAACTTCATTAAGGAACGTCGGATGTTAACCAGTGCATTTGGCTGCTTTGCGGAGCATAATAAATATAATAGAATGATTTATTTCACGTGAAGTCTTATGATGAAAATAGTTATCAATTTATGTTTGGTGGTGGCGCAACACGATATGATTCAATATTTTTGCGCGTACTTATATGCATTGAGCTAACAGTACAAAAAATATGTGCAGGTTAAATTATTATGTGATAGACCCCCCTTAACAAATAAAACATTTCTCTATCATTTGTTATATCAAGATTCTGGACATATAAGGTAATAAGCCTTTTGTGGGTATAAGTTAGAGTAAAAAGCGATACCTATGTGTAGAAGGATTTAAGCGCTCCAGCTTTCATGGCGGCGGTCTTCAGGGTGACCTGCGGTGTAGGTGTACACAAAGATTTGTCTATAGTATTATCTTCATCAGTAATAACTGTATGTCGCTATTTCCCTGACGTGTTGTATGAAAACAAATTAGGACAGTAATAAGATATTTTATTTCACTTCATGTATTATTCGAGAAAATTATGGCCATTTCCTAGTTAAATAAACAGCGAATAAAGATATTTATTCTTTTCGGTATCAGACTAAATTCCTAAATCTAGAGGCGTTATATACTTAGACAGAAAGGAATATTTTAGATATGTCGAGGCGCATTTAGCAATCTTCCGAACAGACAAATCATTTTCATATATTGTATGACTTCATGGAAAAGGAAGCCCTATTTGAAGCAGCAATTTGTGTTATATTTAAGGTTGTTTTAATGTTCTACATAAGTATATTTTATGTTGTACTTTTTGTCAGAGATTTGCCTTCTAGAAAATAAAAGTGTTTTCAAATAAGTATACACTTTATTTATAGTGTTTTGCTTTCCATCCCATCTTTAAATAGACAGCAATAAACAACATACATTTTCGAACAAGTTAAATTTTATTTGGAGTAGTAAGTCATTCCGAAACGAAATTTAAGATATCTATAATGTTTTGAAGTTATTTAAAAGCCGTCTACGGACGTTGTCACAAATACTGCATCTTTTAAATGTTTACAATCGTGTTATTGTGAAGAATTGACCTGTCGTATCCAAGTCAAGAACACTGTTTTTATTGGTCTTGGAAGACTTTTTTTTATAATCTTATATCCTCACGAATGGCAATAATTGGTCTGAAAAATAGTCCGCACGTGTGAGTGTAGACAGCTTGCCAATCAAGAAACCTCAGATCGACATTCAAGATGGAAAAAGGGATGGTAACATTTAGAAATGCTTCTTGTTTGAAAGAATGAATAAGAATTCTACAAGGAAACAGATTTGAAATGAATGATTCTAAGCGTTGTTCCATGTTGTTTTGTTATGCTAAACATATAAACGCAGAAGCCTTGAATCATCTCATTTTCTTAATATTCACAACGGCAATAACTCAAGACAAAATAAATATCTATATACGCAATAAAATTTATTGTTAGAACTAGCGAATAATATAATTAGTGTGAACACCCTGCCACTGTAGTTTGTGTCTCAAGGAAATGAAGATTACGTAAATGAGACCACCCAAAGGTTTTGTCTTAAGTAATCTCGCGCCATCAGAAAATCATCGATGTCGCGGTGCTGTATGAGAGTGCAAAGCATCAAGATCAAATAAAATGGAAATAAAGACCAACACTTTAAAGGTAGTGATCTAGTTGCATAATCCAAAAAGAAACACACACGAGTTTGCATGAACTTTTATAAAACAGCAAAAAAGTAATGTGTTGCAATTATTTCAAGCGATCTATGTGACACTGGTCGATGTTGTGTGGATTCATTTATTGGACTTCAATGACGTCACTACTTTCGTCATAACTTATAGAAAATATCAGCGCTTGGACATTTTGTATTCAAAAAAATCGTTTTTCTTTTCATTGCTCGCAATTGTGCGAGGTTAGAGCTCTGTAAAACCGGTTTAAGCACCCCAGTCGGTCAATATTGCCGACTGACCGTTCCAAGGCGGCGACTGTCGGGTTTGCTCTTTTCGTTAAATGACTCATCACAAATTTCTTCTTACTTTTCGCTTGGCTTGCATGTGAAATACCTTTGTTCTGTGCCTTTTCGGAGTTTGGTATATGTTGCAATGCTCATAGGACTTTGCCATATATTCTTATTGTTGCATAACAAATTGTCAAGCTGGCATGTGTTCTTTTTGTCAGCAAACCCTTATTACCGCGTCAGTGCTGCGCAAATCATCCGTCATGTGCATGTGATAAAGTAGGGGGAAAGGGTGTTTGACAAAAAGAAATAAAGCAATAATTTCAGATAGTCTAGTTACCAGGATGTACATTTTATTGTTAAACGCTCTTACTTTCTCTAGCAATGGCTGCCGAGAATGCACATCCATGATCTTTCTTGTACAATGACATGATTTTATGCGCGTGTTTCACTGGCTTGGAGACAAGACAACTTAAAAAAGGTTTAATTCAAACTCATACCTTACAAAACTAAATAAAACGTATAATCAGTATCCTAATACTTATTTACATCACTATGAATGAAGAGAACAAGCAGTATTTCTGTTGTACTAAAAACTATGTCTATTGTAGAAGTGAAGATATCATATTTTGTTAACTATTTCTCAGTGGATGGCGTATTTATTTTAATCCCTAATCTCTATTAATTTCAAGAAAGTAACTAATAATATAATCTTTATTTTTTGTTATTATCTGACTGCCAAAGTAAAGAAAAAATGCATAGTATCTAGAATTAGTATTTACGAATTGTGGTCTCTTTAAAATTACAATCGAAAGTTAGCATGTGGTTCTACAACTTGAAATCAACTTATATTAAATAGTTTAGTATTTCAGTCCAATAGTTTCATGTCTAATGAAATACTAAATGTGAAATAACACAAAGTGTATTACTGTCCTATAGAGAGCTCATGTATGTGTGTTATCATGTCAAATGTTTTAAACCTAAGATCAATTTAAATTGTCTGACATCGATAGTGATGGCGGCAACTAAAACGGTAACACAGAATTGCATAGCAGAGGAGCATAAACGAAAGGTAGATTTATAATACTTCTTCTTCTTTTTCTTTTACCTTTTTAGTTGAAAGCATTATCTGTGATATAAATGTTCGCTTTGACAAAGTATCGTACAGGCTGCCTTTTTATTTCATTATAAGAAAGATTTTATAGAATATGGCATTATTGTGATAGTTTAAAAAAAGAACACACAATTAAGATATTTTTACCTGAATGAGACATATTTTAATCTTCATAAAAACTTGCTGGTCAGGAAAACAATGAAATATAAGCATATGACCATAGTATTAATCCTTATCAGGCCAGCTGACAAATGCGCAATCATATATTTTCATTTTCACCACAAACCTATTGCGACAATAGTTAGAAAAAACATTCTATATGACATAATATCATTTTGTTAATGTCTTCTGAGTTTTCATTGTCTGTTATACAAGCTGTATTTCCAATTAGACGAAATTGTTCAACAATAGTTAATGCAGACAATATCGAATCATTTCCGCTTAGATTATCTAACACCATATAATTGCTTCATGTCAGAAGCTTGACATGTAATCTTTAATTCGACCAACATACAGTGCTTTTATCTTGCACTAATTTGATGTTATCATTTACTTTTAAAATTGATACAATTACTGAAACATTAGTACACTTTATAAAAAATGTTATGATATCATCTTTCTGCACATTAAAAAGCTTTTATCAGAGTAATTTATGCAACTAAACGCTTGATCGGACAGTATGTATGTTGGTTTTTCGAGATTTTAAATTGTTCAACATAATGTTGTTGTTTTTGTTTTTTTGCTAGTGTACATTTTCCAATCACAACAATTATTTTTCGAGATTTTATTCAATATTCCGATCTTGTGCTCAACTAGTTGGACCTTTTATGAAGATAACGAAATGTACCATTTTATTATATTTTAGTAAGGGGGATTTTTCTGAGTCATCTAATACTGACATGCTGAAATAAAACACAATTTCATTCTTTTCTTAAATGAAGTGGCTCATTGAACAATAGATGGAATCAACAACATAACACACACATATATGGGGAAAACACAGTTCTTTTAGTGTATCTAAAGCAACAAGTTTATTCAAATGCCGAACTTTTCTTTAATTGGTTTGCACTCACTGTTATAATACTTGGGTAAAAATCATTTTATTTTCTATCAATATTCAAGTTGTATAACTACTGCAAAGGAAGCACGGTTTTGTAACCCAGATAAACAGTTAACGAAAATCTGTTAGCACAACAAATATAATGACTTTAAACATCACTCAAAAGTCTAATAAATGTGATTTTGATGAACCGATTACTAATTTATTTTAATCACTTTGGGCTTTCTCTGAAGTTAATATTTGATTCTTGACAGATAAAATGAAAACTAAATTAAGAAACTAAGATGCTTATACAAAGATAGGTTTCAGATTTAGCATACATTGTTTCTTTCATAATTTTAATAGAAAAAGCAGATGCCTTTTGTTTAAAAAAGCCATATATTTTTGTCACAATACTATTTCTGGCAAAGACATTTTCATTTGTCAAGACATTTCAGTTAGTCAAGTATTTTAATAAGAAAAGGTCCCGTAAGAATTACCACAGCTATATATGTAACTATTCTGAATGGATGAATTAAATGACAACATAAATAACATAAAGTAAAAAAGCAATAAAAAATACACGGAATCAAATTTAAACTTTACCGCTAATAGAACAGACATTTATTTTATTTCTTCTTCTATTTTTTACACGGGAGTGTATAGATAAGACCAAATGAAAATAACCATGCCAATTATATAAAATTGGAATATAAAAAAATTCGCATTGAATCGCTTTTAAGTACGAACTACAATAATGCTTCAACAACATATTGCCTTTTATCATCATTATTATTTTTAATTGAAGAGACCATATCTTTCTAAAACAAAAGACTTCTATGTAGTGGTGACAAAGTAATACGACATTCACTGCAATGAAAATAGGTTTTGAAATTGATGAAAAATGTACTTTGAACACTGTCTATATTTACTAGAATAATTACAGCGCATACAATATCGTACATACCTTTTCCAAAGAAATGTATCTTTTATATAGTAGAATATTAACTGAGTGCTGACTTAAAATAGTATTTATTTTCAAATTAAACATGATAGTGTTGTTTATTTATGTAAAATATATAAGACTTATTAAATTTTGGGGGAAAAACGTTATTTCTTCATTTAATTTACGTCACAACAAGAATTAATACGGCTTAATTCGCAGATAGACCCGCGGCTCAGAACTTATAATCTATATACTAATGGAACTCGAAATGGCCTTTCTTTTACAGATATTTATACAAAAATATTTACCGGTTTTACTTTATATTGTATTTGTTTCTTGACTATGTATTCTTTTGTATTTGAGAAAGCCAGTTAAAGATAACATGCAAGATTTGTATTGCCTTCTTAGTGGCGTTTTAGACACGATGTGTTGTACAGATGGACAAAAACTTTCTATACCTGCCTTGTTTAGGAGAGAGCAGCATAACAATAATATCAGTTTTATAACGACTAGACAAATGTAAACGTTCTGTTTATTTCGTTCGGCGCCCAGTTATTTTGCACTTCGTAAGATGCGGTATATATAGACCAGAAAGAACAATTAATATATATCAAATTGCAGGCTAATGTTGATATGAATGTGGACCTATAATTGGCATTTTTGCACAAAAAATTTATAAGGAACAGGAAATGTGCGTCAAAGCGCATGAGACCTTGTTACCAGAATGCGTGCACTTTTTGGCGCAGACAAAGGACTAAAGCGTTGACGATGTTGAAGAACGACGTTGAAGATGTCCAAAAATTAATTTGGATATGTGTTATAAATAAAAAGATAATCTTATTTGAGTCCTGTACCTTAATCAAATAAAATTCTTGTCTCTTAATGGATCTTTTTAGTATTTTAAACGAGTTACAATTATTCAAACGCAGATTGTTTCAAAGTCGTGCCCAATTAAACAACAACAACAATAATGGTTAAAAGACCGTTCGTATCATTACTAAACATTTTATTTTAACATATAATGCTTATTGTTTTAATTGCAATTTTAGGAATCTTTCTATTCTGACTGCTAATGAGTTACGTTCACTTCAATGATGTTAATATATAAGTAAGCATGTGTTCACTTGACAATGAATGTCATTTTCCGCTACCAAAATACCTTTGATGTTTGATTGTACTTTAAACATTTAAGGTATTTGTAAAAACATTATGCGTCGAAAGACTAACTTGACTAGAAAAAAAAACTTGTTGCTCCGTGAATGTATATATCAGATTCAAACGTCGTCTTTAATCCCATGTTTGTTCACAGTATAAAACTCGTAGTCATAGTACTGACATAATATATCCATGTATATGTTTATAATCTTGTGCTGTTTGAGATAGTAATGTTATGTAAAGAATCCGTGACCTAGATATTTCCTGCAACATCTTATAACCACAGAAAATATTAATTCACATAGACACGGTCTGCTTCAAACGGTTTATAGATAGATAGATACTTTATTCTTTCATACATTAGGCCAATGGCCCGTCAGTACACAAGTTGTATTTACAAATAATCGGAAAGTGGTCAATGACATACGCAAATTACATATAGTTTCATTATGTAACAAACAAAAAGACATGTGTATACAACGAGTATTATGTAACATGAATATCATAATAAAAATTGTTCGTATGGTTGCTTTTAGTATTAACAAGGAATGTTTATGAATACAGTATATTTCTCTCTCTTTATGCAAAATAATAATAATAATAATAATAATAATAATAATAATAATGGCAATTATTTATGACATCGCTTTTTTAATTCGAATGCTTTGTAAATGTAGGAAGCTAAGTTTTTTATTTCAATATTATTTTCCGATTTAAGTAATTCAATGAATTTCACCATGCTTGGGTACTTGTAGTAGTATTGTTTGATATATTGTTTTCTTAAAGTGCTATATACTGGACATTCAAGTAGAAAATGATATTCATCTTCCAATTTAGAACAGTTTATGCATATTCTTTCATGCAAAGGTGTAAGAGAGGATTTATTCCTGTCTCTATACCAAAATATATATAATCTATATCAAAATATCAGTTTTTATCAAAAACAGTTATATATGAAAGGACCGAAGATAATAATGCCTACTGATTTATATATAAAGCTTAAGTACTTTAGTTTGCTTAATTAAAATGTGATTAACACATGCTCTCAACGCTAGGATGGCGCTTATCTTTAAATGAGAAAACATTTGGATTTTAAATGTAGTTAGTTCGCCACTGTGCTTCAAATGAAAGCATCGCTATGCTTAAATGAGTCTGTGATTTATTTTTTGCCTTGCACATATTCGAGCCTTAAGATAGGGTCTATATGTCTATGTTCTTTACAAACTGTTCATTAGTGTAGTGGTGATTATGCATCATAAAATTACCAATCTGAAAAATGCTATTTTCTTTCAACATCACATATTTCCTAGATGACATCAGTAATTGTCCATCTAACTTCACACATCTTCTGTTTTAAATAACATTTTTCCATTTGACATCACACATTTTCTGTTTGATAGTACCCTTTTTAATTGGCGTAGTAAGAGGATTATGATCCATAACATTTGCAATTTGAATTTTTTATCTAAAATCACATATTTCCTTTTTGACATCACTTATTGTCCATCTGTCATCGCGCATTCTCTATTTGAAATAACGTTGTTGTTGTTTTTCTTTTTGGCATATACATTTTCTGTTTGACATTGTATATTTTTGTTTATCACCACACAATTCCTCTTTGACAATAATTATTTTCTTTTTAATTTCACACATTTCCTATCTAATATTAAGTATTTTCTATTTGATCTCAAAATTTCTATCTAGCATGGCATATTTTCTTTTCGACATAACATTTGTTTGTCATTTTTAATCTGAACTTTCATTTGAATTACAACGAAAGCAAAAGAGACAAACTAATGTTATATCTAGATTAACAACTTTAAATATCTTTTATTTCCTTACTTCAAGCAAAATATAACTTCATAAAATGTAATTGCAAAAGCGTAGAATATCAGTATTGAATACCGAACTATCCAATTCTAAATTGCACATTTTATAGTAAGACTGACATAGAACTTATTGGATTAGTACGCATGAATATGGTTTTTATGCGGTTCAATTTTTTTCTAAGATCATATAACATTAAAAATTGAGCAATGTTAAACAATGTTTTTATCAAGAAACAATTTGAACGAGAAATATATGGCAGAGAGGGTGACATGTGTATCCCCCAGTCACAAACACACACACATACATACAAAATCACAGACGCAGCTGAAACCTGGCAAATATGTATATAGAACGTTATAAATATTCTTTGCAATTCGATATGTTTAATGAAATTCCACTAAATCTGTAAGTCTATGCGTGTACCAACGGTCATTTGCGCCGTCGTTAGCCCACTGGACAGCCTTATGAGACGTTCTAATCATTGTAGCATTTCCAGTTTCTTCCTTTAGTGGCCAGAAAAATTCACAGCTTCTAAATTTATTGACAAAAGGATAAATCTAATATTTGTATTAACTTTTCAAACAAAGATCATTTACCGTAATAAAGAAGGCTAATCTGTATGACGGCCACGGAAATTATAGCTTTAGACCACCACATATATAAATACCCTGATTGTCTGGTCCATTTCTCAAAAACGGAAGATGGTATAGCTTCATTGGTATCACGAGAAATACATATAAGACAGCACATTAGTAAATGTCATTTATCAAAGCTGTTTGTTAACGTGGACATCGATGACAATCTTTGTCGATGATAATATTGACAAAACCAATTACAGCATCGTTTATCTGGACCAGAAAAAGGATGTGGGGAAAATTGTCTGCGGGAATAAGTATTTATGAGCTAACAAAATAATATGTCATCCAGATAAAAATGGAATAAGCAGACGACCCTCAAGAGAAGGCTGAAGATCAATTAACCAATAAAATGACCCTAAATTCCAAATGTTTGTTTAATTTTTCATCATTTAAATTTTAATACTATCATGGTTGTTATTTTTATTCATTTTAATGATAGCTAAATATTTAACAAATCCTTAATTGAAGTGGACAACGCTTCAAATAATTTTCAACCGATATCACACATATCCCATTTTTGGACAAGGTGTTTCCACGTCATACATGTAGTAAAATGGTAAAAACTGCTCGGACAATATCTGCATGACTTTGTTTGCATGAAGCCCTATCATATTGTACACTGAATTGTTTTTTCGGCAATGTACACACTTTATAATACCTGGTTTATAAATTATTGTTGACAATCAAGGATTAGAGAATATATTTTAGTATTGTTTTATGTTTTCCCACGATACTAAAAAACATAAATTTATATGTCAACATAAATAAAATTTTAACTAACGTGTTTATGACTATAGGGTTTATTAATTAGGCATTTTTTCTTGTTCAATATGACACTGGTCATTAATCCAAAGTTTGGACAAGCCCATAACCCTTTCTACTTATGCGTTAAAATATTCGGTATTTAACTTTAATTAACGTACACATATGTTCCTTGATAACGTTAAAACAGAGAGAGAGAGAGAGAGAGAGAGAGAGAGAGAGAGAGAGAGAGAGAGAGAGAGAGAGAGAGAGAGAGAGAGAGAGAGAGAGAGAGAGAGAGAGAGAGAGAGAGAGAGAACGAATGATAGTCGGAAATTAGTCAAAAAACTTTGACAGAGTGTAATAGCACGCCAAGTATATATGATAATAATACACGAAATCAGAAAAGAGCTTCGGAAATTTGATAAAGAAGCCAGCTAAATTTTGCAATTTTAAAGGTAAAAAATGTCACATGACACGGATCTTGTGACGCGACTGCATGTCGGGAAAGTATTTTCGGATTATTATTGAAGAGAAATACGATAGCGCTACCCAACGTGCAAGTCAGACAAGCAACCAATCACCAGAAGACAATGCTATTATTATTATTATTATTATTATTAACTGCCGGGTTACTTCCTATGTCGTAGTGGTATAGTCGCCTTTTGGTAATCCCTGTGACGACTTAGCGTCTAACCGCCTGGGTTCAAGTACTGTTCAAGGAAAAGGACTTGTCGGAAGGTCTTTCTGCTGACTTGCAAAATGCCGGTGGTTGTATCCAGACATTTGTCTGTTGTATTCCTCCAATAAATGGCTGAACGTCGCTATAATGATCATAATTGGTCGTTGCGGTGTATTTTAAAAAAAAAAAGCAAAACAGTATTAAGGTGGGTGGTAATATTACATGGGCCGTGGTGCAGTAAATAGTGTTATCTTATTACTAGAAAGGGTATGACGAGTTAAGGGTTCAAAGAGGGACTGTTTGATCCGAAGCTCACCGTTATGACTACCAGATTATAGATGCACAAACATATCAAACGTATTCTAACACTATAAATTTGTATGTGTAAAATCAAGCTTAACTTCTTTAAAAATCCATTTTGCCGTATAAAGGTTTAGATTTGTTATTTTATTTAAGAATATTCTGTAAATTTAAAAAACATAATAAGTTTTGGTTTTAAAATAGAAAAAGTACCTAATAAATGTCTTTGAATGCAACTAGTTACGAAAACATTAATTTTATAAAGTAGATAAAATAGTCCTAACACTTATCAGATATATAAGCCTAACTGGCAAGGAAGTGCATGTTTCTGTTCTTAATAAGTCATCGCTAACTGTTTATTCTAATTTATGATCAAATTATTCTTTATTCACGTGCGCTAAATTAAAATTTGTGCTTAGTAGAAATAGTGTATTTACTTATGAAAATCCTGGCCAAAATGTGGTTTTGGGACATGCGTTAATAAAAACACATCACTTAATCATACAAATGGATATGATTCCATTATATTATAGACTCGGTTAATTTCAAATGAAGTTTTTGAGAAAACTATTCAGGCAATCGTGATTTTTGCTTAGCGCGAGTGATTCATAGATGGACTCATATATACTATATGATAGTCGTATGTTTTGTTTGCAAGGCAAAAGAGTAAATCTTATATGGTGTTTGGTTGTGAATCTCAGAATCAATCGTCCTCGGTCTGTTATCTTGTCCATAAACGCATTATGCTGTAAATGAGAATCATCATCTTCTTTCATATTTAACAGCTGATATCGGTGACAAATATATAACGTATTTACTATATTAACTAATTTTTAAATCCATTAAATTCACTTGACAAAGGTCACTAGAATGTTCTGATCGTCAACTGCAGTAAAGGCATGACCAGGCCTATCGGTTCTCTGTTCCACTGGATCAATATTTCTCACAGCCGACAGAGTTACATTGCCCATGTTCAACGGCCTTTTCACTGATATAACAAATAAAAACAAAAACTGTATTCTGTGAAGTTTGTCATATTTAGGTCCAACGACGATTAGGAAATTGTGAATGTAACGTATAAGACTTGGACAGAAGTCGGTATACAAATACTGGTCGTCTAAACCCGGACATTAGTAAACTTCCGAAGTTTCTCAGACGACAGAAAAGTTTAATAAGGATATGACTGCTCAAGTGTCGCCGGAAGGTGTATGAACTAATCTTGACTACGACTGTCCAACCAGTCTGATTGACTACCATACAGGCGGGCTATACAAGAAGAAAAGAAGAAAGCAAGAATAGGGCAGTAAAACATACACATGGACCACCAGATCATTCCTTGATACGAGCGACAGTTGCCGCCGTTGGTATTCCAAATGGCAGCACTCAAACAGACGAGTGAACGGAGGATATTTGTCACATGATCAAAGGACACTCTACGTACTCTAACATTCTACTACGTGCCACTCCTTTCAACGTCAACGACTAACTGATCATGTTGTGTGACGTTGTAGGTTGTGACATCGATCAATGGAAGAAGTTGTGGAGAATATAGCAATGGCCTTCTTCTTATATGTACATATGCTTAACATAACATGCTGATGAAAGACAGCATGTTTATACAAGGCGTCAAGTAGGTTAATGTTGCAATAATGTAATTATACAATGAAAAAGCTACATTTGAAATCTAGACATATATTAAATAGGTAAATAAGGAAAAGTCCAATCAAAATTACCACATATGTTTAAATCTAAACTACCTATATACAACGGCAAACAGGGTACATGTAAAAGTGACAATAATGTGTTGTTCTATTTCAACTTCTTGTCCCCACCAAAATCTATGACAATCTTTAGCTTTTGAAAAATGGACCTAACAGCCTGGGTAGATTGTTACTTTTATTTATATATGTGATGATTATAAGAAGGTAAATAAGAAAAAGGTCAAAATGACCACATAAACTCTAATCTAAACCACCTCCAGACCTAGGCAAACAAGGCAAATGTAAAAGTGACTAAAACACAGAGACGTGACATAACACACAAGAAAACGAGCAGTTACCGGCTTGGAACAGTCGGTCGGCAACAGGACCGACTGGGGTGCTTAAACCTGATTTGTAGAGCACTCCAACCCAGCACTTCCTATAGCTTTTTTATCAAACAAACAGTGTAAATAAAAGTATCCCATCAAAGTAAGACAACTAACAGTAGACACCTGCATCGGGAGTTAAAACTGATAAAACGGACTAATTAACACACAGAATAACTAGATATAAAAGTCAGCATATGAACAATGTGTACAGTAGATAAAAGTCTCGACAACCTAAAAGTTCCAAATGAGACAGACGTTTTACAAGTTATTGGTTATTATTTATATGTCTAGTTTTCTTGAAAAAAAATATAGTGGTTGTTGACAATGACCATGCAAACATGTTCTATAAATCCCGGTATCGTTTTCAAATAACATTAAAATCTCTCGGTTTATTTTTTATTAAAGCATTTTGTGAGTGAGATGGTCAATGAACCTGCTGTGAAGGTTCCTATTTCTAAAGGTCAACATTATCCGAGGACACTGATCTTGTCACGTGATTGCAAGTGAAGAAAAATAAAAGTGAAATAAAATAAATCACCAAAATGCAAATCCGATAGTGTTTCAAACTTATTTCTACAGCGAGCAAAATAATATCTATTTGATTGGTGGGTTGATCGTTCATCAAAACACTAAACTTAGTTATTCGAAGCCTTTGTCAAATAACGCAATGCTGCCTTTACTGTGTAGAGCATGCCGTGAACTATTATCGTGCTATTACACTCTGTCACAGTCTCTTAACTCATGGCCAACTAGCATTGGGACTCTCTTTCTCTTTCTTTCTCCCTCTCTCTCTCTCTGTCTCTCTCTCTCTTTCTCTCTCTCTCTTTCTTGCCAAGCTGTGGGTAATGTCCAGTAGCATATTGAACACCTAAGGTAAAATGCTAAATAATCTATATACTCATAAATACGTAAGTTAAAATGTTATTTCTGTTGACATATAAATTTATTATGTTATTTTTATCAATATTAAAAAATACTTATATGTATTCTCTAATCCCTTATGGTCAACCTTTCATGAACCAGGTCTTACAAAGTGTGTGCATGCCGAAAAAAGAATTTCAGTCTATAATCTGAGAGGGCGCCATACAATCAAACTCATACAGAATGTTAGAAAACGAAAACTAATTGTTGCCATATAATTTCCTTGCATTATTTGCCATTTTACTATGACGTCGAACACTATCTATCATGAAAATCAACATAAATAGCCAACCATGATAGCGTTACTTAAATGATAAAACATAAAACGTTAGTTGTTCTGTAAACATTTTGAATTTGGTGTCATTTTATTTGTTAATTGATCTTCAGCCTTTTTTAGCGTCCTCTGCTTATTCCATTTTCCATCTGGATGACATATTATTTAGTTTGCTCATAAATACTTAATCCCGCAGACAATTTTCGCATATACTAGTTTCTGGTCCAGATAAACGATGCGGTAATTGTTTTTGTCAACATTATCATCGACAACGATTGTTATCGATGTCCACGTTAATAGACAGCATTGATGAATAACATTTACTAATGTGTTGTTTATTTCCCGTGATTCCAATGAAGCTATACCAACCGTCGGTTTTTGAGAAATGGACCAGACTGTTGGGAGATTTTTTCTTAGTTATATACGTGGTATTCAAAAGCTATCTTTTCCGTGGCTGTCATAAAGATTGACCGTCCTTATTACGATAAATGATCTTTGTTTGAAAAATAATAATAATATTTTTTTAATTGTCTTTTAGGCATTAAATTTAGAAGCTGTAAATCATTCTGGCCACCAAAAGAAATAATTTGAAATGCTAAAAAATAATAAATAATGCTAGGTTTTTGTATAATTCGAACGTCTTGTATGACCTCCTAGTGGGCTACCGTCGGCGGCAATGACCGTTGATAGACGCATAGATTTAATGTTATTTTATTATATATATCGACTGGCAAAGAATGTTTACAAACAACGTTCACTATATATGTTTTTAATTTTGCCAAATTTCAGCTGCATTAATCATTTTACTGTAACAATAAATTCTGACCTAGTGTGTTTGTGCGTGTACGTCAGTGATTTTGTATGTATGTGTGTGTTTGTGTGTTTGTGGGTGGGGGAACAGCTGTCATCCTTTCTGCTATATATTTCTTGTTTTGAATAGTTTCTTGATGATAACATTGTTTAACAGAATTAAATTTTTAGGGTAATATGGCTTTAATAAAGCATGCAGTCGCATAGAACACATTATACACGCATAATAATCCAATAAGTTATCTGCCTTAGTATAAAATGTGCAAGGTAGCAATGGATAAATCGGTATTAAATATATATCGATGTTCTATCCTTCTCGATGACAATTTTTGAAGTAAGACTTATTTTGGCTTGAAGGAAGGGAATAAATTATATTTCAAGTTGTTTATCTAAAAATGACTAACATTAATTTGTCTCTTTTGTTTTCGTTGTAATTCAAAATTATTTCTTTTTCAAGGAAAGTTATTTCGAGATTAAAAATGACAAATAAAATTGAGTTATGGCAAACAGTAATTTTTGGTGTCAAAAAGAAAGTATGTTATGTCAGATAGAAATTGTGTGATATCAAATAGAAAACACTAATCTTAAATAGAAAATGTGTGACATTAAATAAAAAAATATATAATGTAAAACAGAAAATGTGTGATATTAAATAGAAAATGTGCTATCAGAAGGACACTAACTGATGCCAACCTGGAAATATGTAATTTCAGAAAGAAAATATGATTTATTCAGATTATATATTTTTATGAAGCATACTCCTCACTGCACCAATTAACAATTTATAAACAATGCAGATATAGAAATCCTAACTTAAGGCAAGAATATGTGCTAGGCAAAAATAAATCACAGACTCCTTTGAGCATAGTGATGCTGTCATTACAGTAGCGAACTTACTACCTTTAAAATCCAAGGGAACTATCACTATTTTTGTTAACTTTTTCTTATTTTAAAGAGAAGTGCCACCCTTGTGTTGAGAGCATGTGATGATCACATTGTATTTAAACGAAATAAACTACTTAAGCTTTCTAAAATACGTCAGTAGACTTTATTATCCTCGGTTTTTTTATACATATAAATATAACCTTTTTGTTAAAAAGGGCGTTTTGATGTAAAGGTAGGTGATATTTGATTTTTTTGACTTTATTGAAACAGAATGTATTTATGTGAATCAATATTTTCTGTCGTTATTATCTGCTGCATTAAATATCTCGATCACTGATTCTGTGCATAAAATTACTATCCAAAACAACACAAGATTATAAACATTGAATATCATTTATATACTGTAAACAAAGGATTAAAGACGACGTCTGATCCTTGTCAAATTCTTTTCTAGTAAAGCTAGTCTTTCGACTCATGCTGTTTCCAGAGATACCCTAAATGTTTGAAGTACTATCAAACATCCAACGTGTTTTGGTTGCGGAAAATGCCATTCGTGCTAAGTGAAGAAATGCTCCCTTGTATATATTAACATTATTGAAGTGAACGTAAATCATTATCAGTCTTTGAAAAAGCATATCTAAAATAGTAATTAAAACAGTAAGCATTATATGTTTAAATAAACTGTCTAGTTATGATACGAACGGACTATTAACCTTCATTAATGTTGTTTTTGTAATTGGTCACGAGTTTGAAAAAAAAATATGTGTTTATATTTATTTAATTATTGCAACTCATTTAAAATAATAAATCGATCTATTCAGAGACAAGAAATTTGTTTTACTAAGGTACAGGACTCAAATCAGATTATTTCTTTGTTTACATCAATAACAGATATCCAAATTAAAATTTTAGACATACTTTAACTTCGGCTTAAGTTATTTGTTTGCGCCAAAAGTGCATGCATTCTGGTAACAAGCACTTTGCCGCACCTTTTCTGCTCCTTTTATAACTTTTGGGCAAAAATGCCAATTACAGATACACATTCATATCAACATTAGCCTGTCATTTGATATATATTAAATGGTATTTCTGGTTTATATATACCGCATCTTACGAAGTGCAATTTAACTGCGCGCCGAACCAAATAAACAGAACGTTCACATTTGTCTAGTCGTTATAAAACTGATATTATTGTTATGCTTCTCTTCTGAACAAAACAGGTATAGAAAGTTGTTGTCCATCTGTTCAACACAACGTGTCTAAAACGCCACCAAGATGGCATAAAAATCTTCCCTGAAGTCTTAAATTGGCTTTGTTAAATACAAAACAAACAATAGTCAAGAAATACAAAATATAGTAAAACCGGTTAATTTATTGTGTATAACTACTTTTAGAATTAAAGGTCATTATTATTAGCTCTATTTGTATAAAGGATATTCGATCTGAGCCTCGGTTCTATCTGCGAATTAAGCCGTTTTAATTCTTATTGTGACCTAAATTAAATAACAAATAACTTTTTTCAAGATTTAAGTCTTATAATTTTAAATAGATAAATAACACTGTCAAGCTTAATTGGAAAACAAATAATAAATTAAATCAACACTCAGTTAACGTACTACTATATTAAAAGATACGTTTCATTGGAAAAGGTATGTACTTTATTGTGGGCGCTGTTAGTATTTACACTGAAATTGTTCAAAACATTTTCTACATTTTCCAGCCATTTCTAAACCAATATTTTTTGCAGTTTAAGTCGCATTACTTTGTCACCACTACATAGCAATCTTTTGCTCGAGTAAGATATGTTCTCTTCAATTAAAAAAAAAACGTCATAATGCTAAATTGGTAACAATTAATATGATATTGTTGAAGCATTTTTGTAGTGCATACTTAAAATCTCATTACGAAATCAATTTTACATTTTATTTTATATAATGGGCATGATTATCTTCTGGCTTTTATATATTTTCGTATTTGGTGGTATCGATACACTTTTGTGTCAAATAATTAAAAAATAAATAAAATGTCTGTTCTTTTATCGGTTTTAATGTGATTCCGTGTGTTTTGTGTGCTCTTTGATTTATGTTGCCATCTAGTTTATCCTATCAGAACATAAATACTTGACTTATTAAAATGCCTTGACAATTTAAAATGTCTTTGCAAGAAATCGTATTTTGACAAAATAGATGGCTTTTTGAACAAAAAGGCATTTGCTTGTTCTTATATGAAATTATGAAAGAAACAATGTATGCTAAATCTGAAACCTATCTTTGTATACGCATCTTAGTTACTTAATTTAGATTTGAGGATTGTGGCACCGCGTGACCACAAGTAAGTCCGTGAATCAAGTGTTCTTTTTATCCGTGTGCAAATCAAAAATTTACTTCAGATACTTTAGACTTTAAAGTCATCATATCTGTTTTGCCGACAGACTTTCGTTAACCTTTTAACTGGGTGACAAAACCGTGTTGCCTTCGAAGTAATTATTCAACATCAATATTGATCGAAAATATGATGATTTTACCCAAGTATTATAAAAGTGAATGCTATACATTTAAAGAAAACTTTGGCAATTGATTAGATTTGTTGTTTTAGATACAATAAAAGAACTGTGTTTTCCTCACTTATGTGCGTTTATTTAGTTGATTCCATCTATTGCTGAATGCGCCAATTTATTTTAGAAAATTATGCAAATGTGTTTTGTTTCAGCATTTAGTTATGTCACTATTAGATGACTCAGAAAATACCAATAACTAGTATATATTGATATGGTACATTTAGTTACCTTCATAAAATGTTTTGTTTCAGCATTTAGTTATGTCACTATTAGATGACTCAGAAAATACCCCTTACTAGTATATATTGATATGGTACATTTAGTTACCTTTATAAAATGGCCAACTAGTTGAGCGCAAGATCGAAATTTAATGAAATCTCATATTAATTGTTGTGATAGTCAAAAAGTGTACACTAGCAAAAAACTTTTTAAAAAATATTTTGAACAATTTCAAATCTCGAAAAACCAATATACAGACCGTCCGATCAAGCGTTTACTTGCATAAATTACTTATGTGATAAAAGCTTTTTGTTCTGCAGAAAGATGATATCATAACATTTTTGTTAAATTATGTTTACTAATGTTTCAGTAAATGTATCAATTTAAATGTAGATGATAACACAAAATTATTGCATGATTTGTATGCTGGACAAAATAAAGATGTAACATCAAGCTTCTGGCATGAAGCAATTATATGGTGTCGGATAATCTAGGCGGAAATGATTCGATATTGTCTGCATTAACTATTGTTGCACAGTTTCGTCTAATTTAAAATACAGCTTGTATAACAGACAATGAAAGGTCAGAAGACATTAGCTAAATTATATCATTTATAAAGTAGGAACACTACTATGGTCATATGCTTATATTACATTGTTTCCTTGACCCGCAAGTTTTTATGAAGTTTTGATACTGTTTATTGTCTTGATGTTATTTCTCAAGCTAAGACGACTTAATTTTGGCATGTTAACGGTCAAATAAATAAGTGCATGGGAGTACTCTGCAGTGGTCAATGCCGGATTCATATTTAAACCGTAAGCTTTCTTTTTCTTTAAAAAGGTTTTTAGTTTTAAACGTTCTTATATTAGCAAAGCTTATTTAAGAAAATATATCAATAATAATTATCGCTAGGAAACCTCGCTATAATCTCTCTTAAAATATTTCCTGATGAAGAACATAATCGTTGACAGGGAAATGAAAGTATGTTCGTCATCATCTACATTGCAAATCGAATGCTACCGACGATCGAAATGCTAAAGCGGTTCATAAAGAAAATATTTCTGTTTAGTCATTGTTTACCCATTTGATTTTATGATACTCTTGTATTGTTTGAGTATATTTTCAAAACTATACAAAAGATTTGCAAAACAACACTAAAATGTCTAAAAGTGTTAAAAAATCAACACCGTCGTCAAATATTGTAATTATATATCTTATTGGCGAGTGGTCCATACTAAACTGTTATTCACGAACATGTAGAACCCAGTATTAACAAGACGCCTTTTCAAGTTTTACTTATGACTTTATACAATTATATAAATTATGAACCAAGACATAAACGTATTACCGGACAGTCTGTAAACACGAATTGGCCAGATTGATGCAAATGTTTTTGACCCTGACCAACCAGTTATTATTAGGTGTTGTATGATTAACAAAATAAGTCATACGAGGACTGCATCATACATTTAATTTTGAAAAAGGCCAAGACAAAGGTATTTAAAGCCAATCAGTTGTTAAACCAGACCTTGTAGCGCAATCAGGAACGTGAGGCCTCGAGGTAGATCTCAGGCCGCGATGTACTAAAGCCATTAAAATGGCAATGGTAGCTCTTCCTTGAGAATGATCAAGCAAATACAAGTGTTGTTCCACGACTGGTTGCTCCGGTGCCAAAAATGGGCAGGGTGTGGTACCATGCCAGGTGTTCATGGGATGCTTTACACAGTGAAGCCAGCACTATATCTGTTTCAAGTGGATATTGTCTCCAGAAAACAAAAATACTTTTGGTGGGAAGATAAACTCCACAAACAATGAAACATCAACACTTTGATGAGACATAATACAAAATACAGAAAACCCAACAGTTACCCCCTTGAACAGTCAATCTTGTTATCAGATTTACAGAGCTCTTATCTCGCACTTCCGGGGCGGGGGGGTCTCACAATTTAGACTCAATTTAAAGTGTCTTGTTGCATTCCATTTGCGGATACACAAAAAACAATTTAACTCAATCAACAAAATAAACGTTACTTACTTCATAAAATATTAATTTACATTATACGGCGACCAGTTTTTAAATAAAGCCAATCGTGCCTAACACATTCTGGCCACAATAACTGAAACTCAAGCAAGAAATTCATACTGTTCAGGTGTTTCTACAGCAGGACCGCTTGCTGCATACAAAAATTAATTTTATTAAATACCTAACTACGGTAATCATTGCGAAAATGCTGCTTACTTCGGAGTATTATGTTAAGCTTTGAATTGCATAAATCGAAGAAACGTTGTGACTATATCTTTCGTTAAAGAAAATAACAACTAATATCGTGTTATTAGCATTGAATAATGAAAGTAAAGAAAGATGAATTGTGATTACTAATGGCAATGATATATCATAATATATTTTGTTTTTTAATAAAATGTAAAATCATAAACTCAAGGACTAGTAAAACAATTTTCATTCACAACACACATTTAGTTATTTAGAAAGGATTCCTCAAATGATAACAACGAAAAAACACATTATTAAAGAACTAACTAAAATTCGTCTATAGAGTTTGAGACACAACGATTTTAGTCCTTTATCTTTAGTGGCCGCAATCGGTGCGAGACAACTTAAGACAAAACCTCTGGGTGGTCTCATTTACTTAATCTTTATTTCCTCAAGACACACAAAAAAACTACAGTGGCAGGGTGTTCACACAAATAATATTATTCGCTAGTTCTAACAATAAATTTTATTGCGTGTATAGATAGTTATTGTGACTTGAGTTATTGCCGTTTTGAATATTAAAGCAAGGAGATGATTCAAGGCTGTTTGCGTTTGTATCTTTAATTTCGTTTCGGAATGTCTTACTACTCCTAATAAAACTTAACAAAATATATGTAGTCTAGCGTTGCTCATTTAAAAATGGGATGGAAGGCAAAACACTATAAATAAAGTGTATACTAGCGTGAAAACACTTTTATTTTCCCGTAGGCAAATCTTTGTCAAAGAAGTACAACATAAAATCTACTTATGTAGAACATAAAAACAATTTTAAAGATAACATCAATTCTTGCTTCAAATAAGGCTTCCTTTTCCTGTAAAGACATGCCATTTACGGAAATGTTTCTCCAGCCGCCTTGATATGTCTGTTCGGAAGATTGCTTAATATGACCCGGCAGATCTAAAATAGTCCCTACTGTCTAAGCATATAACGCCTCTCCATCTAGGAATTTAGACTGACGCCGAACAGAATACATGCCTAAATTTGCTGTTTATTTAACTGAGAAAAGGCCATTCTTTGTCGAATAATTCTTGATAACATGTAGTTTAATAGTGAAATAATATATAATTACCGTCGTCTTGTTTAAAATGTCGAATACACACACACACACACACACACACACACACACACACACACACACACACACACACACATATATATATATATATATATATATATATATATATATATATAATTTATTGTAATCCAGCACACCATAGCAAAATACTGTTATTACTGGTGAAGCAAATACCAGAGACTTTGTGTACACCTACACCGCAGGTCACCCTGAAGACCATCGTCATAAAAGCTTGCGCGCCTACCAATCCTCCTTCGCACAGTTATCGTTTTGTTATTTTAACTTATACCCACAAAAGGCTTATGACCTTATATGTCGACATTCTTGATATTACAATGATAGAGACGTGTTTTATTTTGTCAGGGGCTCATGTAAACTTGGTGTTTAAATTATATATTTTATATTTGGTCCGAAAACTTCCACATGGATAAATTAAACTGCATATACTTTTTGTACTTTTTGCTCAATACATAAAAGTACGCGCAAAAAATATCGAGTGATAATGAGTAACACCACAACCAAACATAACATGATTAAGACCGGACCTGGTAGCGCAATCAGTAAAGCATCGGTTCCAGGTACGGGAGGCCTGTGTTTCGATCAAGGGCCGCGCCAAACCAACGTCGTTAAAATTGGTAGTGTTATAGCTCCCTTGCTAACGCTTAAGCAAATATAAGGTTAGTTCCACAATTGGTTGGCCCGGTGTCAGGATAATTTGACGGGGTGTGGTATCATGCCAGGTGTTCTCGGTATGCTATACACAGTGAAGACAGCACTATATCTGCTTCAAGTGAACACCGTCTCCAGATAACTGAAGTACTGCTGTGTGTGTGTGGGGGGGGGGGGGCTAAAACGTAACAAACATCTTCCTAAAACATCAGATGGCAGTAATTATACTATTATATTTATAATGTTCTGCAAACCAATAAGATGCACTTCTTAATATCCAACGTGACTTAATGAAATGAGAGTTTTATCAAAGCTCAACCACAAAAGTAATGTCGTTTGATATTAATGTTTCGATGTGATCTTAATCACTTCTCTGTCTAGACATTAACGTTTCTCCTGTACAGTGTCTTCACCAACAAGGAACGTTTAAGCACGACTGTGTACCAGAGTTTGAAACGGTTCCTTATTTGACTGTAGCTTGTTTTTAGAAAAGCATATCATTAAAATAGTTGTTGTCCTTTTAGCTACATCCAGATAAATGTCTTGGAAAACCACCGGCGTGCCGAGGTTAGCTGGAAGAATGTTTCACACTCTCATTCTGATTAATATTTATGACGATTTGTATGAACATTCTTGTTTTGTTTTTAACTTAATAGGTTAAAGACCACAGACTCATTGATAAAGAAAACTGGTAAACTTATTGAATATGGACTTGCTATACCTGACTTGCCGTTCGTATCTTTGGTACACTCGACACCTTCTACACTTAATTGTAATAACATACATGTTGCAAAAGCATTCTGTCGACACTGGGAAACGTATGTCAATATATGCAATTATCGAGATAGCAATATCCCTAGTTATGTTTACAATGTATGATAGGCTGATGTTTTGAATGCGCCGTTTGCATTATATGTAAGTTTTATATGAAACTGTTTTGATGTAACTGCTATGTTTTATGTTATAAATACAAGATATTATAAAAAGCAGTGATGGTTTTGAAGACAAATGTCAATGAAAGGATAACAAAATTACAATAATTTGTGTGCTTAATCCATCTTTGTTGTACAAGAAGTATCATTAAGATAAATACGGATTGCCTCACATCTATCCTAAAATTAAGTTCCTGGCCATTTAAAAGACTTGCTTTATAAATACCAAACTACTTAAGGACATGACGTCACGCCAGTAGTTTAAAGTAATTTTAAAAGGATTACTGCCAGTACCTTTCGGGGTTCCCCAGTAAACATGAATAAGCTGATGTCTCTTTTAACAATATTCTTACACGATTAACAAAAGCTCCGAATAAAATTATAAAATGTGTACGTTCAGTGTAGTTATGTGTGGTTTTCATATAAGAAGAGCATAAAAAAAATCCATCACTGTATATGTTTTGTTTACTTTAAAACGTTAACCCTATCGATTGTTGGAATTTTTCTTCTTTCTTTTTATTCTACGCTCAACTGATATATGAGCGAGCGAAAACTTAGAAATTCTATTCAATATTTTATTGCTTTAAACAATAGTACATGTTTATAGCATAAACAAATCAATAGTATCCTAAATTATCACGAAGAATAATAAAGAAATATAAAGAAATATTGGATTTCACACAAGTTAACAGAGGAACGTTAATAAATATCATGTCAAAGTTTTCCATTTAACGCAGAACACGTAATCAAAATTAGTAACAGTTATGAGACATTGAGTTAAGATGTGTAGGCTATAAACACGTATTACTGTTTAAAGCAATAAAATGTTGACAATTTAGAATCATTGAATAGGACCGAAAACCTATCATTGCATTAGCTTTGGTTTCTATCTCTTAAGCAAAGTGGAATCTACTGATGATTATTATAATGATCTTATTAAATTTTACACTTGAGGATTCCTTTTTGTTTGTTTTGTTTTTAAACAAAATAAAAGTTCGGAAGAAGGTATATATACCCGTCACTGGCTGACTGCTAAGACTTGGATTTCATTCTTCAAGATATTAATGTGATTATTTAAACTTTGCTTTTACATGTATCTAAATGATTACATGTCACAAAAATGCTGATTGCAAACGTATTTCTGTTCCAATGGAAAACTCCCAATTAAATAGGCATATATATAACCTAGTACCGGATCTAGTCAAATATAAAAACAATATAATATAATCAGTTGACATACTGTTCAGATAACAACAGAAATATTTATAATTGTGATACAGATATTGACTACAGAAAATAAGGCAAAAACATAATGGCTGTAGAGGGCGGGGGGCGTATCAATGTGTCACATATTATCTCCCTTTTTGCCTGATTTTCATTGACAAAATAGTACGTCTGTCGAGAGACAATTGAAAACACAAACCATTGATATAACGGTTTGCTTTTAATGTCATCATCAGCTATTAATAATCATATTTTTGTGCGGAAGGTGAGTGACTAAAAAAAAATTCCTTCAACAATCTAGTATTAAGCTTAACCTTTTCTAATACTGCCCTCCTGACCTCCGTTCAGTAAGGACACTATTGTCATCAAATACCCACTTAACAAACCTGACAGATTTGGTCTTTGTAGTGTCAAATCGGTCTATTTTCTTTGCAATGGTTGTCGCTGAGAATCCCCGGCAAGAATGGGGTAAGAACTCTGTCAACCACTTTAACTTTTGCAGTCGTTTGTAGTTGTTTTTGCCGATTGTTATGTTTGTTCAAATGCGGCAACGGTTTATTTGTGTTAGTCTTGTCTCTGTGTTTTGTCTTTTTCACAATCTATTTATTGTTCATATTATTATCAATCGATATTTAAAGTTAATTGTGGTTATAAATCTCATAGGATCTTTTCATATTTTGTATTAAAACACGCATAAGAGACCCATTGGCATTTGGACGAAACCTTTTGGCGTTTCCCTATGTTTGCATTAGTAAGTTAGGTAAAGCCTTGTGTACGTATCACAAAATGACACTTGAGTATCATACAACAATTAATACGTCTGTACTGGGTGTTTGCTTTTTGACCAGTTTATTACCAGTGTACACTTTTGGTTGACACGATTTCTTCGATTTGCAATTTAAACAATAGTATTAGCATTTCGCTAATGTGGATAAAATATATGGTCATTATGTATATTGCATATAATATTTATTATTTTCCATAAACAGACATATTCTTCGTTTTAACTTATCGCGCTGATATCAGTTTAATATAAATTTGGTTTTTTCCTAACAAAAAACTGGGCGTGTAAATGTTGTGGAAATTGGTCACAGAGAGCAAACATGAAAAAAAGAGATAGCACGGCAACTGAGTCTAGTTTATCTAAGAAAGTGATTCAATAAAATCGATACCTTAATCATTACGCATGCCGCTAATCAATACTTTGAATGATAGCACTTTGTTACGAGTCCCATTTATGATTGAAGAGATCTCCGCTGTTACCTAGTGCATCTTGTACAGAATAAAAAAACACAAAGAAACAACAAAATAAGCAAAATGCAGCTCAGCATTTTAAGGACAAACGTAAAACAAGAACAGAGTTGTGTATTTCAATACACATAAAAATTATGTTTGTATATTATATGTGATATTGTTTTCACCTGTATATTGTATTCTTATGTTTAGGCTGGATGCATATATACAAAGGAAACCTTTTGTCAGCTATGTCAAAAGACAGTTTTTGGCTAGACAATATCGAAATAATAGGACTCTCAAAGTTTCTGAAGAACATATTACCAGACGGTGCGCACTTTTGTTTCTAATGTGGCTGTGTTGTTGCTTTGCTGTCATTGTTGCCGTCTTTCGGTGAAAAGGCAAATGAAGAAAACGTTACATGTCTTGGTAAATACATTGTTTAGATTTCTGTTCATTTCTTTATACCAGGGCAGACCTCAATCCGCTTCATATAAACGCACGTGGTGTTGAAATCATTAAATAAAGGACTAATTATATAATCATTTACTGTTCGTAAACTTTACCATTAAAAATGACCCAATGTATAAATATTGTATAAAATATTAAATTTGTCTCTTAATTATTCAAGATTTCAATAAAATGGTGTGTTTAATAGAATGTGGTCAGGTATCTAAATTTCTCTACTAGTTCCCAGCAATTTATTTAAATTTTATAAATTGTGACATTAGGTTAAAAAAATTGGTGATGAAAAAGGAATGTTATATGTTTTCCTTAAAATTGGTAATTACGTAAGCAATCTTTTCATCAGTCAGAATGCAAATGAGCAATATTTGTTGCCAAACTCGAGCGTTTCCGCCCGCCTATTATCAAGGAAAATAATAAAAAGTGGCAAAAACAACCGAGCTTGACTAGCCTACCATAATAATTGGGGACTCTAAAGATAATCTATTGTTTGGTCGAAACTGTAAAACAGATCAAGAATAACTTGGGTTCTAAACGTATCAATAAAACCATGCAGCATGTCCAACTGAACAATGAATAATATATAGAAAACTTGTGGTAAACAGTATGACTATTTAAGACTTCGCAAGATTGATTGAGAAAGAACCATTAGTTCCTGAACAAATATCATGTAGGTACTAGAATAAAAAAGCGTCAAAGGGATGCTTAATTTATACATATCAAATAAAATTTGTCTGTATTGAATTGTGGGTCATAAATTGCCATTTGCAATTACGAACTTAAAGTGTCAAGAGACCAATACAAACAGAACACATAGTGTTGCCACTGGGTTCTATAGTATTTATCAATTAGCGTCGTATTCTGGTTAAACTGAAAACATTTTTTCATATTCTTCGTTTCGATTGTTAAAAGCAAACGTCAACATTTTATTTATTTATATTCAGACAACAAAGTCATATCTTTACTTCTATCTGCATAGTAAGACAAAGTCAACAATCTGCAGCCGGAACAGTGTGGCAAAAATGTTACAACAAAAATATTTTAAATTCAAACCAACTTTGGTTATACATCTTGATAACATATATGATAAAGCGCTTAGTTAAAAATGGGTGCTTTTTCCTTAAACCTAATTATTGCAACGAAGAAATGAATATTCACTGCCGTAATATTGACTCATATATCCTCTGTGGATACGCTAGAAAAACCTCGGTCATTTCCGGACATATTTAGATGCCGCCAATGAGCCTGTTGTGGACAGTAGAAATATTCTTCTAATAAGGTAATAAGCCTTATTATTAACTATAATAACTATTATGACTTTAGTCATGAACATATAATAGCATGCTTTTACGTTAATCATTCTTTTAAGTGAAGTTGTCTGGTTTTATTTATGTGTATTAAATGTTATTGAGATAAAGAAATTTACCTGTTTATGATGTTTTATAAGTATGTCACTACAATCATGTTTTGTATTAATTTTTAAGTTTCACAATCAGAATACAGTTCTGATCTGTCAAAGGATTTACAGAAATGCAGTTTGACCTATTCCGACTACCCGCACATACACACACATATACACACATACACACACATACATACACACACAGATACACACACAGACATACATGCGCGCGCACACACACATACACACATGCATGCACACACACACATAATCAGACTCACAAACATACACACACACAAACACAAACAGACACACACATACACACATACACACACGCACACACACACATACACACAAATACACACATACATACACAAAGACACACACACACACACATAACCATATACATAAACATACACGCACATACACAAAGACTAAAAAGACACACACATATACACACATTAACCATACACATACACATACACCGACACACTCACGCACACCGACACACATGCACACCGACACATACACATACACACATACACACACACCACACGCAAACACACACACACACACATACACACAAAATGTATCATTTTACAAGCTGGATGTAGTCTATAGGATCATACTATTGAATCTATTTATGTATATATCAGTTTGCCGAATGACCGTTCAAAGGCCATTACTGTTGTTGTTGTTTTTTTCTTTTGTGTGTTATGTCTCGACTCAGTGTTTCTGTTACTTTTACATTTACCCCGTTCGCCTTTGTCTTTATATGTGGTAATTCTTATAGTACCTTTTCCTATTAACCCATGATTGTTTTTTTTTTCATGTGTATGTTTCACAATTAATACAACGTTATAATGTAGCCATCACATTGTAGCCAATGGTTTTTAACATGGAACGCAATACTAAAAATAAGTGAAACTACCTCTGGTTATGCGGATGGTTCTAGTCTGATTCATTTCAACACGATCGGTTTTCTTGATTGACCAAAAGTCATCTTACTACGTGTTAATATGCCAGACGACGTAAAAGACTGACAGTGTAATTTCATATCGGCATTATAACTCACATGTTTATTTTTTGTTTTCGAAAATAACTGTTATGTTATAAAAATTAAGGTTGAAAAAATGATTTAAGGTTTATATACTTCTATATTTCTTTTATTATTTAAATTTTATAACAGTGTTATACCCCCATCGCGTAGGAAAACCCACATAAGACAAAAAATCACCACGGTTATTTTACTATGAATTTATAATATTATTTAATTGCAGTGAGACAAAAGCCCAACAGATGAATCGAGGCTAGAAAGACGTTCCATAAAGGTAATGTCTTCGCCAAAAGAAAACTAAGAACAACATAAACTTTGTATTTTATTATTTTGGTTATAAAATGTCATCAATCTTAAGTTGGACTATTTGACTCTGCTTAATTAATGGATTAATTAGTAGAGCATTTATTATCCTTTCTGGAATAGTTTTTACCACGATTTCTTTAATATATAATAAAAACAAAAAATGTATTTCTATTTTACACGTTTACAAAAAAAATGTTTTATTATGATTTTTATTTAAAAGCATGAACGTTAAAATATTTGTTTGTCATTATGTGTGATAAATACTTAAGTAAATTTACTGCGGCATACATTTGTAAAAGAAAACAACTAATTATTGTTGGTTGAGACTTAATGCGTCAACAACAAATCGTTGGGAACCATGTTTAATAATTTGAACTAAATATTGTATTTCCCCATGCAAATATCGGACAAAATGCACTATGTAATGCCTCCAAGATTATATACTATATTTCGTAAATCGTGTATGATACAGAAAATAAATTAAGGTTCGGGTGCTTTGTCGCAGAAGAATTCCCGGTGTTCCGCTTAGATCACGAAGACCAAAAGACTTACTAATAAATAACAATGCCTCCGAACAAAACTAAATGTTTTTTTTCAGGCGTTTAACTGCCTAAAGCGATTTTATAGTTCTTTTATATTTTTGTTGTTTAAACGTGCATTTTTGCAAATGTGCATTGTAATTTTAGATGGAGTTATACAGATATAGCGCAAAAGCACACATTTGATTGCTGTTAACATTTATTTTCGGTATGAATCACAACAGGAGACCCAAGTGCAAATCGTGACAATAACAATTATGTATTGTGCCATATGACTAGTCGGCATGGCATCAGCTCAAATTTAATAATAACATCAGGAGACATACTTGCTAAGGAGCAAAGGCGGAGGGATACAAAGCAACATAATCTGCAATCACAAAACTATTTCAGTTGACCGTGTACTGGGCATTTTATGAATAACAGATATATATTATTGTTTTTACATTTAGGTCACTGTTTTTATGAGCATAACATTTTTGTGAAAACTTATTGGGTTCATCACTAGTTTTCATTAATGAATACGGTTCAATTTATGCTTATCTCGTCTATTTTTTGTTGATTTTGAGGCAATTTTTGAATATTTGCGTCATCATTATATATATAATATATATTTTTGTATGTATGTATATGTATATATGGCAGACGCATTTATTATAATGAAGTAAAATGAAGTATCCGTACATCAAATTCGGACAATTGTTTAAAACAGTTCAAATTAAATTTTTAAAACTTTCTTTACTTCAAACGAGGTTAAAATAAGTTGCCATGTATATATCATGTTTATATGTTGTTAAGCTGACAAAGAATCCGACAATGTAATAGTGTATTGCTTGTGTTTTTCGTGCTTTTATTGGTGCAGGTTCTGGTTGTTTTTCATCTTGAAAGTTAAAAATATAAAATATTTTTGCAAGATCCAACAATGTACAGCCGGAATGATTTATTTCAAAGATAGAAAGCATACATGATAAATAATTAAAACATAAAAATAGCATACACTTATATATGACATCTATGTTACTGCTGTTTAAGAAGATATAATGACCTTTACTTTTGCAATTCTAATTACACAGCTACTAGGGCAGCACTATTCAAATATAACATATAGATATAACAAGTAATTTTAGCTTAAAAGAAAACAATTTATATTAAGAACGATTTCTTCAGTACCATTTACAGGGTCCTTCGATAATAGAATTAAACTGCAAATATTCTTCTGTGGATATCATTTGTTTCTTATGTTCACCGCAACATCACTAACAACTAGGTCTCTATACCGGATATTAAGCTGATACATGTAATATGTTTATGGTTTACACATTAAACATTTGTTTGATTTGTCTCTATCTAAATACACCAACGCAGATCATCCCTCAAATTGTGAAATTAAAAAAAAACAATCCATATATTCATTCATTTATACCGTCTACCTAAAACCTAATTAGTTTTATTACAAAAATAAGTGACATCATTTAAAGCCATGGTATCTTTGGGAAAAGCAACAACATGTTAAAGGTACATAATAATTAAAAGCAAGAAGTGCATGGAAAGACGACTGGCCGAAACTAACAAATCTTACATCTACTCTTGAATACGTGTTTACTTTTTTATTACACCATAACGTGCACTTTCATATCAATTCAAAATTGTTCAAAAATCGTGTGTCGTGTGTCTGATTTGGATGATTTTTGCGGTCTTACAAATCTGAGAGACGCCCTGCGCCCTTAATTGTCCAAGAATGAATACAGAACAGTCTATTTACAGACAACTTTATATATATATATATATATATATATATATATATATATATATATATATATATATATATATATATATATATATATATATATATATATATATATATATATATATACTAGACACACAACTGTAATAACAGCAAAACAATTGACAAATGCATCCGCAACGACAGCAGCATGACAATAACAGGAGAAGCCAATGTTTATATGGACAATCATGCATATGTAGATATGTTTGATGGACATCAATGGTCCAGAGGAAATCTTAGCAATAATGTATATGAATAAACAGTTTGGCTGCCTTTCAACCACGATGAATAAAGAAGAAAGATCTTAAAAATGACTTTCCAATGAATCCAAAGTCTAGTTACTAAGGACGATGAACCAGACAAAGTGTAAGACCCGCATTGTATATCTCTCATAAAAGGCCAGCCCTAATACGCAGATAAAGACGTGGTTTGCATCAAGGCAATGGAAACAATTGTTAATTGACAAAAAGAGATGTAGCCATCTTGCATACAGAAAAAAATCTTAATTAGATGTGTGTATTCAAAGGTAACATTTGGAGCAAAAACAGTGTATAGCAGGCACGCTTTACTCTTGACGAAAGCCGTCTAGAAAACATATGTATCATGTTTGTTTTCAGGGATTTTTGTCTCTATTGATGAGGTTATTCAGTATGTATATAATGTAAAATGATATATTCATTTGAGTTTTCAAACAAATACTTAAACTATGTTCTAATCGCCGATCCTTTCGCCCTTTTTAAATATGCAGTTATTTGTAAAATCGCAGTATAAGGAAATAAGAACATGATTATGTATGGTGTGTGTGTAACATCTACATACACCGGTCATTTTTGCCGACTGACCTTTCCAAGGCTGTAACTGTTTGATTTCTCTTTATGCTTAATTAATTATCACAGATGTGTTCTTTCTTTTACATTGAGCTTGCATATGAAAACCGTTAACATATGCCATTTATAAATTTGGTATCAGAGGTCTTTGTCGTAATTCCTTATTTGTATTCCTACCCTAGCCTATGGTTCGTAACTATGCCTGTTTAGTGTGAAGTCTTGTTTGTAGTTGTGCAGTGTCTAAATGTAAAAATCAAACAAATTCTGTAAGCTATAATATGCAGTAAACATTAATCTTGTTATAAAACCTTTTGTTATGTGGGATGTCGGTTTTTCCCTTTTTTCAAATGAATGTCGACTATTCACGGAATATCATCTAATAAACAACTTATAATGCGTTGCCTTGTATGTAACATGGTGCAGGGAATTCCAGTTACGTCTACTTTAATCATCAAAACTTCATAACTTCATAACTTAATCGGTAAGTAAATTGTACGTATATTGTGTTGGATAACAATACCTTTGATAAAGCTGTAATGGTCTTCAGTTATAATTAATTTCCAATGTGCTTTCTTGTGTAATAATGATATAAAGGTAGACTTTATAACATCAATCTCATAACAAATAATTTGCATTTGTAGACTGTTTATTTGTGAAAATAATTGATGCTTGAACATGTCTTATCTAAAGACATTATGATAAATGTTTATCTTCTGTATTAATAACTAGTTCACTTCCATTGTGATAGATTCCCAAGAGATTCACAAGAGATTAGATTAATCTAATACATGATGTGTGAATTAGTTATCACTACATTTAACCCTACATTAACATTTACCGGATATCGATTTCAGTGCAGAATTGTTTCTTGTAAACAAGCTAAATGTCATTTAAACGTTTATTCTGGATATAAAAACCATAAATAGCTTTTATGATTATTTGATAAGACGTTTTCAATGCTGGCTATTTATGGTAAAATGTTTCTTTTTGTCTATGTCATATCTATCTTTCTCAATCTTTCTTTTGGTAGAATGTGGTCTTTTTTCTTATAATTGATTTGGATTTTACGGTTATTGTTCAAGAGATCGGACCTGGTATCGCAATCGGTAGAGCGTCGGCTATAGGTACGGGAAGCTCTGGGTTCGATCTCGGGCCGCAAAACATTCAAATTTGTGTGGTCTAGTTCCCTTGCTAACGTTTAAGCAATTATAAGGGTAGTTCCACGACTGGTTGGCCCGGTTTAAGGATAATGTGGTTGTGGTAAAAGCCAGGTGTTAATGGTATATCTGCTTCAGGTGGGCACCGTCTCCAGATAACTGTTATACTGTTGCTGGGACTATTTACTAAAAAAACAAAAACATAATTGTTCAAGAAGACAAAAAGACAAAATAAACATGATCATCACAGATATAACATGTTATTATCACTTTTTATCGACTTTCAGAGCAGCTCCATTTAGAAGTAGTTCTTTGTGGCCGGCTATTACGAAAATGATGGTGTGGTTGAAGTCATTGCTTAAAGGAATTGTTATTGTGTTTATATCTAAACACGCCAACGCTGACCGCCTTCGCCTGTGTAAATAGTTATTCTTCACACCACGACGCACCGTTATTCACAAAGGCAATAACTCGAGAACGTTAAATAAAAACAAGCAATATAATATGTTTAATACAAATAGTATTTAATTGATTTTTCTTGCCACAGTTACTTAATAACGTCACGGGTAGGTAAGGGTTATGTTATGAGGATCAACGAGAAAGCTTTTGTTCAAATTACATCGCATTGCAGTTGCAACTATTAAGGCAACAGTGTAAGGTAGCGTAGCATAACAACAAAGTTATATTTGAGCACAGATATTGTGAATAGTTGATATTTTGAATTGTTTTGTTGAACATGGTTTCTTATGAACAATATGCTCTATAGAGCAATTATACTGTTGGCAGACACGCGGATTTGCAAACCATTTGCACATCAATCACATGTGTATTTTTTATTTCACTAGTTACATATAATCACCTCATAATTCTTCATTTTATTCTTTTTTTTAATAAAGTATACTATTTCTGTTTTTGCTAACACTTCTTTTAATAAAGTGTCACCATTATCAAGTCGCTTGGACATTTGTATATATCGAACAGATCGCTTTTAAGGAACAGTTTAATTCTTTCGTGTACATGTCTACATATTTTTATTAATTGCAAGTCTTTGTTGTTTATTAAATTGTATTCTTTGGTCAAAAATTTACCTCCGACGCAGGTGTAAATGTACATTGTCTTTGATGGCATATTTTATATAGTTGCCTTTCAGAAGATCTCCTGGAAGTATCTGTTGTTTTATTCTAAGTGTTCAATTTCTCGTCGCAGTGTTTTGCCACTTATATATTTACCTTTGTTGAGTAGTCCATTAAAATTTAAACATAAGTGGCAATCCCCAAAGGATCGTTTTATATAATTCTACCTGCCTTATCTTAGTTCTTAATGGTATGTAATTGAAAATCAATACTAAAAACTTATTCGTCAATAAAATCCAGTAGATGTACATATGAATTAATAAACAAAAACACACAAAAATGTGACACAATCTTTAAAATGTTTGGTTTCTGAAAGGATTCGGACCTGTTACCTATTGTATGGCAGTCCAGCACTAAATTGACTGTATTACTGAGATTTGGTGCGTGATAGATTTAAGTACTTTTAAATTTATTTTGAAAGGTACAGTGTATACGTTATGGTGTGGTTTAATGTATGTTTAACTTGTGCTAATCTGTTCGCTCGGACCAAACTCCAACTCAAAAGTGGTCAGCCGCTATGCAATTGGTTCAATTGTTTTTCGCGAAATATACTTTACTTTTAATTGTTTTGCAAAAATAAATTAACAATATTTCTCTGGAAATAGTGTGCTTTAAAATACCAAACCATCATATCAGCGTACCCTTCTTGACAAAAGATATCGAGATTGATCTTGTTTTTGTTTATTACATTGCTTCCAAAAAGCATATATATTTGTTTTAAAACCTTTGATATACGGTGAGTTTAGAAAATTATTTCAGGAACAAATTTGTCAGTAAAATATGCATTTATTCACACAATATGTTACCGCTTTGTTATTGCATGTTACTTTATATGGTACCTGGTACCGCGTTGCTTTAATAAAACATAGTGTATATCAAGATTTAATTATAAAGAGGACGTAAGTTAAATCGAAAAAGTAAGTAATAGCTCTTTAAATTGCATTTTTAGCTCACTGAAGCACAGTGAACGTTTTTCTCTAAGCTGGACTTAGTCGAATATACAGGGGCAGTTGCTTTACTGAAAAATTCTAACCATCTGCTAAGAGTACGTTTCCTTTTAAGATTCGATAATAAAAACAACACGTGATATTATTGTTTCCATAAATCACTCTACCTTAATCAACTCCGAATAGGTATTTTCTCTTGTTTTATGGCTTAATAATGCCATCTTAATACATATAGAGGTTCCTGGCCTTATAAAGAATGGAATATTGTAATTGCTACCCGAGATATAGTCAATTTATTTTATAATAATAACTACTAATTTTCGATAAGACGGAATTGTAAACGACTGTATTTTTAGAATTACGAATAAAATAAACCCCGCATAGATAATCCGATACTCACTTTAAAAAGAAATTTCTCAGCTAAATCTATATACCCCTGAGCACGAACTTTAGGTTGTGAAAGGTACTTTAACGACTGAGTATTACGTATCAAACCATTATTGTTAGGGGATTATGTTTTTTTTATTCTGGTAATGAGAAATTCCTCTGAGGAATGCAACGTAGATATATATATGTATATATATATATATATATATATATATATATATATATATATATATATATATATATATATATATATATATATATATATATATATATATATATATATATATATATATATATATATATGTCGCATTCCTCTTATCATAACAGGACGAGTGTATTCACATGTCCGTCAAAAGTTAATTATTTAATAAACGAGATAATTAACTAGATATTCGTGTAATTGTGTTCACTTTTCATTTTTAATAAAATGTCGAGTTTGTGGTTACGGAGATAACAATTAAAGTGGTAATAGAAAATAGACATATATTTACAAGTTGGGATTGAAGTATTTTCGTTCATTGAAACATAATGTATAAAACTGATGTACATTAAATTCAAAGGAGTAAATCTTAGACTCATTGACTGATAATCCATAAGAAAATATGATGTAAATTCTTGGATAACTTACTTAGGCAACGCACTATTCGTGCAAAACTCCTTTAAAACTATTGCCTTCCGATTCGATCTGGCATATGCAAAGGAATGCATGATTTTTCCCTTAAACAAACACGAACTTTATCCAATGGGGGAGACATTTGATGAAAGTATAGGCAATGTACAAAAGAAGATAATTACGAATGGAATAAATGTAAACTTCACTCGGGAAATAGTCGTGTATGTATATATTTGTGTATTTATGTATGTATTTATGTATTGGGCATACTTCAGTGATGCGAATACAAACATAAAAATGTAATTCATGTCGAAATAGCTCTCATTTAAATACATATTATAATAGCAACGTGTTTGTCCAGTACTTTCTGTAGTATTTTGTTTTTACTTGACTGTCACAGTAAGAGCGGTTTGTTTTGTTTTTGATATTTGTTTGTTTCTGTTTGTCGTTGTTGCTGTTGTTGTTGTTGTTGTTGTTGTTGTTGTTGTTTTACCCCATGGGGAAACACATTATCTCGTGGAAAACAAAGATGTAGTATGTCTCTCATAATGAGGATAGAAATCATCCTTTTTTAATTTTGGTTTCTATAAAAGTACTACTCATCTCGTTTGTTTCAGCTAGCTAACATATAGATCAATATTCCCATAAGATTTAAACACCTAATTAATTTCACGGTCAGTCATTTGTTATTTCGAGATCCTTAAATTGAAGACTTAACTAAAAGCCAAACATCTTATAGGCGGGATTGAGACGGGAATTATTAATGTAAACAAAATTGAGAAGCGAACTTTCAATACTGAAGTTGTGTTTATTTTTAACGTTTTCATCGTGATATATTTTAATATATTCAGTGTATTTTCCGTATGAGCCAAAGCAATAGATGATATGTGCAGCGGTTAGTTGCTATATAAACATAGCATGTTTTTCCTGCCCTTTTTATACTTTTATAACTTACATAACTTAAATGTACATCTTTAACAGAAACATATGTATTCTTTGTCAAATATTTCGCGTAAATCAAAGTTTTCACCAATGAATAAAACAAATAAAATGGCAAATATGCTTGGGGAATTTACAATCAATTTTAACGGGTAAATACATTTATTATTGTTCCCTAACGTCACTGTTACGTTGATAAACTGGATCCAGTTTGCTATGACCTTTTCAGTCGGAGATGATAAAGCATGATTATATATTCCGTAAGAGAAATACATTATGTATGGCATTAGTGGTAAGTTGGTTTAAATAATCACGATGCTAAATCACACGTTTACTTCACAATAAAGACATTATTTAAACACACCAGCATACGGTGAATAATACAGGAAATTTTGAATTTTTGAGAAGCTGGACGCCTTTTATTGTTTTACAATTAAAATAAATACGTTTCTGAATAGTTTCCTTTATATGTAAAGATGAGGACTCTTCAGTTGGTCAAGTGACGAGAAATGGAATAAGGTATTACTATTATTGCACATAATTATCATCAAATGTATATTAATAAAAACACAGCACGAACCGGTAACGTTTTTATCATTTTATACACGAGTAATTCTCGAAACATAACTTATTCTTTCATTACAAAGGTTTACGAAACATTTTAAAATCGTTGCAATTATAATGTATTCATTACATTTTAAATTATGTGAACTATTTAAGATTGAATTGTAATTGAGTTTACATTTCTTAATTAATTATTCAACATAATAAACTTATTGTAAATCATTTTAATTGTATTAAAAACAATGTGACGTAGCATTCTCGTACTTTGACATGTTCGTTTGTAGCTGGTTGCCACATCATTCGACGCACAGAGCCATTCTACCGGAAAAGGAGAGGTACCTATTGATATTTTCTCTTTTTTTACTTGCTTTTACACCCAATTCATCAAATACAACAAAAGAATATTGACGTTCTTTCTCGCACATCGACTCATCTAACTGTACGACATGTTCATGTTCTTCTAAACAGTCCGATGCATTTACTTAAAAGCAACTCTTCGTAATTTATTAATGACGTTATATATCATTATATACTCTTTCATATTTTACATTAAGTGCCGCCTAAAAGAAGTTAATTCTAAAAAATTATATGGCCTTAATTACTAATTGCTCCCTTTTAGTGACTAAAGACCTTTTGAACGGACCGTCTTCCGATAACTGAAAGATTATTAGTCAGTCAGTAGTCTATCAATTATGGCGGAACACTATTTCAGATATTTCAATAGATATAACACGATGAGAAATGCCATAACATTGTCGTGTTTTCACAAGAAAAAACTATATTTAGATCAAGAAGTCTTTTTTCTCAATTAAAGATTAGTGGGAATGTTAACGTATTCATCATTACTAATTGTTATCTAATCGAAAAGCAAAGAGAAATATTCATTAAAGTCGTGCCAAAGAGATTAGCTTAAAAGGAGCGACATCTGGACGTGCCACGTGAACAGTTTTCTATGCCACTCTTAAAATAACATTTTATTGCGATATTTGACAAGTCCACCTGCCGATTAATAAAATCAAATAATGACATAATGCACCACTGTATAAATATCAAATCACACGAAGGGTAAAATCACATATTGTCAACTCGCGCATTGAAATGGCCACTGAGGCGTAAGCCAAAGTCCTTATTGACATGACGAGAAGTGACAAAACATACTTTCATCCTTTTCTGGGTGTAATATTTCTTTTATAATACCAAACAACTAACCTTTCAGAAATATCACATATCAATTTATCAGCTTTAACACCCGATGTGGATGCTTGCTGTTGGTGTCTCACTGTTTGTGAGGAAAGTGCGAGATTGGAGCGCTCCATAGACAAGGTTTAAGAACCCCTGTCGGTCATTTTACCGACTGACTGTTCCAAGGCGGTATCTTGTTGTTGTTTGTGTTTCCTTTTGTTGTTGTGGTGGTGGTGGTGATGTGTGTGTCTGTGTGTCTGTCTGTCTGCAATGTCGCGTCGCTGTGGTTTGTCACTTTTACATTTACTCTTTATACCTTTTTCTAGATGTAGTTCATATTTAAATATCTGTGGTAATATTCTAAGACCTTTTTCTATGTTCCTATTTATCCTAACCTACGAGGTAAATATCACAGTTTTCACATTGCCATTGATTTACATTGCTCAACACACACATAATATATATGGCAGTCAAAAGGAAACTAAAAACAAAATGTTAAAGAAATCATTGGGTCATACTCATCGATTCAACTCATTTCGCGTTTGTCAAATCCCTGGCGTTTTCTTAAGTAGCAGAATATTTCTCTGACAAATTGTAAAACGAATTTAAAAATTGCTTATATCTGTGACCGGTTAAGGTCTAATTTTGTGGATGCTTCCATAACTTTTCAACCATTTAAACGCTTAATGACAAAGCTTATGGAAAATCCGAATCTTTTATTTTAATTCGGGGATGTGGCATTTGCTTTTTCCAGATGATTAATTTAAAAATTACTGACCTTTACGTCTTAGGGAATTTCACTTGCGAACGTCATGTGAAGCAAAATAATAAAAATTACTGACCGCAGCTTTATGTGAATTAACATGGGAACGTCACATGTGGTATTGTAAAGTCATTAACAGCGGTTTTATTAGGAAAGATATCAACAAACGCGGCATTGACAAAAGCAAAACGCTGTGACCTCGGCATTATAGGCTTGCGTTTACTGAACATCTTGAGAATACATATACGCTACACGCTTTTCTCTGTGAATGATGTATTACATGCCATTTTGATATGTTCTTGTGTAATGTACGTGTGTGTACAGTGGCTTTGACAAAATGTTCGTGAAAATGATCTTCGAACTTGGTTTTTTAAATGTGTATGTCTTAATTTATCTTTCTCTTTTCTGAATAATTGTTTATCTTGGGGCGAAGACGTAGTTTTGCAGATGGCGACTCGATAAAGCGCGACAGCTGAAGTATGGCATGCTCACTGGAATTTCCATATGAGGACAGTGGGTCTAGTTTGCGGACGTTTAGAAGCCTGATATTATGGTAAACGACTTTGTGTACTCCTTTACAAAATCCGCACTAACATGATAGACAATAAGATTTATTTCATTCCATATTTAGGCAAAAAGAGAGCCTCGAAGTTAGATGTTATATAATTTCAGAGTGCTTACATTAATATACGCACATCATACGTACATATTACTGCACTTCGTGATAGGTAGGAGGTAATACACCTCTCGATGCTGGATTACAAGAAAGTAACTAAAACTGCTTTTTATAAGATCGTCTATTAGCAACGGAAATGAAACATGCAAGACGTTTTCGGTACGAAGCACTATATACAGCAACATATATATATATATTTAGATGCATGTTTTGCCAAACTCAAAGATATTTGCAATATGTTTTAAGATTTTCTTAATTCCTCAATTTTCAACTTTTGTCTTCTAAGTGTATATAATCCCAAAGAAATTTTTTAAAGCAATAATCGTTATAAGGATTTAAAGTGACGATACCTTTAAATACAAATTACATTATTTTTCATCTATGCTTTAGTACGATTCCAATATTGCCTAAACTTGTTCACCTGTTTTATTTACGACGTCGCCTTGAATGCTTCGCTTCTTTTTACATGTTTTGTATTTAAATAGAACGCCTGCTTATCTCCTACGATTCTTATGTAACCTCTCTGTAAATGTGTATCGACAGAGATCTGATTTCAACTCATCCTGAAGAAAATGTTGCCTTTTGGCACCAATAATATTAAAACGTTTTGGCATTGGTTCTGTCAACAAAACATTATTATTTTTCTAAATGGACATTGACAGTTATATCTCCGCATAACCGCCAGAAAAATCTAGGCTTTCACTCGACCAATCTTCTCGTTTGACACTTGCTGTTAATTATACATTTAATGGTATCTAAGTTTTGTATGAAAGCATGATATTACTGATTAGGAAAGTTAGATGAATTAACATCTTTACCGAGAACTACTTCTAACGAGTTTTAATCGGGTCCTTAGTTTTTTACCAAACTTGACTTGTGATGTCCGAGGAGCCGTCTACTTTATTAATTATGCAAAAAATATCTTAAATCAATGAATGAAAAAAAATACCAACAATGCAATTCTATAATATATGGCCAAAATGAGAATGTTCCCTGGAACTGGCTGGTCAGTGTCAGCACACTTGAAAATTAAATCCAGAACTAGATTGATAAATGGTAATGAGAGGTTGTCTTGCTGTTTTCTCTCTTGAGGACACTAATTGGCCGTGTATTGCATGGACTGTTGCATTAAACTGGATAAAATGGTTGTGTATTGAGAACATTGTTCTTTAGGCAGTTATACAAGCTCAATGTGAATAGCTTTGATAGGAAAGTCTAGAAAGAGGAGAAATTGCGTTTTAATAAAAATTTATTTTACTCTATTTGAAATGCTTACTCCAGATGTCCATCTTTTTTCCGAACTTTATGTGCGTTGGAAGGTATTTTTTCGACAAAAATACCGAACGATGTACTGGTTGTTTTCAAATGTTTAAAGTTTTGAAATAGATAATTTAATTTTCATTTATTCGTCTTCAGCAAGGACAGTTTTTTTCAGGTTAGCCATATACTTTAAAGAGTACTTGATATATAATGTGTGTTTCTTTTACATGCTTTTTACTTGCTTTTTGATGATAATGCAGCTTTCTTTATATTTTTTTTATTCTTCCTAGAAAAAAATAATTACTTCAAGAAGAATTTTCTGTTCTGTATACTGACCGATGAACATATTGACTCTGTCCTTTAACAGTGTGTACAGAAACAATCTAAAGTTTAAGTCAAGTCAAACACTATTGTTTGTGTGCAGCTTCTAATATTGTATTCTCTTAGAAAAAAAATAAACCTTACTTCTTTGCATTAATTTAAACTGTAAATGTACATAAACCAACACAAATGAACTATGCTTGCCTTTTTAATTTGCCTTTCTTGATAAATCATATTCCTTAAATAGTAACAGATGAACACTATTCGTGAAATGTGACACAATAATTAAAGCTCATGATTAAACATGATCAAAGTTAAGTGAAGAAATTATCTTGAATATATATTATTATGGTTAGGAGGTCAGCTATAGCATTATGGTATTTTATTTTCCTTTATATTGAATATTTTCTCTCTATAGGATCCTAAGGTACTTACTATCTACTATTGCCCTTGACGAAAGACGTTGCACATCGAATTGTGTCCCTTATAACGGCATCCATAGATATAGCACTTTGAGTAAGTATTCAGAAAGTTAATTTCATTTATAGTCAACCATTTTTGTGTAGTTTTTCAAAGCGAAATCATACCATATTCTTTTCTAAACACTATGTGGACATTATTTTTCAATGACGTCACTACTTTCGTCATAACTTATAGAAAATATCAGCGCTTGGACATTTTGTATTCGAATAGATCGTTTTTCTTTTCATTGCTTGCATTTGAGAAACTCGTCAGGAAGTGCGAGGTTAGAGCTCTGTAAAATCGGTTTAAACACCCCATTCGGTCCATATTGCCGACTGACCGTTCCAAGGCGGTAACTGTCGGGTTTGCTCTTTTCGTTAAATGACTCATCACAAATTTGTTATTACTTTCCCCTTGGCTTGCATGTGAAATACATTTGTTCTGTGCCTTTTCGGAGTTTGGTATATGTTGCAATGCTCATAGGACTTTGTCATATATTCTTATTAAGAATGTAATAAGGATTAATGCTTATGCCGCTTGTCTGATTTTACACCAACGCAGAACAAAACTTGCACTGTGTAAAATTATATGCCACATAAAATCTGCATACACATTATAGTCACTGTGCCATAGTATATAATTAAATTAAAATGCACACGTTGAAATACTTTATTGGAACAGGGATATAATATTTATCACATAACCTACCGCGCGAGCTGGAGATAACATTCATGCGTTATTTTGGTAACACACCACTTAGTTACCGCAGTGTGACGTCATTAAGTATGTGTTGTGTATTTGCTATTTACTGATCACTTTGTTGTCACCGTTTTATGCATTTTGTTCGACAATTTCATTTTAATTAATAAAAGAATAACTTTTAAGTCATGTTACATGTATAAACGAATCTGCTCCCTTTTTTATGGAAAAAGGTCGAGTAAAGAGCGGAACTAAGTTCCTGCGGATTCTCATAAACTGAATTGCACATGTTGTTTCAGCAAAGCCTCGTTTCATATTATTTCATTATTTAATATATTCGGTATCTAATAATCACTCATTTCAGATATTTACACGTACAAGTCCCTTGCAACTGTAGTTTAATGATGTGACATATAAATGGCAAGTAAAATGGAACTGACAATCAGAAAAAAATCTTGTGCCGGAAATGATGGTGACAAATAAAAATATAACGTTTGTTGCGTTGCATACTTTAAGCAAACCATGGAACCATTTAAGTTTATTTTGCCAAAAGAATATGGCATTTACAAAACGCGTGTTTTTCGTCCTTTTGTAAAATAGGCTTCCCCAAGTTCGAAACAAATTGTCCAGATTTATATATTTATTTCTATGTGTATGTTATATTTACATTTAATCATTGTTTTGACATTTAAATACCGATTTTTTTCTGGCTATAATTATTTACTTTGTAATGACAAGTTCGCTACTGGTTGCTATATTCATTAATTAAAACATTAATAAAATTTTGAGTTATTTTCAATGTCAACAACATTTACCTTGTAAAATAAAAAAAAAATAAAACCATGAATATATACATTCTCCTTTTAAGGATATTTATTCATTTCATATTAATCATCATTGACCTAGACTAAACCTAATCTCCTGGGACATTTGCTTTACTTAGAAACGCCATAATCTAAACATGTGGCCATATTTATTATCCTTTAAAGGCTAACAGACATATTCTTACTAAATTATCTATGGTATTATATTTCCATAAATCAATCACAGCTTTATCAACAGTGACGATAGCTAGGAAATATCATCTTTTTGACATACTGAATACATGTAGGTGTTCAGACCTTATACAGAAAGACATTGCATACCTGTCGCTTGGGAAATCTTCGTCTTATATAAAAACTTCCTTTCAATTAGATGGAATTGTAAAACGATTCTGTGTACATAATATATAAAATAATTTTCCGCCAAGATAATACGATGCTCGAACAACAGGAAAAACCACAAATCTTCTCCTTTTCCAACTGGGTCTTATACCGCCAAACCTTATACAGGCTTACAGAAATCCGGAACTTTGTGTAGGATATAATTAACTGACTGTCAACGACTGAAGATACAACTCGTAAACTTCAGACTTGTACAAAAAGGCGCAGCCCTAAACATAAATCACCGGCCGCAATTGCTCAAGTGGTAGAGCGTCGACTTGCGGATATGCGGATTCAAACACCGACCGGGTCAAACCAAAGACTTTAAAGTTGGTAGCAGTGGCTACCCTACTAATGCTCGGGGCTAAGGGGATAGCATTACGCCTGACTGGTCGGTGTCAGTATAATGGACCGGCCGGGTTAAATCCCAGGACACCCCATAAGTGCCCATGTGCTATAATGATAGAAATGTCGCTGCAACAACACGGCATGGCAAGATCTAACCTATAATATATAGACAAAAACTAGTCCTTTTACATATTTGTCTTCCAAATGTTGCTTAATATGAGTCATATAAACCTGACAGTGTACTTGTGTTTATAGTCCAAAACACATAAATACCATAGAAGCTATTATTATTATAAAGTATCACTGAAAACTAGGAGACATTCATTTATGTCCATTTTTGTTTCGTGACAATCATGATTATGGTTTGTTTATATTAGTCAGGACGTCATAAAAAACGACAAGCTAATAAAATATCGCAATGAAGTACAAAAATAAACAGAAAGTAATTAGGACTGGAAAAAGCAAGCATACCTTTCCATGAAAAACACAACTAATATTACAACATAGAAGGATTCAAACGCGTCTTCAGCAAAGGCGGCAACCGAACGACAGGAACAGCAACATTGACATAACCAGATATTTGTCAGATTAAAATATATAAATAACTCTAGCGCAAATTTATGGGGTATACCGCTCTTTTAGCATAACTCAATCCGTACGTCAACGGTTAGTGATAAACGGGATCAATCTGTTAGGAAACTTTCACGCAGCGCAATAATTGACGATGTATTGCACGGCATGGACAAAAACTGTGGAAACTTGTCGTGTTTTAAGACAAAAATGACGTGAAGTTGTCATGAATGGCGCAAAACGTATGGTGATAGCTTTAATAATAATCTCACGTAACAACGGCTTCCTTCAATTGTTGAAATAGTATAAAAGTAAAAAGCAAAAAAAAATTATGGTTAAAATTGCAATTGAAGAAAATGGAAAAAATCTCAGGAAGAGTGTCTGTAATGTCATTGTGTTCTTTAAAATGTGCGTGGACTAACCGAATATTCTTTTAAATATAACTATATCTAAGATTTTATATTGCTTACCTGCTAAGATTAAAGCATGGATGTACTTTGTATTATCTGTGGTGGGGGGCGGGGGCGGCGAAATCGTATATCACTACACATTTTCTCAAAGGTATCATTATCACATCTGCATTGAAAGCCTTTTAAATGTCACTTAAGTTAAACAAATAATTTCTTCTGACAATGTGTGCAGTAACTGTAAGCCTTAAATCTTATAATTTCTTTTACCCCTAAACCTAATGTAAAATGCATACGAGTGGGGATCTAAAGTGTTGTCGTTACTGATTAAGTCATTTATCCTGAGAAATAGCTCTCAGTTTCTTTGAAGTTACGCCTTTTTAAATTCATTAACGGGAAGTATCAATGTACAGTGAATTAGTTTTTTGTCTTTTAGAAAATATTTCAGCTGGCACTTCGATGATGCAAATTTAACTAGACACCAAAATAAGAGCTACTCTTTTATATGTATGCGTAATATAAGTCAATATTGTATAACTTATATAGGTGTAGTGACATAAACTGTAATGATCATTTAGTAAAATGTTTTAATATGTGACAGAAATTGTACATTTTAGGTATGAGGCGCCAATGGAAATTAAATCATTTAAATATAGTATATTAGTTTGGACTGGTATCGGTAAAAGAATCACATTTTCTTCGAATTTACTCGTTACTGTTATTTAGGTCGGATGCATGTAATAATTGCATTTTTATTTATTCGTAAAATTATGCAATATTTTTTATACAACCCGAATAACTTGTATAAGCATCACGTAATTGCGTCCAGTATCCTAGGCAGTATTATAGTATTGTCAAGGTCGGTTACATATTTTCTTTAACCAGAAATCATAACATACAATATCAAGATGTGTTGTTTATTTTACTACTGACCGTTCTAGGACGGTAATGGCTATGCAACACATTTTCCAATTTGTGTATTTCATCTATGCCATATATTATATTGAAGTATTGATTTTAAATGTTCTGCAATAAAGTTTTTAGCTTAGTCACTTATTTTATATAATTTGATTAGTTGTGTATGGTGACAGATATTAATATTTTATTTGTACATTCTATGTCAATTAGTCTTGTTAATGAGTCTAATTATAGAAATGTAATTCTTTGTCCTTTAAAATTGAAGTTACTTGAAACTTATGGCTGTTGTGGTAATTTAAACTGCGCAACTTTTACCAAATAACCAGTTACTGCGTCGCAATCCTTATTTTTATAACTCGCTGTGAGAATAATCAAGGACTGGCGTACATGTAACCTATTTATGGTAATATGTATTACAGTACTGAAAATCACGAAATTGACAATTTTCCCGTTTCCACTCCGTTTCGTTTCCATTTCAGTTGGAAGCGTTTGCCGCTCCGTTTCCATTCCGCTTCCGTTGCGTTTCCGTTTCGTTTTATTCGCTTCCAGCGCTGCATTTCAAACGCTTCCAGCGTTTCTATCGTTTCTTCCGTTTCTACCGTTTCAAGCGTTCCGTTTCGCTCCGTTCCGATTTTGACTAAAAATTTCGTTTAATAAATTTCTAAAGGTAAAGTACTTCCGGTGTGTTTGCAAAATGACGAAAGAAGTAAACATTCTAGGGAGAGGCAAAAGTCTTCCATCACATATAAAGGAATCGGCAGTAGATTGTTTGCGACGAGGATATTCAGTGTCAGTCACCCGGAGGGAAATTGCAGACAAAAAATACCCTTAACAACCAGCACCTGCAAATAATCCTCAAAATTCAGGGAGTGCACTATTGAGAAGATGCCTACCTACTTGTCTTCGCCAGACGTCATATCCCGGAATAAACAAACAAGAAATAACTTTCAAATATGGTCCACACACACCCAGTTTCCTAAAAGGTTACTTCTCTGTGACGTGTTAATCCGCAAAAAAAGCGTAATGGTGATCCGACCTTAAAATAAGACGATATCACACACATTTTTTTTAAAACTTGCCCCCGGACGTTTGCCCCCCGCCCCTATAAGTGCAGACCGGACGTTTGCCACCCCCTCTCCCCTTCAAATAAAAAGGTCCTTCAAATAAAAAGGCCCAGCGTTTACCCCCATCCCCACTGCCAAAATAAAAAGGCGAATGTTTGCCCCTTTCCGATATTTGTTATATGGCGGACTTTAGATTTAACGTCTCGCTGATAGTAACGTGTAATATCCAATAATTTTAGATTATGAAGTATTACTCACTACAGTCACATTTCATGGTTAAAATGATTATCTCATATAAACATGAACATGTTGTTTTGTCGAAAACAGGCACATACATAAAGTCTCATAGAACAAACAACTTTCTTAGAAACAAGTGTGTGTTGTTGTGTTTTCGGTTTGCACATATTAGCGCCAATTAACGGCTGTTAACAATATTGTTCACGCACTTATAACATGAAGTCGCTAATTATATCAATGTGATTTTTAATTTCTCCAAGGTTGTAACAAATAAATGCGGTGAACAAATAAATCATTAGATGCGGTGTAATTTCTTTCTGGAGAGGAGGGCTCTCTGGCTAACACTGCAACATCAAAGAATATTCTGGGAAACAATCGCCGGTCACTATCATTTGAAGTCGCCGAAAAGATTTTTTTTTTAAATTGACCGACCTATTATTTCTCTCAATACTGTGCAACATGATATCGATCGATAATTGTCTTCAAGCTGCCATTTAGAAGAGAGAGAGGGTGTGAACGCTGGGTACTGTTTAGGGATTAAAAATGGTAAGTACGCGTGAACAGCGTGTGCTATGAAAAAATATGCAACGTTATTGACGATTTACCTTCGCGGCATAAATATAAGTTCTAAAGGAATAATAGTGGAGGGAGGAAACTGTACTATGTAGTAATATTTCAGACTGCGCATGTTTTTACTTATATAAATGTCCTTACAAAAACTTTTTAGTCCTTTGAATGATCATAAACACTTTTATAAAGGTATTATTTATATTTAAGGTATGGATTAACTACAAAAGAATAGGCGAGCCATTGAAATAATACATTTGCAATAAACACGAGATGAAAATATACATCAGACTGTGTTCCTTGATGTGTCTTCTCTTGATAACATTATTTACAAAAAAACACGACAATTAATGTAGTATTTACTGTAAGAAATCCCCAATCCCCACATCCACGTTTCCTCTTAAACTAAAAAATAGTGGGTGGGGAAAGGGTGCACCATTGTGGGTACTACTAAAAATAGCGTTAGGTCATTTTATGAGCCAAAAAAGATATCGTGCACCTTAGTGTTTTGTCCTTTTTGTTGTCCTCGCGTAAGTCAATGCATATTGCTCTTTAAAAGGTGAAGGTCATAAACCACGCGACTGCCATAAGGTGACATTTTCAAACACAGCTGCATAGAGGATGCATGTGTTCTTGCGAAGTGAAAAAGACGCCAAAACACGGTCACACTTCCTGTCCACTAGACAAACAAGGTGTCATAAAACTGCCAATTAGCTTAATTAGTTGGGGTGTCCGCTCATGTCTTAAAATTAGGGATCCAATTAGAGTAGAACTTTATGATGGCATGAACCCTACCCACGCGCATGGAGAAACATAATATCAATTTACAAAACGATATATTTTAAATTAATATATTTCTATCTTTAAATGGGTACAAAAATTAAGTACCCGGTAGGGCCCTCATTAGACCACATTTTGGCATAGAACATTCAAGACATGAATGGGAAAATGAGCCGTAGCCAGGCCTCATTCAAATAGTTGCAAGTCAAGTAAAGTCAAAAGTTGTATGCAGATTCTTAATCGCGGTCCACGAATTCCGATTAATCCTATATATGTAACAGCGCATTATGGGAACTATGCATTTAGAAATAGGAATTTTGATACTATTGTCCAAATTTACAACATTGTTCATTATAAGATATATAACAATTAAGATTAGAAGCAGAAGAAACTTTGCTTGACAAAGAGGCAAGATAAAATAAAATATATATCCATACCCCTGTAACTAAAGTAATGATGATGTAAATGACGGTGCTGCTGCTGCTACTGCTGCTATTGCTGATAATGATGACGGTGATACCGATGCTGTTTATGATTATAATGTAAATGGTAATAACGGTTACGGTGATGCTGATGCTCATGACGATTATGATGTAGATCGTGATGCCGGTGATGCTGCTTTTGATGATGATTAGTGGTGATTATATAAGTAATATGGGATCCTGATGATGATCATGTGTGATCAGGTGAATTTAATGGCGGTAATGATTATTATTTCTTTAATATTTATCGTGATGTAAGTTTTTATCACGGTTGTTTCATTTAACTGTCAATCGATGATTGTATACGTGCACTATTTGGCGAATCTAGGACAGTTGCCCCCCCGGACGTTTGCCCCCCGGACGTTTGCCCCCCTATTTGTGAAGGGCGGACGTTTGCCCCCCCCCAGCTGAAATTACAAGGCGGACGTTTGCCCCCCAGCTGAAATTACAAGGCGGACGTTTGCCTCCCAGCTGAAATTACAAGGCGGACGTTTGCCCCCTCTACTAAAATGTCAAGGCGGAAATTGCCCTCCCTTTCTTCTCAAACTCTGTATCCCGCCTGTAAATGTCTTCCCGCCATATTAGAAACATACACAAACGGTACTACATGGTGCTACAGTACATGAAATGTGTTAGGTGTAACAAAATTTTCTATAATTTTTTTCATAGGACTGGAATTAAGTAAAAGTTACAATCTAGTTTGCCTTCATATCTTTACATCGCATCAGGTTCCGAGACAATTTACCCGTTCTAAAACTCTCGCCATCGAACCCGCAAGACTTCGGCTTTAACAGGTTGTTTGCTACACATTTCCCGCGATCGCTTGCCACTCATGCGTGGAGTGTCACAAACAGGTTAACTGTCAATCAACTGGTAGGCCTAGATCCATTTAAAACACTTTGGTTAATCAAAATTAGTTTGCAAAATTCACGTATTGTAGGCATAATTTCGTCTGAAAAACTATATAGATCCGTTTAATGTTTTTCTTCTGTTTTGTCAAGTATTATATATTTTATGTTTTTAGTAACTTTATAAAATGCACCTCATTTTTATATCTCATAGGGATGACATGTAAAACGAGACAAAATAAATTCAAGTTTTATTACAGGCTTAATTACAACAGTTTCAATAATAAGAATATAACACGTGAAAGTACAACTGACAAAAATAATGAAAACAAATATACAATTTGAATTGAATCTCCTGGATTTAATTCGGCCAATCAAAGAAACCGTCGCGTATAATTTAATGCAATACAGTTAATTGTTTATAATTAAATACAATCATGTTAATCGCCGTTAATTGGCATTCTCTGTGAAATTAGTAATGCAAAGAAACCGCCGCGTATAACTGAACGCATTACAGCTAATTGTTTATAATTAAGTACAAGGATGTTAATCGCCGTTTTTTACATTCTTTGTAAAATTAATGAAATTGACAGATTGATTTTTTTGAAAGTCCGCCCTTACGTTATGGGGGGGGGGGGGGGGCAAAAGTCCGCCCTCAAGTTTTGTTGAGGGGGCAAACGTCCGGCTTTGAAAATCGGCAGGGGGGCAAAAGTCCGGCTCTGAAAAACGACAGGGGGGCAAACGTCCGGCCTGCATTTAAAAGAGGGCAAACGTCCGGGGGGCAAATGTCCGGGGGGGCAAATGTCCGTACACCCTATTTGGCAATCTATGGTTATTCAGACGTTGAACTTTAGGATCATACTTGTCATTGGCTCTGAGTGCCGGGGAGGATGTTATTGGTTCTTGATTGGGTCACACCTTGCAATAATACATAGCATTGTTTGTTTGTTTTATGTGTAGTTGTTTTATGTTTTTTGTGTTATATGAGATGTGTTACCTTCTTTTGGTTGAGGTTTAATTTCATTAAGTAACTTTATTTTGTACCACGCAATGCATTCTTTGTAAATGAAAAATACTTTAAGCAAGTATGTTCACACAAAAATGATTGGCGTAGTTGATCCGGGAACGGACCATGCAGCTACAAAGTAATTAGCGAAAATTCAAACTCGGGAAATGCTGCGACATTGCGCGCGCATACGTGTAATGACAGCTGTGTACACACTATCTTCATATGCCAAACAATGAAGACTAAGAATGTCGATCCAAGGCGGATGTTAAGCTATTCATTGGAATTAATTAAAACATCAGTTTCGACAGAAACGCAATATTATAGTTAAATTGCGTGTTTTATCGTGCGGAGTGATTTTTAGTGCAGTTTCTGTTTTAACGGTACACGATGACTTGGACAACTCGTGCGGTTTCGGAACTGTAATGTACAAGTTTGATAAATACGATTTTTTGATAATAATTTATGTTATTTCTTTCTGCAGAGTACATATAAAAGCGCGTTTGTGTTGATAAATTGAAGCCAGTTATTGTGTTCGTTTAAATTTATTTCGTACCAAGAAACGGTTGAAATGTTACTATAAATAATCGGGTGACCTAGAAACGTTTGAAGCGGTAGTGAAAATAACTCTACCGTTACGAGCATTCCGATTTTTCCGTTTCTACCGTTTCTAGCGTTCCAAGCGCTCCGGTTATAGCGTTTATACCGTTTACACCGTTTCAAGCGTTTGTAGCGCTCCGTTGCATTTCCATTTCCACTCCGTTCCGTTTCCGTTTCAACAGGAAGCGAAAAACGTTTCATTTCCATTTCCACTCCGTTCCGTTTGTCAATTTCATGATTTTCAGTACTGTACCACAAACAATGAAAAACTGATCAGAAACAGGAAAGTAAGACAGCAGTCTTAATTTGCAATCAAACTGATATAAATAAATATTTTCAATATGATGAAGTTTACAAAAATGGTGTATAGTGTTGTAGAATTAACACATATCCTTGTACGAAATTAGGTTCATTTTGTAGAAAATATACACAATTTTAATATTTAATTGCCAACTGTACCCCCTAAGCAGATTACTCATCCCCCAGAAAGCATTACATTGCAAAGTTTTAATTACATTGAACTAATAAAAATCAAGTTGATAAGCGATAAGTTGAGAATATCCCAAATGTCGGGAAAGAATCGATGACACACTGCCGGTAGCTGAAAAGATCCCACATAAAATGGTGTCGTTTTTTGCTACCTACTGCAGCTGCTGGTCTTCTTATTCATGTTGCTTTTGATGGCGTTGTTGTCAAAGGGCCGGTCCGACAGCGTATTTTTGTTCTTAACACGCCCTAGCAAATTTACAAGATAAGTATTTTTAAATATATGGAATAAAATCAAATCAATTATTTAACCACAAAAATATTTTAACCACAAAAATATTTTAACAAATGTCAAAAACGTTTCTGTGATGCAAACTGCTGCAATCTTCAATCAGGGGCCTTAGATATAATACCTGAGCTCACTACCATGGACGGTCATGCTACACAATATGTTCTGGATGTCCAGAATGTTTTGATCATGTTTGTTAACAGAACTGTCCGATAGGTTAATTTTAAACTTCATTTCGTACACTTGGTTATCAATGGAGTGGGGAGTTGATAGCAAAGTGTTATTACAACTTTAAAGGCTCTGCTGGGAGATCATCTCTTCAGTTACTAGATATAGTCCACAACTAAGGACTCCGACTGGCCCGTGGAGACTCCGGGACTTCACCTTTAAAGAGCCTATACGTTGAAGCTACATTGTAATGAGCTTATATTTAAGACTAGAGAAACTTGAGCTTCAGTTCATCAGAAAATTTTAATCTAATCCTAAAAATCTTGCACATTTCAATACTAAATATGAATACTTGTACGAGTGTAAACCAAAGGTAATTTAACCCTTTGGTTGACGGAGTTTAGAAATCATACAATCATCACATCTGAATTTAAACCGTGTAATAGATAATAATATATTGGAATTTCCCTCGTGTCAGTATAAAACACCCGCTGTTGATTTAACTCTTCGTACAAATAGAAAATCAAAAACATGCCCTCTCGTACTACATTCAAAGTTTCTCGAACTAGCAATAAATACTCTTTTACTACCTCGAAATATACACTGATGGCTCAAAAGCAGAATTTAATGTCGGCCTTGCTCCCGTTAGTAAAATGCATTGTATTAAACAAAAATTACCCCCGATTGATTCAAATTCAGACTGAGTTTTATTAACTTTTTGGAGTACATTTAGCAACTTAATGATTTTTTTCTTATTAAGAATACCGTTTTCCGTTGGCTAACTAGTCATTTAGGCATCCGTGGAAACGAGGATGCAGATCAGAGTGAAAAATCTTCTTCAATTCTTACTGAGACAGATCTTTTTATCCCATATACGGATTTTAAACCACTCATCAATCATTATATTTTAACCAAATGGCAAACAAGTTAGGTCAATACTATTTATAACAGTTCTACCTAAATGTGTTCCTTGCCATGTACTACTGATAGTTAAACATATTTTATTACATTGTATTGATACCGATCATATCCGGTCTAAGTAATTTAATGCCAATAACATTTACGAGCTATTTAAGACAGCGTCCAACTCCAAACATGGTTGCGTCCTGACCGAAATTGGTATTCTTCATAAGTTATAAAATGTTAACTATTTTTATGCTAACCTTATAACGTTTGAACTGTTTAATATGCTAACCTGTTTTCACTTATGCTCGTAATTCACATTTTAACCTAGTAGATTTCTACTCACATATTTTAACTTTCACCTGATATATTCTACTTACGTTAAACATCATTGACTTAGGCGTCGTATACCATATTAAGTGTCGGTCTGCCATAAAACCCAAATACAAAATTTAAACACAAAATTTGAAAATTGTCAATGGACTTCACACAGCAAATACGGTAATGCAAGCATTCCTTTCATTTTTTTATTAAGTTTGGCAATTGACCCAAACAGTTACTTTTTAAAAAGCTGTAGTAAACAATAATTGTATAATTTAAAATAATCAACTAAAACAAAAAAATATTATATCAGTTGACTTGTGTGCTGACATGACTTGCAAATATGTTTTAGTTGTGTTTTTTACCAATAAATATTCTCCATGTTGACACTTCTGTTACTGAAATAAAAAAAAGATAATGTTCTTTCCATTTTTGCAGTATTGTTTTTCTGTGAGACAGTTAGCAATGTTCAATTTAAATTTATTTTGCGGAATTGATTTAATAATTGCTATTTAATAATTTTGTTATTAAACACATGTGGAGAAAATTACTCAGCGTGTCTGATTCTATATTCTTAATCAAATATCTTTTGTGTTAGCACGTTCTATATCAACCAGCTCAAGCATTATAAGCTGGAAAAAAATGTTTATAAATGCAATATTAATTTTGCAGATTTATTGGCATTTAAAATTAAAAATAGACCTATTGAAAACAAATATATTTTGTTCTTACTTTCGATGTTCATGAAAAATTTGAAACAATGAACGACGTAAAAAATGAAGGAGGGCATCTTACTGGCATTAGGTGGAATCGAACCCAAGTCGTCATATTTGAAAGTCAAAACTCTCATTACAGAATTTTCAGGTATTGGTTTAATGCACAAATACTTTGTTTTAGATTTTTATGCCGGAAACAACATTTAAGGGGACTTGTTTTTGTCTGTCTTTATAGGGCATTTATAGGTTGCAAGAAATTGGTGGCAGAACTCAAGAATCGGCTGATGCTACCAAAACAGGATGGAACTAAATGATTTCTGGCTAGAATAGTCATCAAACTGTACATCCTCAAAATTATATAAATGCAGTCACATTTATATAGAAATTCTACAGGTGTGTGTATGTATAGTGTAATTTTTTAACCGTGTTTTGATTAATACTGAGCTAAAACTATATAATTATAATTTATGTTGTGCCATTTTTTTTTCTTTTTCACTAAACATAAAATCGTTTCAAGTTGACAACTAAACTACTAGCTTAATTTATAAATTATTTGTTTTAACAAATCAAATCCTTCAAAAGTTGTGCATTTATTCAACCTTTCAGCCAATGCTTGTTCTTATGTTAAAACACATTCTGTTCTTATTCATTGATCTCAAGTTTGGGATTTTAAAAATATATGTACATTCATTTTATTACATTTATTTATTATTTATATTAATTTTTCAACATTGAACATGTCAAAATATAATCCCAGAACGGGAATTCATTTCTCTTTTCTGCTCTTTTCCATTTATTCTTTACATGCTATTTTCTTCCGCTCCATATTTATGCATCTTTTTAATCCTTTAGTTCATTTATCTGTTTTAAATCCCAATGCAGGGACTTACTGTTAGTTGTCTCACTTTGACGGGATATTGTTACACTGTTTATTTGATAGAAAAACCTTCAGGAAGTGCGAGGTTGAAGTGCTCCACAACCTGGTTTATGCACCCCAGTCGATCCATTTGACAGGCTGTTCCCAGGGGTTAACTGCTGGTGTTTTTTTTTTTTGTGTGTTATGTCTCGTCTCTGTGTTTTTGTAACATTTATATTTATCCTGTTTGCCATTGTCTAGAAATAGTTTAGATTTAAAAATCTGTGGTAATATTGATAGGACCTTTTCTTATTAACCTATTAAGAAAGCAAAATACACAAAATATGAAATCTATTTTCTGTTTTAACCTGCTGTAGTTAACGATAATGAATGTATTCTAGCTGGTTAGTTAGATAACCATTTATGTGCAAAATTTCTTTCTCATAGATTTCGGGTATGTTAAGGAAATATTCTTCAGTAGTATTGTTTATCTGATATTGAAAGTGCATAAGTATATTATTATTATTATTATTATTATTATTATTATTATTATTATTATTATTATTATTATTATTATTATTATTATTATTAATATTATATTATAATATTTACAGGACTGTCAAGGTAAAAAGTTTATGCTGCACATTACCTAGAATATAAATATTGCTGCAATAAACCCCAATAAACAAACATTTCAAGATCAAATAAAAGTCGTGTGACCTTTAAAAAATATTTTGTAACAGGAAAACAGTTGTAAAACACAGGCTGGCCCTACATTTCTCATTTCAATAAGAGACACATTAATGACACATAAAATCGAGCATGTTATTCTCTGTAACTTCTTCAGATATTTTGTGTGGTTTTCTAAAATATTTTTATCCAGTTACGCTAAAACTATATCAAAAGAAAGTTTCTGTTTTCTAACAGACTCAAAGACAAACAACTAAAAGTAGAAATGTATGCTTCAGTTTAATGTTTTATTTGTTAAAATATTACGGTATCTTTCTATGAACTTCGTAAATAATGCTTTATTTATAAGGCAAACCAATAAAATATATGGCAGGATCACAGATATTTGTGTTTATTGTATTAAACTTTACATTTTACAAGGATTATGTTGAACAATTCAATATATCACACAAAACAAAAGTTTATTTCCATGGATAACGTTTGCGCGTATGCTGTGTTGTATTTACCAGTATTCTTAGAAAAATATTAACGGTCTTTCTGTTTGTATGCTTCGACTAGAAACTCGTTTAATCGAATTTGAATGATTTCAAAACTACATCGAGGCTGATAATTTGCCTTAAAACACTAGTTATTTATCAAGAATAACGGGTACAAGCAGTTTCTCTTTCACTCTCTATGCTTCTTAAGGGCTCTCTCTGTCTCTGTCTCTGTCTGTCTGTCTGTCTGTCTGTCTGTCTCTCTCTCTCTCTCTCTCTCTCTCTGTCTCTCTCTCTCTCTCTCTTTCTCTCACTAAAGAAACGTATTCAGACACTTCAGTGTTTAATAATCTATAGTACTTTTGTTACATATACTTTTCTTTCAAAACATCACTATCTATTGCGCTCTTTATATCTTTCTATAAAAATGTATCATTTCACCACATTTATATAGCACTCTTATCATAAGTATATCTATGTTCAAACGTGCCTTACAACAGAATTCATTTGTATGTTACAGACATAAGGATTAAAAATCTATAAAAAGAGATAAATGAACAGGGCATGTGCAGTAAACAATACAAATTGTACAAAGTGCTTTAAAACATAAAACCCAAGTTTTGAAGTGAATATTTATAAACAATAAAATGCAGTTGTATTTAATATCGCTATTAAAGCTTTGTAATTGGTAAACATATTGTCAGAAATGAAAATGTTCATTCAACACCTGTGTGTCAAGTTCATAACAACTCACAATAACATTGCTGACCATCATAGTGTTGAGCGAATAGACAGTTTTTTTAAATGTGAAAAAGGCTACCAGACGGTATAAGATCAATTGGCAACGCGTTCCAGACTTGAGAAGCACTAATAGCAAAGCATCTGTCACCATAGCTTGCCTGTTTTTCGTCTTGTCGTTTTGAGATCGAAGTGCCCGACTAGGTCTGTATACTCCTAAAATTGACTGTACATACCCTGGCGACTGGTTGTGTAATGCCTTGTAGGTAAGAGTTAATACTTTATCATGGTTTCTACATTCATATGTAACCAGTGCAGTTATTTTAAAATGGGAGTTATATGCCTTAAGCGAGAAGTTCTAGTTAAAATTCGAGCTGCAGTATTTTTAACAGTCTGTAGTTTGTTGATTGTTGTTTTCGGTAGTCAGTACAGTACATCGTTACAGTAGTCCATCCGGAAGGTAACAAGACTATTAACGAGAGATTTCGTGGCAAATAATATTTCCGGCAACTTTGCATATTTTTGTGAGTTTCTATAACACCTTGTATCAATTGTTAAAGGCAAAGTACAACAGGGTTTTAAATTGTCCCCATGCTGCAAAAAAAATCTATATATCTTTATTATCTGTACAAGTCAGTTTTCAGTGCAAACCGTGGTGTCAATAAATGGATCAATTAGCGGCGTTGGTACTTAAACAGCGTCTCTTGAGAATTCGTTCAGGTGGAAAGTTTATCAATACAAACATTGTTCACTGGCTTGGCGATGGGTACGTTTTCAGCCATTTATAAAAAGACCTATAATAGGTTCACATACAAGTATGAACCATTTTATTGTGCAATAACGCGTGCAAGCACATGCATTCTATAAAAATGTTTTTGTTTGTTTCTGTTACATCGCACCAACATATTTATGATCATATTGGAGACGCAAATTATTGGGGGAGAAAGACCACAGACTTATGGCTGGGTAAAACCACCGGCGCACCGCACGTTAGTGGAAAAACCTCCCCACATGAAAGTTTTCAACCTTACGTTTTAGTGCGATCTTGCAAGTGTGCGTAGGTGCGTATGTGCGTGGGCGCGCGTGTGTGTGTATGTGTGCGGGCGCGTGCGTGCGCACACATATGTCGGTTGTGTCGCAATAAAAAATGTGTTTTGCAATAAGAATATATAGGACAGTCCTATGAGCATTGCAACATATACAAAAATTGAAACGACACAGGAGCAAGGTATTCAAATGCAGGCCAAATGTAAAAGTGAGAACAAATCTGTGAGAGCAAACCCGACAGTTACCGCCCTGGAACAGTCAGTCGGCAATATGGATCGACTGGGGTGCTTAAACCGGTTTTACAGAGCTCTAACCTCGCACTTCCTGGTGGGTTTCTCGAATGCAAGCAATGAAAAGAAACCCGATCCATTTGAATAAGTGTCCAAGCGCTGACGTTTTGTTTGACAAGTTATGACGAAAGTAGTGACGTCATTGATGTCTACATAGTGTTTAGAAGAGAGATAGGTATTATTTCGATTAGAAGACCTACAAAAAACGTTAATAGTAAATGAAATTAACTTTCTGAATCAAGAAAAAAAATGACCAGAGAAGAGTAAGTTTACTCAAATGACGCTTAAATGTGTTGTTGTTGTTGTTTTTTGTTATTGTTTTTGTTTTGTTGTGTTGTTGTTTTTTGTTGTTGTTTTGTTTTTTGTTGTTGTTGTTGTTGTTTTTTGGGGGGATGGGGCGGCGGTGTTGTGTTTTGTGAAAATCCCTAAATTTGAGTTTTCAGATGTGGAATCTATTTTCCTTATGCCATTTATAGGATAATTATTACTGAAACTGCATTCAAACATTCTGCTTAACAGCGCAAACTAATCATGATTACTGTGCGCAATTATTGACTCCAAATTGAATTCTATGTGTAATTGCTTCCGTATAAGCAAAATCCTGGTAAGATTGAGCTCAGGATCTTCACACAAAACTAATTGCGCGTTTATTTCTCGTACATTATAGACCGTTCAATGGCGCTATCACTTTTAACTAATTTTCAGAAATGTTCGTTTTACTGTTTTCTTTCTCATGATAAACTTGCATACGAATGTACATGCAATAGTTGGTTGCAGTGTTTCTATATAATGTTAAATATTTAAATGCTATGCCATTTTATTAGTCAGTTTTGAGCATTTTTAAAGAGGTCATCTGTCTATGTGTGACGTATCGGGCCCCATAGTAGAACGCAAAATCATCCCACGATTACAATTTTATTAGTGAAAGTTACATTTTTCAATCTAACAACAGTATGGTATGAGTACCTCTCCCTAACGCGTCCAAATCAGCTCTCTACTCTCTCTAGCTCGGTTAAATCCACTCCCCTCTTTCACTCACTACATTTCGCATCCGCCCTGAGCTCGCATATGTTGTCCGACAATCGTGTCATTCATACGCTTCACCGTCTTACGATTCCCTCTGTACTTAGTTAAGTAAACGGCGCAATAGTTCAGTCTTTATACACTCTTAGTATTATTTAAAGTATTCTAAGCATTGTTATTATTTTTCTTTAACTTTCGTCTCATCGTGAAATGCCTGCAAAGGTATGTAATTGGTGATAATTTAACATTGAAGTTGTTTCGATATAAACAATACCTAAGTTGCATATGACCTAGCTGCAGTACATGTCTATTGCAACAGACAGCCGTAGTCACAAATATGTTCATTTACATGGATAATCGTGTTTTCTTTTGAACGAAGTTTATCGTATTGTCACTACGGTTAACCGAGTGATCTTACGTTCAAATTTACTTCGGTTGCAGTTGGGTCAAAATTACCAAAGAAGTAATATCATTTCAGTAGGGTAAAGTTCTTTCGAATACGACCAACTATTGCTTTTATGCGTCTTAGAGTCTTTATTTCCAACAACGTGAAAACTAGGTTCGAAGAACTAAGGTACATTTCGTTGCTTGTAGGATTAAGGGTCGGACTGCGTTTGTCCAGTACGGTTAAGCAAAAATGGAGTTAAGTTAATAGTGGGTTGGATATTGATGCAATGTATCAATAACAGGTGTAACGACCAGTCTGTGTGAAAGCGCACAGTGGATTATGGTCACGTAGTACTTTAAAACAGAGGTGACAATTAAACATTCTACACAACGACGGTAATGCCTGTGTGTACATTAGTGTAGTTCCTAAGTCGTTATACAAGTTTATTACAACAATAAAAATAATTATATCCTTTATCTATGCATGGAACTATTTCGCGGCATAGAAACACAAATCACCTAAAATGGGCAAATAATTAATTTAAACTATGTTAAACATAAGCTGCTGTCCTACACAAAGACGGTAATGCCTGTGTGTGCAAATTAGTGTACTTCCATACTCGTTATACAAGTTTATTAAAACAATAAAATAATTATATTCTTTATCTATACACGGAACTATTTTGCAGCGTGGAAGCACAAATCACCTAAAATGAGCAAATTATGAATTCAAACTACGGTAAATATGAACTGCTGTTAACTACGTCTAATTACTAAGTCGAACTTATATCAATTACGGTCCTTTTCACGTATCCCACACTACGTTAAACAACGGCCATATAGCTTGAACAAGACCGGGGTTGGCTAGTTACGGCTAAATGAAACAAAACGAAGGAGAAGCGAGACAATTAACTTCCTCACACCGATGTATACAATGTAATTACAGCGTGGCAAAATGAAATCATGTAACAGACGACAGAAACATCGCGATAACATTGACTGAGAAATTCAAATAACATGTGTTATCGAATATCTCCATAGGGCAACCTCGACATGTTGGATATCTGCATTGCCCGGAATGAATGTGTTAACGGTTTTCATTAGGTTATGATTATATTGGAGTGTATGAGATGAACGTCAAAACGACCATTAGAAAGATGTTTCGTCACATGTACTAGAAGAGTGGAACTAATTTTTAAATGTGTGTTCAGTCGTGCGCCCTGGCTCACGTTTATCTATATGTCCGATAATGTTCTAATCTAAGAATAACAGTCGTCCTTAATGGTATTATAAGGGCGTTAATGGTGTCTACCTATTTCATGACAAGAAAAGAGTACCTGTATTGAATTAACTGCTTGTCATACGTCGATCTTGTAAATGCATGTTATGCATGCATGTTGTCCCTAAAGACGTTTGATAAATTGAAACCGATATTGTTAATAAGTTTAAAACGAAATTTGTTTCGCGCGAAGCAGCATTGACTATAGACTTTAGCCGGGCAACAAATTCTAACGAAGAGTTCAAAAGATATGATTGCATTTACACCCCAAACATTTATGAAAGATAAAATGTATATAAAAACACTATTATTTTACAAAATACACACCGACCGCATCAAACCATCCGCACATTATTTTAGGATGGCACACATTAAAACAACGGTAACATTTCGGAAATTGACATGCAGTCTATGTTGTTGGTCGGGTTCATTCTCTCGTACATGCCCGGTCAAGATCGTCGGCCGGCAGCGCCGATCAGTTGTTGGCTAGCTCTGTGTTCCTGTGTTTATCAGCTGTGAAGTTATAGTCTAATAAAAGACGCTTTCGTTCGCGTTCATGTCACGAATGCATTGGTACTCCGCGTGACGCTCCCAAGTTTGGTCAGCGCCTTTCAGTAAGAATAAATGAGTAAGTCCTATAAGCATTGCAACATATACCAAAATTTGAATAGGCACAGGACAAAGGTATTCACATGCAAGCCAAATATAAAAGTAAGAACAAATCTGTGATGAGTCATTTAAAATAAAGAGCAAACCCGACAATTACCGCCTTGGAAAGGTCAGTCGGCAATATGGACCGACGATGGTGCTGAAACTAGTACAGAGCTCTAACCTCGAACTTCCTGATGAGTTTCTCATTGCAAGCAATGAAAAGAAACCCGATCTATTTTATCAAGTAAGATAAACACGGCATATTCTCGGGGATTCTCGCTGAACCGACACTCGTTATGTTTCAATTTTGTAGCTGTCCTTTGTGGTTTAGACCGAAATGGCTAGAAATAACAGGAAATTGTTATTTTGTAATTGCTAATAAACGTCCGATATAGAACTGAATATCAACGAATCATTTTACCCACGACATCATTTTCAACCTTATACAATATATGTATATTATTGCATGTTAAAATACAAATGCGTGCTCAGGGATGGATCCAGGGGCGGGGGGATGGGGTGTATGCCTCCACCGCCACCAACCAGCTAAAAGAATAGGGTTGTAAAAACTCATTTTAAAGTAAATTTTGTCTGTTGACAGCTCGGGTCGAAGTTAGGATTCCTTACCGTGTATATCTGGTATTTACTGCGATAAAGTTGAATGGATCTTGATTCATAGCACCACCCCACCCCACCCCCCTCACACACACACACACACACACACACACACACACACACACACACACACACACACACAATAATAATAATAAAATTCTGGATCCGCCCCTATGCATGGTGACATATTCCGTTCCGAAATCGTTCGAATTCTAGATAGAAAACGTTTTACTTGCAAATAAACAAGTATAATCGTGCATTATCAATGTTCTCTTGTTAAGAGATTAATGTTTGATTTTGGGCTTACGCATGTACACAAATGGAAAGATCGAGTCGTCTTAGTTCTTTAAGAAAATGTAAACAACATTAGCGAGGAGCTGTTTTGTGTCAATAGTTGTGGTTTAATATTCCACACCCAAGAAATCCAAGAAATTGCTTGGGAAAAAGGTGCGGTACTATTGATAACAGAATACCTGCAATGTATAATAGTAACAATCGGCAAACGTTGTAATTGTTATGAAAATGGTGAGTAAGTGTTAAAACGAGACAAAACAACACAAGTAATGAACATTTTACCCCTTTTAAGTAATTATAATTATTGTATTTTTGTTCATGTGTAAGATTGTAATAAGGACACATATCAATCAATATACATCAGTCGATCGAAGATGCTACTAACCATAACGTATATTCAAGTATATTTGACGTACAGAGAAACATGATTCACTGTTTTTATTCATATGTATATGCACAATATTCACTGTTTTTATATATATATATATATACTCATAGTGATTATTGTGTGTGTGTATATATATATATATATATATATATATATATATATATATATATATATATATATATATATATATATATGTGTGTGTGTGTGTGTGTGTGTGTGTGTGTGTGTGTGTGTGTGTGTGTGTGTGTGTGTGTGTGTGTGTGTGAATAAAAACAGTGAGTATATGTATAAATATATATATATATATATATGTGTGTGTGTGTGTGTGTGTGTGTGTGTGTGTGTGTGTGTGTGTGTGTGTGTGTGTGTGTGTGTGTGTGTGTGTGTGTGTGTGTGTGTGTGTGTGTGTGTGTGTGTGTGTGTGTGTGTGTGTGTGTGTGTGTGAATAAAAACAGTGAGTATATGTATAAATATATATATATATATATATATATATATATATATATATATATATATATATATATATATATACTTACAGTGAATTATGTCGCATGCGCTATATGATTATGAACTATGCTCTTAATATATTAAAATGTATAAATTTAAAAAAAAGTTATAAGGCGGTCAATTCTTTAGAAAGAAAAACACTCTTGCAGAAAAATAATTCGTAAAGATCATTTGATTTATTATTATTAGTTGCATTGTAAATGAGAGCATTTTGTGTGCGGTATATAAGATAGTAAACTAGGCCCTATAAATCGCCTAGAATAATCAATATATGGCCAAAGAATGACTAATTTTTCTTGTGTTTCTATACTTTTGTTGTTAGAACTTTCTAAAAGCATCATATATCGTAGTGTTTCTATTAAACGTCCTAGAGGATATACAAATATTGTTATTTATACAGTTATTTAAGTAATAAACAATTCTAAGTCAATTCCCTACAGTATTTGCGTGTATACTGCATAAAACCTCACTTGATCCTACATTCATTTAAACTTAAATTTTATCTCTGCCATATGCCACAAAGCAGGTCGTTCACTCCCGCACTGTCTAATTGCTTCGTAAATTAGAGTTCATATATGGAACAAAAGACTTATGTAAAAATATATAATATTGAGGTGTCTTTCTTTTTACAAATATATTTTCTATAAAATATAAACACAATCAAACATGTAAGAAAATGTCTCATCAACGCAGCATATCTTTTTCAAAAATATTCTTGATTTCATTGATATTGTTAGGACACCTGGGATGATGTTGTTTTATTGGTTGAGCTCCAGCTTAATTTATATTAATGAATATTAGTGTAACTAAATAATTGTTTTAATCAGTTAGTTTCAAGATATTTCTTCACTAAGAATGCAAAAATACAGACGCTGTGAAAATTCTACGCTCACATTTAAAACCACGTGGTCACAATTTATAAATACACACAAAAAATATGTTTATATAAATTCACATTACGTTAACAACAGTTAGAGTCTAAGTAATCTTATTTGCTTAAAACTTCTTCTCTAACGTCAAACATAATATTCACTCAAATCACAGCAAAAAGTATTAAATAATATGTTAAATGCGTATTTCCCACCTTTCCAATATTAATGCGCCTGAATTTATGTATCACTTATCCCTTGACTTAACATAAAATAAAGGTTTAACAAAAACAAGTAAAATATGATCAAATAAAATGAACGTCTACAAAATGCAGGAGTCCTCGATTGGGGAAACTCGCGGCTATTTATACTGATCCAAGGGCACCAGAAAATCTTGTGCATGTACCACATAATCTTGTGAATGCACCACAAAATCTTGTGCACGCACCACAAAATCTTGTGCATTCATAAGAAAATTTTGTGCAGAATAAAATGCACAAGAAAATTGTAAGCAGAATAGAACGCACAAGAAATTTATGTGCAAAAGATATAGTGCTGTAAGAAGTTATCTTTAACAATGAATTAAACGCACACCGACAAAAAGTATAATATTAAAACACTTTTTCTACCAGATAATCATAATTTCGGGTTCTTAGAACTACACACCTCCTTATGGAGATAGATTTAAACAGACCGCAGAGTAAACTTACTGCATAAAGAAAAATGGCTACCCTGTCAAGGTTGCTCGTCTGCTCAGACAATAAATAAGGAATATTTTATTTAACAATGTCTTCACAAAACAACTAGTGATTTCAAGGATGAAACAAAGTTATTACACAACTGATTACATGGTTCCCGATGATATAGGCGCACTTACATAGGAATAATAATGATGTAAACAAAGGAATTCGCAAAAACTATTGACATTCAAAGTAAGATACAGTTGGTTAGTAAAAAATGTAGTCAAATTACATGTATAGGACTGGTTGTTCTGTCTAATTAACAAGAGCAACAGTCTTTATCCTTGTGCTTACGCTAATCATCAGCTATTAAACTTTATGTGTAATTTCAAAGGCGAGTAAAAATTATTTTTACCCATTTATGAAAGAAAACAACATTTCTTTTAATACACCTAATCCTGGAACCTTAATTATACAACTCATATATTCCAGACTTTTCTAAATGGTTTTGGAATCATGCTTTTGATTAATAAACCGTTAGTTTTAAGAATTAGTGTCTCAAAATTTGTATCAAGGCAATTCTTGTTCTGAATACCATTCGAACCCTGCACAACACAAGTAGTTGGAGCCCATTCAAATATCTGGTCTTGTCAGTAAGGACCTTCTTTCCAGTTTTCGGATGCTAATACAAATTCACGAAACTTATTATTTCTTAGGGCCAAGCCTTATCATACTCTTTATATAAAAGAAATCTAGGTAAAATCATAAGACATATGCACTCGTTAAAATTCGTTTATGATATGTGAACAATGATTGTATTAATCTTGATCTTACATTAGGCTTTGCTTTTTCAGATGGACGTCATGTCAGGAAAAACAATGACGTTTTTTTTCCGTTGCTGCGGGAAAATTTATTTTGTTATCATTAACGTAATTGGGCTCACAAGTTTAACTTACCTTAACACAATATCAACAGATATTTAGTATTGATTACCTTCTTGAATTAATAACGGTTGGCTGAATTGTAGTTGGATGTAAAATAAGCTTAAGGGATGGGTTATTAATTTAGGCATAATACATGAATTTCACAAATAAACTGTTTAAGCGAATATCATTCTTAGATAGCTAAACGCTTTCAGACTTAAAGAAACTCGATGAAAGTTTTTGAGAATAACATTACGAAGGACCAGTTACTATCGGTAAAATACAAACAAAAGCAATGTACACCACAATCATTATCATTTATTTATTTAAAAAAGCTTGATACACGTTGGCTTAAACGAGTATCATTGTCGAGTGTGCAGCAATGACAACGCCTTGTTCAGGGTCATTGTACGCAACCACTGTTCGCCACATGGCGCGGCACGCTGTGGCTATGACATAATGTATGTGAGGCTCAATACGGCGCTAAACTTAAGTTGACGATTCACCTTGCATTTAGTCGCAGAGAGAAGCCAAAAACGTCCTGAACTGACGAGACCTGTCGTGAAAACATGTTTTTATAACACTGTAATGTTTGTTGTGAGAGACTTTTAAAAGTTAAGTGTGTTGAAAAGTAAATTAAACCAATTATGTGTTGTTTCATTTTAGAATGCTTTTAATCGTGTTATCATACATAGGTGCACAACCACCGTGTTAGTTGGTTCATTTATCACACTAACGTTTCGGCCAGCTCTTAAAGGTAGAATCCAACAATTTGTCTTTATAATACATGGTTTTAAATTCTAATAATGTGATAATGATTTACCCCTATTTAGGAGAATTAAGGGCATATATTCTTCATAAAATCTAATATAAGGCAAGGTTAAAACGATTTTAAACATATCTAAATTGTTAGAACAAATCGTGAACAAATTGCTTTAAATGTTCATGTTTTTAAATCTATAATAAAGCACAGGAGGAGTTACTGAATTACAATTTCTGCTAGCAGATAATGACGACAGAGCGGACTATAATGTGATTTCCAAAGTAGCTGGTCATGTGGTTTTCTTACTTTAAAAATAGCTAACGTGTCAGTGTGCTAGGATAGAAAATACATGTCAATAATGAGGAGTGGGGTATTTCACTTTTCACATAGAGAAATCAATACGCGGAATATCGCGAGACTTCAGTAATGCATTTGTTTGGGGTTTTTTTGCGAAACAAAACTTTGGTCAACACTGTCTAATACCACCTTTTAATAAACATAATTATATGTTCGTTCGACTTTAAAAATAGGAATATATGGCGTTGTCTTTTGTACTTTATAACAATCGAATAAGGCCATAATTTAAAACTTAAAAACAACGCATCGTAGTAGGTACAAACCTAGCTGATTACAGCTCTTTAAGGGCTACGGAAGTGGAAACCTTGCGTTGGCGTGTTGACCTTATTGTCGATGATTGACTGTTTTGTTTTTGTATTGTTTTGTTGCTTTTTGCATACTACTGGAATAACGACACTTCCGTGCAACAGCTGTGTCAAACAGTGGTGTGATAACGGCCGTCTGTACTACCGATTTCAGATTGTTACAGAAATGAGTCACGTTTGTGCGTGGCCTTATCTTTGAAGCAAAAAAAAACATATCAAATAACTTTAGTCTTGAATTATAACATATAATATATATTTACCAAACGCGCAAGGGTGAGTAAATATATAACCTTCTGTCTAATTAGTAAGTTTTTTTGTACTGATCTTATCTACTAAATGGCATGTCAATTATTAACAAACACAACACATATTATAATTAATAGTTTATCATAAAACTACATATCATTTAAAAAAATCAGCATCTTATGCTATTTCTCATACACTTGTTTAAATGTCATGTCTTCTAACCTATGTGAAATATTATTGAATCTGCTTCAATTAAATTCGTTAATTGCGTCATTTACACCACAGCAAGAGATTGGATTGACGCTAACAAAGTTATTTTCATTACTAACGCGTTATTTAAAGAAAAGACTATTAAAAAATCAATTTAAAACTATACTTGGGTGTTAATCTGTATCAATAGCTTCCTCTCGAATTTAAATACGGATTAATTGTCTCAAAATTGAAATGTCATGTGTGCGTTTAAACTTGAAATGAAAGACAACAACCTCGTGACATTAAACGGGCGCTAATTCAAAACGTGCATTAAATTAAAAATGAATCTTTTTATGTCCAAATAAAATTAACACTGACGTAATAGACACTCACATTTCAGCATTTCACCAAGTGATTGACATCCATCAAAGACTTTTACCTTTTTGCATTTCTACGCGTGTTTGAACATTCGTACTTTTACAGTTAGGTTGCAGTTACATGTGGTCATTATTGTTTGAAGGCATTTTCAGACAAAAGGACATTGGTCTTTTATTCATTCAAAATATCTTTCTTTATATAAAAGCTGCTTCGAGGAAGTGTGAGGTTAGAAGTCCATAAACAGGTTTAAGCACTTAATTTGATCCTTTTGACAACTAACCGACACAAGGCGGAAATTGGTCGTTTTTCCGTTTCTTATGTTTGTGTCACTTTTTAATTTTACTGGTACTGGATCATATGTTTTCAGTACTTTTTTAAAATTCGTAATTATATCCACAGGATGTTTTGTTCTTTTCTTGTGTAAATACCTTTGTGCCTTTCCAAATCTCTATATTTTGTTATTTAACACATAGGACCTTTATATCGTTTCGTGTGTGTTGTCAAGCACCTTTTTACAAATTTCAATTTTTGTTTATTATCTTATAAGACCCTTTTATACTGTGTTGTTAAAACACAACTAGATAAATACAATCAATTCAATAGTATATTATATTTAAAGCCATACCCACAATTCTATTAATAATTAAACAGGCATGTGATTTTAGTTGCATTCATATACATATTGTTAAATATTGTTAAATTTGTCTCAATCGAAATGCCTCGATCCTTTTGTGTAACAAGAACTGTTTACGTAGTTCATTTTTAACATAATTCCAACATTTTCACAACAATGTAAGTGGATGTTTCAGAAATTTAAAAAATTGTAAAATTTATAAAATATTAAATTACTTCATGGATTAATTATACTAATGCAAAGCTATAATATATATAGATTTCGGTCCTGTCTTGATAAAGTGACAACGAAGGCCGTTTTCCTTATATGAAGACATATTTAACAATATAAAATCTATCTTTTGCTATTATGTTTCTTTTTCAATCCCAATACATTATGCCTTCTTTAATTTCTAATTTGCTCATCATATAACTGTTTTAATAAGCTTTATCTTAGGTTTACCCAGTTTATTTGTTTGTACAATTACTTGTATCGACTTGATATGAAATAAGAATTGTTTTGTTAATTTCACTCGAGTCTTATGTTTTTCAAATAACAGTTCTGTCACGTTCAGTGACAGTAGTTTTTGAGTTCCTAAACATTGTGTGCTTACATTTTGTTTGGTGTTTTTGGACATTTTATGTTTTCAGCTCTTGTTGTCAAAATGTCATTCGATAACGTATACCCAATCTCTTATTGCGACTCTTGTCAGTTTATTCTATAGATACAATGATAGCTCCACACTTACATACTACATGTATATGTAACTTTCGACTAGAACCCGACAATTATCTTGTTTACTGATAAATTATTAATTAATAATTGTTATTTATGTATTTCAAAAAAGAAATTTAGTGAGTGGTCGTCATTGATTTGTGTCAAACATCTTATTTGAACATGAAATCTATTTTAACACAGAAAAATACTTGCTTTAACCAGCTGAATTATACAAATATAAAGGTAGTTATGTCGTTAAGTAAGACTTAACAATCATATTTTGAACCTTTTTTTGCTTAAATACTTCGTTCAAGTTCAACATTTTCTTCTACATAAGGCTGTATTTTCTTTTATTTCTGCATTTAGTAAATGCGCACGTCTACGGCCACGTTAAAAAGACAGGGTCGATGTCCCATAATAAATGCACATTTATATATCGGTTTAGAGAGCGATCAAATGTAACAATCGTTCTTAAAATGTTTGCAAATCCAGCAGAAGTTTTGAAGAAGACACCCTGTCCGGAATATTTTGCCGTAGATCAGAACGTTTGTTTCCACTTAACCGTTGATGTCATCTGAAACTTGGTACTTGGATCGTTGCAAAAATAGAACCTTAATTGATGACTTTTTGTCAATGCTGATACATTATCACACAAGATGCAATACATAGTATATGCCTGCTTGCAGAAATTTGACGTGCTAGGTCGTTTACATTGATGTTAAGTAGTTAATTTGTATGATGCTATTCTTTCTTGCAAAGAGCAACACGTTTAACAAACGCTTAATTAACTTCGGGCAAGTAAGAAGTCAAGTGATTTGTTTGTATTTACATATTATAAATGCCGAGTGTTACTAAATGACAGGAAATGTTTAGTTATACATGTAAATTTATAAAAATATACATGATATGAAAAGACTGGGACGACTTATGTTATTTCTTAGTGCACAACTGTCTGGATTGTAGAGGATTCTGGATTGTAAAACAGTTTTATTTCCATATACTCGTATTTTTAATGTCTATTTGGGAAAGAGTAAGCTTATTATTTTCCTCCTGTCCACAGTGAATTAAAAGGGTAATCATTTTCACCCTGGCCCCAAGGGAGGTAATAAGTGTCTACAGTTTACAAGTTAGAGTTTATTCAAGGAAGTCATGGCTCCATAACAGCATCTGACATCAAATGAAAACAACAATGTCAAACTCGCAACAAATCGAGACACGGGATAAAACGTTCTATAAACATAGTTACAGATTGGTAAGAATGGAATTTCAAGGTTTTTACTAAATATTTGGAGAATGGGGAGTTTTTTTAACAGCAAGCTAAAAATGAAAAAAAAAACAGTTAGTAACTGTTATCATTGATAAACAATTAATTGGAATGTCACTACATTCTAACAACCCTAGAATACTGTGCGATTAAAGTATACAAAGTATATTCAATTTAAAAGGTAAGAGTGTATTATTATTTGGTAATTCGTGTAAGGTTGCTCATTTAAGAAGGTCAAGGCTCTACATTGTTTGCGCAGAAACGGCTGCTGGATAAAAAGTTTAAAGACAAAATAAGCATAAAATATGAAAAAGTTTTCATTTCAATGTATGATCGTATTTTTTCACTTGTGATCATAGAAAAGGATACATCTGTACAGGAAGTATCTACTGCAACGAGTCAACACCTTTTATTCTCAACTCTTTCATTAAATGCAGAACACACTGTCATTTCATTCATGCAAAAAAATATACCAAAAATACTCCCTTTCAATAATAATTCTTTTTGATTCTCTTTGTTAAATATAGCAATAATGGTTGTTCTACTCAATGTTATCACATTTTAGAGATTTTTTTTATTTACATGTTCAAGTTTATGGAATTTACTGTAGTCTGCATTATTTCAATTCCTTGGCATTGCTATTTTAAGCATGGCAATGGGAATGGGTCGCAAATAAATATAATATTATATATTATATATTATATAATATTGATATATTACCTTTTAATATGTTGTAAGATGCTCATAGACAATAACTGACACACGCCCCAAATTAAAGCTATCATTCATGCAAAAAAATCGCCAATGTAATTTAAAGTGTTATAATGTGATAGTGTAATGCTTTCCTTGCTTAATTTCTTGTTTATAAGCCTACTTTCATATGATATAAAATGTTAAAGTGTGTGGTTAAAGTGTCTTATATTGCATATATGTGCTTACTGTGTATTTCTGTTACACTCACTTGTTTGTCTTATTAAGTGTTTGTATTCCCGAAATAGGAACATGATATGTTGATATGGTGAAAGACAAATTGACATTTGTCATAAGGTAGCACTGGGTCTAAATGAGTGTAAAATTAAAACGTGATAGGGAAGGTAATCATACTTAGTATTTCACTAAGTGACCATCATTTAATAAAAATACGCACATTTCTGTTTTACTCATATGCAAAATCGTATGACAATATATTTCTAGCAATAAGCGTTAAACGACAGATGCAAGTACCCATGGCTATCATTGTTTAGTTTAATATTTATTTTCATCCGGTGTATATCGCTGATTAAACTGTAGCCTCACAAAGATGTTTGAGAAGGTTGTGGGGGTATTATTGGAATTAGATTTGCCGTTTATCTGTCTTAGTATTTGTCCGTCATACCAACCAACGCCCGCCCTTATTTGATTGTATGTCGTCTGTCAACCAGTTTTATCATCTACAGTTTTTGACGAAACTTCTCAATTATCTTCAGCACCATGTGGAAACAGTGTGTTTGCAACTTTTGTTGCGACTAGGCGAACATGCCAGCAGTTGTTGTCCATTTACGATATTTCAGACGGTTACGAGATATTAATGAACAAGGAGCATCGCAAGGAGTTCCCTTGACTTAGAGTTTTATTTCAATTTTGTTTATTCTAAATATATTTTTTATTTAAATGAGTTATACCCATTTGTCTTCACCACACCTATTTTCACCACATTTATCTTATGCGTTGCTTATTAATGCAACACAAGGTCAAATGGAATAACAGACGACACATGCAGCGAACCATCGATTAAGATGGAAATGCTGTATCATTTGTATTTGTACGTCTGGTTTACGGCACACTTGATATGTCATACAGGGCCAAGTGCGGTAAAGTTTTAAGTTTTAAGTTGAGTTGAGTATAAGCAGGTCAAAAGTAAGATACAAGACTAGAAATATAAAAATCTATCAGGTTGAAATAATGTAAATTATAATTGAAAAGCAAGTTAAGTATCATTTGTTAAACTATTAACCAGTATGATAATTTGCTTATTTAAGCGTATATAATCTTAATTTAACATTCCTTGGATGTTTATTTTTTAAATATGTAGTCAAATCCCAATACTGTTTTTAGCATGTAATACTTTACAATGTTATTTGTTGTGTTCTAAAATAAAACAGTATATAATCATCAAGTTGGCATGGATTCTTCCGATATTATAACGTTTATATAACTGATAAAGTCAAATGTAAGAAAGACAGCTAATCCTAAAAAGTATTGTATGAATGCTAAACAAGTTGATTATGACGGTTTTGCACGTTTACCTCATTAATAATGTTAGAGAACTTACCATGAATAATTTATCTGGTGCTTTCAGATATAGATTCTATTTTTGCCAAGCCTTGTATAATTACTACTGAAAATGTATTTTAAACATTTTGCTTAACAGCGTATCCCAATCAATAATATCGTGCACAATTATCGACTTCAGATGGGGTTTTGTGTCTAATAGCTTTCGTATATCAATTTCCGAGTAAGACTGTGTTCAGTATCTTCACACAAAACCGATTGCACAATGGAAATGCGTGTTTATTTCTGCATTACGTTATTGACCTTCCCTGGTGATATCGGCTTTTAGAGTAATGGTCTATTTACCGTTCCCTTTGTTAGTTTTAAACTTGCATACAAGTTTACATACGATAGTTGGTTAAATTGTTCTTTTTTAATCTTAAAATTCTTGAAGGCCGTGACATTTTATCTACACATATTGAGCACTTCAAATAAATAACTTGTCTTTGGAATTATCGACGTAATAAAAAATAATTAAAAAATCTTCTAATATGGTTATTTTTCTATTATCTTGATCAACTTTGTATATATTTGTTTTAATAACATTTATTCTTTCAACATATGGTGCAATTAGTCACATCGTAAAATACCTGCTTAGGTATGGAAATGAAAATAATTGAACACTGAAGTTCTTTAGGTTTTAACGGATTTAATGGCTAAAATGTCATTGTGACCGACAGTTTTAAAAGCCAATAGCAATTTTTAGCCACGTTTACATTGGAAGAGTCACATTTTATTGCAGGAGCTGGAGCACAAGCCTATTGCAAATGAAGATGCGGTCACAAATACGGTAACGCACATGTAAACTCACAATGGTGTCACTACGGTTTACCGAAGTGTTCTACGGTTAATGGCATTTAGGTCAAAGTGGTATTGTATAATTAAAGAAAGTTTTAGTATGGTTAACTTCTTGTAAATACGAATAAGTACGCTGAAATTCGAGAAACAAATGGTTCGGTTTAACTTGTGCGTTTAAACGTCTTAGTGCCTTAATGAATTTTCCTACATGTAACTATCTGAAACGTTTGACATAAAGACAGTAATGCCTCTGTGCACGTTAGTGTACATTGCATGCTTTTAATAAACATTTGGGGTTTTTGTTTGTTTCTTTCTTTCTTTTAAGAATTGCATGCTTTTGATAAAAATTGTTTTATTTGTTTTGTTGCTGTTTCTTAAAAAAGTAATAATATGACCTATTTTATACATTTAACTTTTAAGAACTATTTTTAAAATAGCTTAAGAAGATCAAGTGGCCTATTTTAACAAAATTTAGTCGAAATATTAAATACCTGCATTGCCTAGAAAGAAATGTTAACGTTATCTTTAATTATAATTTTATCTGGGTTTGCAAGATGAACGTCAAAATGATCTCCAGTAGATCTCCAACGCTTTTACGTTTCCGGTGATATCGATGGCATATAATGGTATCATATTGGAACGCTCTTATGTAGTTCATAAGTTTTGTTGCATGATGACTTCAGGGAATACAAAAGTTCTTTTAATATGGCTAAGTTTGTTAAGCACGCATTTAAACGAGGAATAGTTGTATTAATTTACTCAATCAGTAGACTGATATTATATTTTAGTAATTTCCTCTCTAAAGTAACATTACTCTTCTCTTAAAGAAAACATTAATGTATAAGTTATTAGTCATATTGATTGTGTTTGCCTACATCATGGTGATAATATGTCAGGGTTATTTGTTTTTGTATAATAAAGACAATGTTTGTATGTACAAGTCAAATGCGTAAATTCTGCTCTGTTCTGTTCTGCTGTTATGTAGACTGTGTTATCGTCTACATTTTTGTCTCGTAGATGTCTTGGACAAGGTCGACAGTCGGCCGACCACTCCGACACGCTGTTGATCAGCAATGTGTACATCGTATCATGCATCAGCTGAGTGGTCCTTATCTGATAAAAGATGCTCTCTTGATCACTACTGCGTTGCTAGCCCAAATGATGCTCCGATGTTTACAAGTATGATAAACGCAGCATGTTCTCGGGACAAGTTGTAGAACTGATACTTATCATCTTACAAGTTCGTAGCTGTCCTTTGTCGTTTATACTGAAACAGCAACATATACAGACAATGGCTATCATGTATTAATTGACAAACATTAAATTAGAAATGAAACCCAGCGATTTATTTTACCCACTTTTAAATAAACAATATATGTATGTTCTTGCAATTTAATATGCAAATTTATCCTCATATATTTCGTTTTTTGAAACTGTTCAAATTCTGTTTTCAATATTTTTTGCATGCAAATAAACATTATCGTGCGTGATCAATTAACACTTATTACGAGGTAAATGATTGGTGTTTTGGCCTATGCATATTTACAATTGGAAGGTTTCCAGACGGAGTCGTCGTAATCCTTTAAGATACTGTAAACACCATTAGCGAGTTGCAGCTTTGTGTCAATAATAGTATCCGTATATTTCCACGCACAATCAATCCGAGAAATTGTGGATAAAGAGTTACAATTTTATTGTTAATAAAGAATAGCTGCGATGTATTATCGTGTCGTGTGGCTAGTTTTGCAACATTGTAATGGTAGGTGTAACTGAAGACAGCGCATTACAAGCTAGACACATCATTTCCGCCATTATAATAATAAGTAAGTATTGTAATTTCGTCCCACTGCAACTGATATAAAGACACATTTATCTGTTCACATACATCAATTTCGTCCATAAAGCTAATACTCATAACGTATAAATAAGTATATGACGCACAGGGAAAACATAATTCGCAGTACACGTTTATACAAATTATGTGCCATTATCAGGCCAATCAGTTAACAGATTACGACTGACGTCATATAATAGAAACTGTTGCATAAGCTGTATTATTATAATTTAGGTTCTTTAATATATTCATTATTTTCTATTTTTCTTGAAAAAACACAATGTTATCTTTTAAAGCAACATAGATACATATAATATATAGAGGATCTGACACGAGTTGTTATTTAATACAAACATTTATTAAACGAGTTCAGGCAAAATGATATTAAACGAGCCTCTGGCGAGTTTAATATCATTTTTCCTGGACATGTTTAATAAATGTTTGTATTAAATAACAACTCGTGTCAGATTCTTTTTATCACATGATTTTCGTCCTCTTTTACTAGAAACAAATACCCGTGTAGATCTACATGCCGGTACAAAAAATGGACGATATTGTGACGTCATTAAACCCAAGTTCATCCCGGGTTCATTGTTGCGCTATACAAAATATTTCCATTTTATTGTCTTTAATAGATAGTAAATACAACCTTTTGACAAACTTTTAATGCGTATTTAACATTAATGTACAATAAAAATGACATATCATTGCCATATGTTTTATCGACTATTTCAGCTAAATAACTTATAAAAATACACTGTAAACACGTGAAAATGCGTGACCCAGAGAAGTTTATATAGCGGTTAGTGTGAAGGTCACTATTCAAATTTAATTCTCATCGCTGTCAGTGTCAACTAAGGAGATAATTCTTTTTCGTTTCTTATGTGGAGGTCTTGCAGACTCGTCAGTAGAATTAACATTTGATTTGTGTCATAGGCGGCTGAATGATAATATTGAAAGTTCCACCAAAAACGTTTCCTGTGAAGATGCTGTTAAAGCCACCGGTTATGTTTGAGTTCTTTGTGGCAGAATTCATTGAAGTAAGCATCGCGTTGTGGACATTCGTGTCTTGATTCACTTGAGGAGTACATGCATGCTGGTGAGAACAGCTAGATTTTGTGAGGATCTTCAATATCATTTTGTGTTGATTATTGCTATAGGGGGGTATTTATTAATTAGTTGAATGTTGCGGTGTCCCGTGACCCGTTATCTGCATAATCTGATTTGCCGGGATGTTATTTTCGGATATTTTTAACTAAATGTTTCCGGGCGCTGTGGAGAGTCAGACGATGCATCCTTAGTCATACGCATCATGGTGGTGTAAGTTTATTTATACCAATAAACAATTGCGACATTTGAACCGACGAAAAAAGAACTGTCATTGTCTTCCATTTTGTTTACAAACACGGCGGATGAATACCAAATAGTCACGCGAAGCTGCTAGCCAATCAAAGTGCAAGAAAAGCTGTATTACACTAGTGTAATACAAAAAAAATATTACATGGGTATATTGAATGGAAAACAAGGTTAATCATGTAATAAAATTCGATTAGATATATGATGTGTCATTGTTTGTTGTGATTTAATTAAGATCAGTTTAGTGAAGTTTAGAATTTATAAAATACGAAACTAGAACCACCTTATCACTTAGAATTAAAAATAAAACAGATAGATGTTAAATTCAGCTCCAATTCGAGATTAATTCCACATTTATTGCATTCTTTTTCAGGTTTCATTGACTCTATACATTTGTTTACAGTTTTTGATAATAATTCGATAATAACAATAGTAATGATAATAATAATAATAATAATTATAATGTTAATAATTGTAATATTATTAATTGTAACATTATTAATTGTAATAATGATAATGAAAATAATTATAATAATAATAATAGCAATAATAATAATGATAATGATAATAATAATAATAATAATAATTAATAATAAAAATGTAATACATGTAATAATAATAATAATAATAATAACAATAATAATAATAATAATGATAATGATAATAATAATAATAATTGTAATACATGTAATAATAATAATAATAGTAATAAAAATAATAATAATGATAGGAGTTTTCCTTGGGACTACATCATCAGGTAAACACTTTCCATCCAATAATGCCATCTTTCAAGCTTTTACCTCGGTGCTAGAGTCCAAGTGTACGTTTTCTTAACGCTTACGCATCATGCTTTGGAAAAATAAAAAACCAAAATATAGGTCAAAAAGATTTGAATCTATAAATAAGAGAAGGTCCTATAAGAATTACTACAGATATTTACATCTTAACTACATCTAGACTAAGGCAAAGAGGGTAAATTTAAAAGTGAAAAAAAACACAGAGACTAGACATGAGACACAAAAAGAGCAAAACAGCAGTTACCGCCTTGAGTCGAGGCTTCCCTTGTCCTAGATTATTTTTGAATAAGTCACAACCAGGTAGTTTGCAGCCAATTCAAATATTTTGGTGTAAGGAACTTTCTCATCAACAAATAAAGATTCACGAAACTTTGAAGCAAAGTTTTATATGCTTTGAATAATAGAAGCAAAAACTTATTATATGCTTTGAATAATAGAAGCAAAAATTTATTATATGCTTTGAATAATAGAAGCAAAAACTTATTATATGCTTTGACTCCAAAGAAATCGGAGTGAAAACACTATATGTACCATACATTAGCAGAAACATCGTATCAACCAGTCATGTGTCGATATTCTATTGCGATATGTGAACAATTGTTTGTTTACCATGGTCTTGATTTTGTTTCTCCAGACTTTGGCTTGTCAACAGTGTTGGAAAGAGACTGAAAGGTTTCCTTTCAGGAAACCCAATGATGTTTAATGACGTATTTTATTTATTTGCCCTGGGGAATCATATTAGGCAAGGGAAACAATAACGTCATCGACAGAACAAGTTTACTTAGTTTAGATAATATAAGCAGACATTTAGTAATTATTTGATTGCTTGGATATTTCAGAGTTTCTTGAATTGTAGTTAACAGTTAAATAAGCCTAAGGGCTTTGACATTCATTTAGAATTGTTGACATGAATTACATAAAATAAGTTGTTTCAAGAGAACGCCCTCTTTAGATGGCTTTTGGTCAAATTTGAACACAAAATTTATTATGCTGGACTTTAAATCTCTCTCTCTCTCTCTCTCTCTCTCTCTCTCTCTCTCTCTCTCTCTCTCTCTCTCTCTCTCTCTCTCTCTCTCTCTCTCTCTCTCTCTCTCTCTCTCCCTCTCTCTCTCTCTCTCTCCTTATATTTATATATATATATATATATATATATATATATATATATATATATATATATATATATATATATATATATATATATATATATATATATATATATATATACAGTCAAACTTGTATTAAGCAGCCACCCAAGGGACAGTCTAAAATTGGCCGCTGAAGACAAGTTGGCTGCTTAACACAAAATATGATATTATTGATTATTAACCTATTTATATAAGCATGTTTCTTTATAAAAAGTATTGCTTACATAGTAGGTCAACTACAAAGTACTGTTCGAATAGATATGTAAAACAACAACGTAAATGCTTTTGAAATGTCAACAAATGACACAGAATATCAGAAGTGCCTCACTAAATAAAAGAAAATATTGCTCCAGTATAAGTAGTTTGGTCACTTACAGTAGAGAGAGAGAGAGAGAGAGAGAGAGAGAGAGAGAGAGAGAGAGAGAGAGAGGGAGAGAGAGAGAAAGAGAGAGAGAGAGAGAGTCAGGCGATAGATATATTTTTACCAACATAACGTTTTGATGCGCATGAATGCTAACCAGCTGCGAAATATTAAAAGAACGCGCAGCTTATAAATCAATATTTATTGTGTTTAAATTGGACGACACTGTTGCTACAACGTTTCACAAACATGCAGTTTAGACGCGTTTCTTTCATTCTCTATCATTTTTATAATTGGCTATTAAAATTGCTTTGGCAATTTAATTAGTTTCGTCAGCCTGAATATTTTAACGTTTAAATTGTTTAATATGTTTGGAAATCGCAACGAATACGTTAACTCTATTTACCATGTTGTTGTACATTTAAAGAGGACGGATTTTATTACCAATTCAGTCTGTGATCGTGCTGGTAATAAAGAATAAATAATATCAATTTACTCAGTATTCCATTCGACGTCATGTAGTTGCATGTTTATAATTGCTACACGTTAGTAATTTAAGAATATGAATAATTAATGATATAATTAATAGTTCATGGTACACATTCCATATTGAATAAACTTTAATTTATGAACAAACAAATTAATATGTGATATAAAAAGGTACATTTCGTTTGAAACATATTCAATATGTTTAAGAAACTTCACTTCCTTTTTGCCATCGAAACGATCTAATTTTCTAATCTAAAAGGTCTAATTTTCGCTTAGTACTAAATAAATATCAAGAAATTGTTGTCTCGAATGAAATGTTATGATACGAAGAATTAGAGGATTTGGGGTACAATGGGGTCTTAAAATAACCAAACACAAATGTTCTGTGATAATGCCATATGCTTGAAAAATAATACTTTCATTCCTCAAATGGCTACCAGTTGTTTGTAAACCAAAACATCACGTGTCCATCCACCCGAATTAATGCTAGTTTTGCTTTTGGGTGTTTGGCGTCTAAGTAATCTTAAAAAATCTAGCAAGATATGTTGTTCACTTGAACCAAATATAATGCCGTCTTTACTGTAATAGGATGACGTGACCGCATGACATGTAAACTTCAAGTCACATTATCTTAACAAAGGCCTCATCTTTGTGAACCTCGTTTGAAGAGGCTCAGCCTGGTTTTTAGATCTCTTATTGTTTTTTATCCTTCAAATAAATTTTCATTGTTATAAATTGTTTAAAGTATACAATTTTACATTGAATCAAATGTCTAAAGTACTCCAGTCCGTCCATATTGCCAACTGTCCATTCTAAGGCGGTAACTGGTGGGTTTGCTCTTTTTTGTTAAATGACTAATCACAGATTGGTTCTGTTACATTTGGCTTGAATACCTTTGTTCTGTGCCTTTTCAAATGTTGGTATATTTTGCAATGCTTATAGGACTTTGTCATATATTCTTATTAAAGTCAGATGAACGTGACTTATTTATAATTTGTTTATATGTAGGTAGACATTGTAGTAACTTTGTGGATATTTTCACTTGGCGAATAGACGCGGTATTATCAGTAACGTTATACAAATTTATTAATTATATCTTAAAATTGCTGTAAAGATTTCGAGGGTGATTAATAACATTATTTTCTTCTTTTTTGCGATGTATCAGGGGAAATGTTTTGTTTTAATTTTTTTTTTCACTTATTTTTACTTTTGCACACAGAAAATGAAGCTTTTTAAAACCACGCATATTTTTTTAATATTACCACGGGAACTGTACTATTATTTCTTATTTTATTTTATTTATTGGGTTTATCGTCCCACTAACAGTATTTCAGTTATCTGTGGACGGTGTATCACCTTTTAAACAGGAGTATACATTTACGCTAGGCTAAGAAAAGGACGCGTGCTTCTATTGTTTGCCCTCTTCTCCATTTTCTGTATATGTTTTTGTACTTGGCAATAGCCAAAATGGTCTTGTCAATAAAGTTTGAATTGAATTTTTTATCAAAAAAGGCCGTTCGTTAAAACACATTGTAGTAATTTTGCAACCTATCTGCTTAATGTTGTTAAAGGTCGACAACAGTGGAAACCACGCGTTGGCGTGATGACCATATTGTTAATGATTGACTGTTATTGTTACAACCCATTGCTGAAATAATGATATTACGTGCAACAGCTGTGAGGTTTCAAACCACGCTGTAACACTGGAAGCGTTGTACTACTGGATGTCAGAAATAACTTGGGAATACAACATTCATAACAGTGAAAGTCGCTATCTATAATCTATATAATATAACAAAACACATAAAAATTGATTCTATCTCATAAGAAATCCTTATTGCACGGATCTCATCTGTTAAAATGGCACAATTTTTTAAATGTCTTTAAACAAGTTAATTAAACGCGCACCTCAAATTGCAATAAAGGAAAGGGTCGTGTGCTTTGTATATGCTCCACACTTAAGGGTGGTATCCGACAGTTTGGACCAAAATACTTTCATTAAGCATCTCAAGAAGCTATTGAACAGACCACACAAAATGATGTTTATTGTTTATTACACCTTCTGAAAAGCGTACCATAACGCCACAACCATCAGTACAAACATGTATTTCCTATCTGAGCCACATTGCACAGTTAGCTATTTTGAAACCAAGACAACCACGCGACAACTTATGTATTAACTCATCCACGTCATCCGCTGTGACGTCGATGTCTATTTTTAGCCGAAATCCCAATCGTTCTTATTGACAGATTGGAAAAGAATGAACATTTTAAGTATTGATTAACAAGTTTTACTGTACCACAAATGAGATACTGTTGAACATCGTCAATACTTATACTAAAGTATGTTGTTTTTCTACAGACAATATGCACTAATACCCCAAACAGAGGTCAGATAGTGTTACATATATTAGATATATTTCAACCCTCGGTTTTCTAATGAACGGTGCATTTCCGGTGTAAATAATTTATACTAACTATTTAACTATTTTAAAAAAAATACAATATCATCTAAGTATAATTCGGCATGCTGTGATATTTCTCATTTGCACGTTTAATGCCATGTCTAGCCACCCTACCCATTGTCCATTATTTTTAAATCTGCTTCATTTTAATTCCTTGATTGGGGGCGCACGTGGCGTATTGATGGAGTCGACGTCTTGTAACTCCACTTACCACTTAGCCTCTCCCTGCGTGGGTTCGAGTCCCGTTTGGAGCGAAGGGCTTAATGTGGGAAGGTCTTTCAGCTGACCTGCGGTGCGCCAGTGGTTTGTTTGTGGTCTTCCTCAACCAAAATAGCTGGACGTCGCTATAAAGATCATAATCGATCGCTGCGATGTATTTCAAAAACAAAACAAAACAATTCCTTGACTGCGTCATTTACACCATTGCAAAAGCATTATCTGCCGATTTATTGACACGAATAAGGTTATTTTCACTGCTTTAAATGCTCATTAAAACCTATGTTTTTCCATTTTTATTTCTGATTTTTTCTCGATTTTTCAGCCATGTCAATATCTTCCTCGTTTATTCTAACGGAAAAGGATTATAATCTCAACAAAGAAACATCGTATGTACGTTTTAACTTTCAGTGAAAGAAAATGGCCTCGTGACTTAATGTGGCGTTGGTTCGAAACGTGCATACACTTGAAATTTTAATCTCCCCGCTGTTTCCGTTTGAAACTGAGAGACGTTAAAGAATTCACATTTCAACGTTTAACCAAATGACTGCCCTTTTTGAATATATTTACATTTAATTTCTGTTTGTACACGTGTTCGAACTTTTCTTACAATAACCGTTAGATGAAATATACATATACACGCAACTGTCTATAAGATATCATTTTCCGACTAAAGAAAGCCGCCTTGCATTTTCTTAAAAGTCTATTCGAAATATATGTTTTCATTTGTAAACAGAGTTCATCTTATTTATGCTCCCTAATACGAGACATGTGAAAAAACAATCAAAAAGTGCGAAATTAGAGCTCTGTAAACCGCTTTTAGCTGACTGGCCGTTTCATGGCGATAATGGGCGTGTGTTCCGTTCATCTCATCTCTTTTATTTTGTCACTTCTACGTTAAACTGTCTTATAACTTTGTCTAGTGATTTGCAAATATTAAAGTACGGTGAAATACTCCGAGCCATGATATATGTTTTGTTTGTAGATACATGTGTTGTTTTATTTAAATTTCAATTCAGTATGTCATAACTTTTCTCGTCTACACGTTTAATGCCATGTCTTGCCACAGTACCCATAGTCCAATATTCTTGCATCTGCTCCATTTTAATTCCTCGACTGTGTCATTTACACCACTGCAAAAAAAGAATTCTGTCGATCGATTGACGCTAACAATGTTATTTTCATTGCATTTAATGCTGTTAAAAAGAAGGTTTATTTTTAAATTTTTATTCCAGATTTAGTCTCGAGTTTTATGCCATGTCAATATCTTCCTCGCTTATTCTAACTGGAAACATTTCTAATTTCAACACTGAAACATTGCGTGTGCGTTTAAACTTTTCGTGAAAGACAATGGCCTCGTGACTTAATGTGGCGTTGGTTGGAATCCTGCATAAAATTGAAATTTTAATTTAACCGCTGTTTCCTATTGAAACTGTAGGTTACGTTAAAGGCATTCAGATTTCAAACTTTTAACCAATGACTGTCGTTTATAAATGCCTTTACATTCAATATAGTTATACATTGAAATTATCTTAAACGCATACTTTTTCGACTGAAGAAAGCCGTCTTTCCTTTTTTTAAGTGTTTTCGAAATGTATGCTTTTATTTGTTGTTCATCTTACTTATGTCACCTTTGTACGAGACATGTGAGAAAACAATCAGGAAGTGCGAAGTTAGAGCTCTGTAAATCTATTTTAGCTGACTGACCATTTTAAGGGCGATAATGGGCGTGTTTTCCTTTCATCTCATCTTAGAGTTTTTTGTCGCTTCTAAGTTAAACTTTCTTACAATAACTTTGTAGTGCTTTAATTATCATTTTAAAAACATGTGCTTTATCATTTTAAAAACCTTGTAATATTTCGGTGACATCCAAATGAATGCTTAACTTAAAAGGAACCCGAGACCTCTGCTATGCTTTTTATCTGTAAAATTTCTGACCATGTTTTAAAGTAACACATCATCTAATCAAACAGACATTAGACATGTTCCAAGGCGGCAACTGTTGGGTTTGCTCTATTTGATTAATGACTCGTCACATATTTTTTAAGTTTACATTTGACTTGCATGTGAATTGTACTGTGTCTTTTCCGATTTAAGTATGTTCCAATACGCATGGTACTTCATCGTATTTCCTAATTATTTTAATTAAAAACATTTAAAATCCTTTGAACAATTACCTTAGTCTAACTTTGACAAAGACTAATTACATCATCTGGTATCAAAGGAGACCTCGCGTTTTCTATAATTTGCATAGTTTCTTTCAGTATGAATGTTGTTGAAATGTGACCACTTAAATTTCATTTACACCAGGCTTGCGTCTGCAATATTGATTATTTCGAAATATATGTTAGACAACTACTCAAAAGTCATAAACTCATAAATAAACCTGCTAAACAAAAAGCTCGTAGTGAGCTTTCAAGTTTTCTCAGATCTCACTTTCTCGCGAGAATGAGACAGATACAGTAGTATTCCTATTACATAGTTTACGCTCTGCAATTTGTTTCTGTCAGAAATGTCAAAGGATGATCACAAAACAATATCTATTTTAAATAAACTATTTGTCAAACGAAACTAATAGCCTTTAAAGCCACAATAACTACACGTTTAACCTTCTCGATAACAGTTGTAATAAACCTGAGGATCAAACACAAACTGGAAAACATAAAGTGCTGATCAAATATATGACCTGTTGCTATGTTAGCCAGAGAAAAATGAAATAAACAAAAATTATAAAATGCTGAGTTTGTGTAATCAGTTTATTAGTCCGAATTATTTTACATGGACCACACTGCTAACATTTATAAATCTTATGTCAAATACATCTGTTATTATTATAAATAATTTAAGTTATTATATTTTTCATGCTAACTTGTTAAGAATAACTTCATAATGACAGTATTGTTACAAATTATTACATTGATGTATCTTACCATTATTCCTCTAAAAACGATCCGTGTCAATTGTGCTGAGATGTTTTATATTGTATTGCTATGAACAGGAATATGTTTTATGCAATAAAAATGTTGTATTTGTTTTATTGTATGGTTTTAATACATGATATATTATGGCAGTCCAATGTTCTTCTTATTCCGCCCCAGAATCTTGATTATTATTGTTTCATGCTTTTGAATTGTATTTACCGTTAGCAGCGAATACATTATGTTAATCTTATAGGCCCCTTTCACTTTTTCGTACCTTTACACCATTATCTAGTGCTTCAGTTATTATCTTAATAATATTTTATACATATATATGTAAGCAGCAAATACAGCATTATGACCGGACCTGGTAGCGCAATCGGTAGAGCGTCGGATCCAGGTACGGAAGGCCCCGGGTTCGATCCCGGGCCGCGACATACCAAAGTCGTTAAAATGGTAGTGGTATAGCTCCCTTGCTAACGCTCAAGCAAATATAAGGGTAGTTCCACGACTGGTTGGCCCGGTGTCAGGATAATGTGACTGGGTGTGGTATCATGACAGGTGTTCACGGCATGCTATACACAGTGAAGGCAGCACTTATCTGCTTTAAGTGGACACCGTCTCCAGATAACTGAAATACTGTTGGTGGGACGATAAACCGAATAAACAAACAAAAAAACAGCATTATGAACCGTTAGCATCGAAAACTGAGTTTCACACAAATGCAGCCGACCTAACAAAGTTCAACCTTTCCTAGCGCAACAAAACGTAGTTCTACCTTCATCCATGATACGATGTTCAGCGAAAGGCAGACTCACATAGTGTTTTATTCAAATTTCATCATAACATGTCATGATTTTGACGGGTTTTAACAGGAGCTCATTTGGATTTAAATCATGGCGAACGAGGTCAGACTTCTGTGTTGTTTCGAATTGTTTTGCACAAATAAGATCGTTTCAAGGGATAAAGTGTGCAAGTAGTGACGTGAGACTGTGTTCTGTGTCTAACGAACTTTTTAAAATACATGTACAATACTTAATAAACACAGATGACGCCAGCTTAGATTTGTTTTATCAATTTGGTTTAAAATGCGAACTTGTATTGATATACTCAACTATTAATATGCAAATGTGTTCACCAGCCTGTAATTCTTTAGGCTATTTGCTTTGTTTTCTCATTCGATAAGATTTTAATGGACTTATTGATAAGCCATGACTCCTTTATAAATGTTTTATTATGTAGCATTATATTAAGAAAGCAGATTTTGGTTTATATGATTTATTGAAGAATAGTGCGCGATGTTGCCATTAGCATGGTTATGGAATTTAAAAGCGTTTTAAACAAAACCATAAATTGTGTCTCATTGGGAAAAATCTGCATACGTATGCAAATGTGAATACATTTTATGGAGTGTCTGAGTCTAGAATGTGTAAGTCATAGATATGTGTGAACGGTGAATCCCCACTCGTCATTACAAACAGGTATTTCCTGTCTGAGCTATGTTGCAGAGATAGCTATTTTTAACTAAGAAAACCATGTGAGTTCTTACTGTTAACTCTAAATCCGGGTAATCCGTTCTGACGTATTGTATTTCTCACGTCCTTTTCCGAATTTTCAATAAATTTATCAAAGTGCACTTGTGCATACGAATGTTGAATTAGTTGAAAGATATCTATAGCGATTCATTGCTTGTTTTATATGTGTTGGTTTAAGTCATTTTTTCGTATATATGCGTTATTTTGCAACGCAATTTCTACCTAAATATAATAATACAGTAAAACCTCTCCACAGCAACATCTGGCGGAGGCACGAAAAAGTGTTGCTGCTGAGAGGTTTCAATGAGACGAGAAAAACATGTTTTGTACTGATATTAGATTTTCCTAAGTATATGTTTTAGTTTTGCTTTGGTAATGAAAATGCAATATAATTTTTAAGAGAAAACAGAAGATGATTTTTAAAATAGTTAATTGATAATGAAAAAAACAAGTTGTATAACACAAACAACTTTAAAATGTATGTACATGATGAAAACGCAAGCTGTTGAACATAGAAAAAAACTTGTAAACGTAAGTAAATGTACACGTATACTGTGTATGTAAGTTCAGCATTAAAAATGTATGTACATGATGAAAAAGCTAGCTGTTGTACATAGAAAAATCTTGTAAACGTATGTACATGTACACTCATACTGTATATGTAAGTTCAGCATTATTTAGTTGTTTTGCACCATTTAGTTGTCGAATTTATAGTCAGACATCCTAAAACAATGACAGTTTGCATTTAGCACTTAACTTAAACATTTTTTTAAGTAAGCAATCAATACAGTGATATATTTTAATCTTCCGATCAATTAAAGAAAACAAAGCTACCGTTAACATCATCAATAGTTGACACTTCTTTCACACGTTTCCGCATTACCCTACATCTACAACGGCATGTTTGTAGCATGCAGCTGGTTTCCCGTCCAACTGTAAATTGATTCCAATTAACACCTTCTCAACAGGGTACAAGCAGTGATCAGCCGACCGCGTGACATTTCTGGTGTACACGACAGATTGTTCTAAAAATAGCTGCACTGGTGTTGCTACGCAGAGGTTAAACTAGCCCCAGGGAAGAGAATTACACGGCCGCTTACCGCTTCGCGAAGGAGTTGCTGCTTAGAGGTTAAAATGCGCTGAAAACTACTGGGGAAAAATTTAACTGCCGCTGCTTAGAGGTAGCCGCTGCTTAGAGGTGCCGCTTCGAGAGGTTTTACTGTAGTTTATATGATTTCTTATATATCAGGGCGGCCTATTGTGACATATATATGTCAACCTTTCGTCCCACCTGCCCACTCAAGTTATGAAGTATATATAGATCTAGATCTATATATATGTAATATATATATATATATATATATATATATATATATATATATATATATATATATATATATATATATATATATATATATATATATATATATATATATATATATATATATATTATATATATAGCAATACATCCCTGTTATAATTGATTCTCAAGGGCTAAAGAAATTAAACAACGAATAAGCGAGACAACCAATTTTATCACAATGATTTGTACAAAAGGTAACAACGTAACAAGGTATATCGTGGCAACATTAAACTGTCAGTCGTATTTGCTTATGATCCTGTAGCATTTACCGTCAAATGAGGCCCTTAAATTGTAAATAGTGGAGTGAAGGCAATGACAAAGAAACTGATAATAACAAAATATAGCAAATAACAGATATATAGAAACGCTAAAAATGTTAAATTGAGGTAATTGGATAAACATGTTGTTGTTGTTGTTGTTGTTTTTCACACAAAAATGCCTATACACTGTATATACACTCTATACACCACACTATTGATTTAGATAAAATATGTCAAGGACTCCATTCAAATTTATTAGTGTCAGTGTTTGGTGTATCAGACGAGCATCAAGCCCAATAATCTTTCTTATAACGAAATCTTATGAGAGCTTGGTCAAGGTTGCCAAATATTAATAAATAATAACAAATGACGATCTGGTGAATTATGTAGAAAGGAGAGTGTTTGTGCTGGCAATCTGGTAGAGGCGGGATGCTGAACATGACCCCAGACTGACTGACTCTTCGCTGGAGTGGGTCTCCTGTGGTACCTGACATACCACCGTCTTCTTGCCCTTCAACAACGTCAGATCCGTCTGTTGTTCCACCGTTCTAAACGCCGTTGGCATGGACGAACGAAATAAACAAGTACAGAACAATTTCCAGAAAGATTTTCTGAACGTAGTTCCACAAAGGAAGAAGACTACAAAATTGACAGAGAAATTTAGGTAATACATGTTTTCAAAGACCTTTTTTAAAGCGACTTCGATTGGCTGGATATCCGACTTGCCAAGAATAAAAATGTCAACGATCATTTTTAGATTCATGATGTGTATCGGAGTATGCAAAAAGATGAACGTCAATGACACCGCAAGAAGCAGTCTCGTCACCTTTGCTTGAGGCGTAGAACTGAACTTTACATTGTTGTTGTTCAGACGTGTGTCATGATTCACGTTGCGTAATCGTAATTTCCGACGATATGATTTAATCACAGAAAATATTGTTCTGGTCGTAAGAATAACAATAGTGCTTAATGGCAGTATCAGTGTAATAAATGTGTCTACGTATGTCAAGACAAGATAAACCGTTTGGAACTCGCTACTTGTCATACAACGACTCTGCCCTTGCATGTTTTGCACGCTAGTCGTCCATAATGACGTTTGATAAATTAAAGTCGATATCACTAATAAGATAAACACGGCTTGTTTGGCACGGAGAAGCGTACACAATCGATAAATTCGTGTCGGTCGACAAATCCGTAGATAGTTTTCAATAGTTATCGCAACAACACTCCAAACATTCATGAAAGAAGAAATGTATGACAAAAACACTATTATCTGACATAACCCAGAAGTGTTGAAAAAGTTAACGCCCACCGAATCGAACCACACGCACAACAATGTCAAGAAGAATACCGTGTCTGATACCGAGCGGACGGCGAGGTAAAAGTTAAATGACGTATGTCGCAGCCTACGGTACATGAACGTGATCACGGCCATCACGTTGCCGATGACACCAAAGGCACAGATGAAGGGCACTGTGACGTTTCGGAACATTGACGCCGTCATGTACGCAGTGTTGTTGGTCGGATTCAAGCTCTCGTACATTTCCTGCTCACGATCGCCTGGCGTCCACGCCGACCCGTTGTGTACCAGCTCTGTGTGCATCCTATCGATATCAGCCGTCCTTATCTGATACAGGACGCTCTCGTTCATGTCTCTAGTCCCTCGGTACTCTGAGTTACGCTCTGATGTTTGATCAGTGCTCTCCAAGTATGTTTAACACGAGAGACACTTCAGGCTGGTTGTAGAAATGACTGTCATATCTTTGATGGCCCGTGGTTGTCTTTTATGGTTTAAACTAAAACGAGAAGAATATATGATGTGACTATATTGTAGGGATTGACATTTATAAGCATAAAATAACAATTATGCTGACTCAATACAAATTAGGTTTATCTCCAAAGTGTGTTCGAGTCCTGTTCTAATCAAAGGATTTAGTGCTGGGAAGCCTTGACCAGTGGAGTGCCGTTGGTTGTACCCAGACATCTGTCTTGCTATAATGATCGTAATGATCGTAATGGTCGCTGTGGTGTATTTCAACATTATAACAATCAATTTTATCTTTCGCATGCATGATTCTGTCCTGCAAAACAGATCTGTAGTTACGCAAATTTCTTTCAAAACAGTTTTATCTAAAAAAAAACGGACATTAAGGAAGTTAATTATGTTGCTCTTGTTATCAACGCATTTACACACATCGAATGAGTCAAGTTCGAGTTGCCCTGACCCTTAAATCAATTAATTACAACATTGGCGGCATTACAAATAAGGTACACCATTACCGCCTTTGTCTTTTTACATAATATAAGTGTGTCAACGTGTATATATATATATATATATATATATATATATATATATATATATATATATATATATATATATATATATATATATATATATATATATATATATATATATATATATATATATATATTATGTTTCATTTACGCATACGTAGATACGTTTTATGGTTTCAGTTGTCTGTAAATTACTTATGTTTGCATTTTTACATGTTTAATCATGTTTATTCATAACGCATATTTATTTATGGATCGTTTGAAATACAATAATAGAGAAACATTATTCAAAACGGATATCTAAACAAATATCGCGGCGTGATAGGGCAATCAATTTTCTGTATATGACTGATTTCTGTAGCATGCAAAGTGTAATCATGGTTAGATTGATGTTCTAATAAAAGTGAAGACTTTATTAAGCAGTCGGAACTCGCAATAAATCAAATAAATATTTTGAAGAGTTTTTTTATATATATAAAAGAGTAATCATATGTGGCTTTTATTCATTAATATTGTCAATAAGTAGCAATTGATTCTGTGCAGTACGTGTTTACTATACAACATGTGTCCTTGGGCTTCCATTACGGTCATGAATACTCTATTTGTACAGAACAAATACTTCTGGGCCAAATGTTTAATCATTTTAAATAAAAATATTGATACGATATTTAAATTGAGTAAACAGTTGATATTTATTAATATACACTTTCTTCGGCTATTTTAATATATTCGTAGTAGATGTAGTAGTAGTAGTAGTAGTAGTAGTAGTAGTAGTAGTAGTAGTAGTAGTAGTAGTAGTAGTAGAACTAAGTAGTGGTAGTAAGTAGCGGTAGTAGTAGTAGTAGTAGTAGTAGTAGTAGTAGTAGTAGTAGTAGTAGTAGTAGTAGTAGTAGTAGTAGTAGTAGTAGCAGTAGCAGTAGTAGTAAAAGTAGTAGTAGTAGAAATAGTAGTAGCAGCAGTAGTTAAAATGATAATGTTTTTTGTCAGTTCTACGTTAAACTGTCTTATAACTTTATCGAGTTATTTGCAAATATTAAAGTACGGTGAAATTCTCCGAGCCATGATATATGTTTTGTATCTAGATACATGTGTTGTTTTATTTTAATTTCAATTCAGTATGTCATAACTTTTCTCGTCTACACGTTTAATGCCATGTCTTGCCACAATACCCATAGTCCAATATTCTTGCATCTGCTCCATTTTAATTCCTCGACTGTGTCATTTTCACCACTGCAAAAAAAGAATTCTGTCGATCGATTGTCGCTAACAATGTAATTTTCATTGCATTTAATGCTGTTAAAAAGAAGGTTTATTTTTAAATTTTTATTCCAGATTTAGTCTCGAGTTTTAAGCCATGTCAATATCTTCCTCGCTAATTCTAACTGGAAACATTTCTAATTTCAACACTGAAACATTACCTGTGCGTTTAAACTTTTCGTGAAAGACAATGGCCTCGTGACTTAATTTGGCGTTGGTTGGAATCGTGCATAAAATTGAAATTTTAATCTAACCGCTGTTTCCTATAGAAACTGAAAGTTACCTTAAAGGCATTCACACTTCAAACTTTTAACCAATGACTGCCGTTTATAAATACCTTCACATTCAATATAGTTATACATTGCAATTATCTTAAACATATACTTTTCGACTGAAAAAAGCCGTCTTTCATTTTTTTAAATGTTTTCAAAATGTATGCTTTCATTGTTGTTCATCTTACTAATGTCACCTTTGTACGAGACATGTGCGAAAACAACCAGGAAGTGCGAAGTTAGAGCTATGTAAACCTATTTATGTTGACTGGCCGTTTCAAGGCGATAATGGACGTGTTTTCCTTTCATCTCATCTCAGTTATTTTGTCACTTGTAAGTTAAACTGTCTCACAATAACTTTGTAGTTTCCAAATATTAATGAACGGTGTGCTACTCAGAGCCCTGGGATGTTTTGTATGCAGAAACATGTGTTGTTTTATTTCATTGTCAACTTATAAGACCTTATCATGGTTTCATATGTGTATATCTTTGACTATTTATTTTTTGCATTTTTTACACTCATAGAACTTTGGCAAACGTTCCTATATGTAAATCTCTGTCTATCGCCATTTTAATGTTAGGCCTTGACATGTTTTCCTATGTGTATCCCTTTGTTTAGTGTTTTAGTTACTGTTTTAATAATGTTGTTCCGCTTATAGGGCCTTGACCAGTTTTCGTATGTGTATCCCTTTGTTTAGTGTTTTAGTTATTGTTTTAATAATTGTGTTACGCTTATAGAGCCTTGACATGTTTTCGTATGTGTATCCCATTGTTTAGTATTTTAGTTATTGTTTTAATAATTGTGTTACGCTTATAGAGCCTTGACATGTTTTCCTATGTGTATCCCTTTGTTTAGTGTTTTAGTTATTGTTTTAATATTTGTGTTACGCTTATAGAGCCTTGACATGTTTTCGTATGTGTATCCCATTGTTTAGTATTTTAGTTATTGTTTTAATTATTGTGTTATACTGATAAGACTTTGTCACGTATGTGTATTCCTTTGACTAAGTTTGGATATATTTTGCATAAGTCATAACACCTTGTCATATTTCGTTGGCATCCAAATGATACTTAACTCAAAAGGAACCCGAGACCTCTGTTATGTTTTTTATCTGACCATGTTTTGAAGTGACACATTATCTAATCAAACAGACATTAGACATGTTCCAAGGCGGTAACTGTTTTGTTTGCTCTCGTCACATATTTATTGTTAAGTTTACATTTGACTTGTTTGTTCATGATTCAGAAAGTAAATTTCTGTTACAGTCAACCATTTTTGTGTAGTTTTTCAAATCGAAATAATATCATATTCTTTTCTAAACACTATGTGGACATTCTTTTTTCAATGACGTCACTAACTTCGTCATAACTTAAAGAAAATATCAGCGCTTGGACATTTTGTATTCAAATAGATCGTTTTTCTTTTCATTGCTTGCATTTGAGAAACTCGTCAGGAAGTGCGAGGTTAGAGCTCTGTAAAACCGGTTTAAGCACCCCAGTCGGTCCATATTGCCGACTGACCGTTCCAAGGCGGTAACTGTCGGATTTGCTCTTTTCGTTTAATGACTCATCACAAATTTGTTCTTACTTTTCGCTTGGCTTGCATATGAAATACCTTTGTTCTGTGCCTTTTCGGAGTTTGGTATATGTTGCAATGCTTATAGGACTTTGTCATATATTCTTATTCTTGCATGTAAATTGTACTGTGTTTTTTTTCAAATTTAAGTATGTTTCAATACGCATGGTACTTTATCGTATTTCCTTATTATTTTTAAAAGACTTGTCGTGAAACGCAACATATTTTCAATCATTTGCACAATTACCTTAGTCCAGCTTTGACTAAGAGTAATTACATCATCTGGTATAAAAGGAGACCTCTTTTGTAGAATTGCATAGTTTCTTCCAGTATGAAAGTTGTTGCAATATGACCACTTAAATTTCATTTACACCAGGCTTGCGTCTGCAATATTGATTATTTCGAAATATATGTTAGACAACTACACAAAAGTCATAAACTCTTTAAAACACTTGCTAAACAAATAGCTCGTAGTGAACTTTCAAGTTTTCTCAGATCTCACTTTCTCGCGAGAATGAGACAGATAAAGTCGTATTCCTAACACATAGTTTTACGCTTTGCAATCTGTTTCTGTCAGAAATGTCAAAGGATGATCACAAAGCAATATCTATTTTAAATAAACTATTTGTCAAACGAAACTAATAGCCTTTAAAGCCACAATAACTACACGTTTAACCTTCTTCATAACAGTTGTAATATACCTGAGGATTAAACACAAACTGGAAAACATAAAGTGCTGATCAAATATATGACCTGTTGCTATGTTAGCCAGGGAAAAATGAAATAAACCAAAATTATAAAATGCTGAGTTTGTTCAATCAGTGTATCAGACCGAATTATTTTACATGGGCCAAACTGCAAAAATTTATAAATCTTATGTCAAATACATCTGTTATTATTATAAATAATTTAAGTTAATATATTTTTCATGCTAACTTGTTAAGAATAACTTCATAATGACAGTATTGTTACAAATTATTACATTGATGTATCTTACCATTATTCCTCTGAAAACGATCCATGTCAATTGTGCTGAGATGCATTATATTGTATTGCTATGAACAGGAATATGTTTTATGCAATAAAAATGTTGTGTTTGTTTTATTGTATGGTTTTAATACATGATATATTATGGCAGTCCAATGTTCTTCTTATTCCGCCCCAGAATCTTGATTATTATTGTTTCATGCTTTTGAATTGTATTTACCGTTAGCAGCGAATACATTATGTTAATCTTATAGGACCCTATCACTTTTTCGTACCTTTATATCATTATCTAGTGCTTTAGTTATTATCTTAATAATTATTTTATACATATATATGTAAGCAGCAAATACAGCATTATGACCGGACCTGGTGGCGCAATCGGTAGAGCGTCGGATCCAGGTACGGGAGACCACGGGTTCGATCCCGGGCCGCGACATACCAAAGTCGTTAAAAATGGTAGTGGTATGGCTCCCTTGCTAACGCATAAGCAAATATAAGGGTAGTTCCACGACTGGTTGGCCCGTTGTCAGGATAATGTGACTGGGTGTAGTATCATGTCAGGTGTTCACGGCATGCTATACACAGTGGAGGCAGCTCTATATCTGATTTAAGTGGACACCGTCTCCAGATAACTGAAATACAGTTGGTGGGACGATAAACCCAATAAACAAACAAACAAACAACATTATGAACCGTTAGAAGCGAATACTGAGTTTCAAACAAATGTAGCCGACTTAACAAAAATTAACTTTTCCTAGCACGACAAAACGTAGTTCTACCTTCATCCATGATACGATGTTCAGCGAAAGGCAGGCTCACGTAGTGTTTTATTCAAATTTCATCATAACTTGTCATGATTTTAACGGGTTTTAACAGGAGCTCATTTGGATTTAAATCATGGCGAACGAGGTCAGACTTCTGTGTTGTTTCGAATTGTTTTGCACAAATAAGATCGTTTCAAGGGATAAAGTGTGCAAGTAGTGACGCGAGACTGTGTTCTGTGTCTAACGAACTTTTTAAAATACATGTACAATACTTAATAAACACAGATGACGCCAGCTTAGATTTGTTTTATCAATTTGGTTTAAAATGCGAACTTGTATTGATATACTCAACTATTAATATGCAAATGTGTTCACCAGCCTGTAATTCTTTAGGCTATTTGCTTTGTTTTCTCATTCGATAAGATTTTAATGGACTTATTGATAAGCCATGACTCCTTTATAAATGTTTTATTATGTAGCATTATATTAAGAAAGCAGATTTTGGTTTATATGATTTATTGAAGAATAGTGCGCGATGTTGCCGTTAGCATGGTTATGGAATTTAAAAGCGTTTTAAACAAAACCATAAATTTTGTCTCATTGGAAAATATCTGCATACGTATGCAAATGTGAATACATTTTATGGAGTGTCTGAGTCTAGAATGTGTAAGTCATAGATATGTGTGAACGGTGAATCCCCACTCGTCATTACAAACAGGTATTTCCTGTCTGAGCTAGGTTGCAGAGATAGCTATTTTTAACTAAGAAAACCATGTGAGTTCTTACTGTTAACTCTAAATCCGGATAATCCGTTCTGGCGTATTGTATTTCTTACGTCTCACAAGTGCACTTGTGCAAACGAATGTTGAATTAGTTGAAATATATGTATAGCGATTCATTGCTTGTTTTATATGTGTTGGTTTAAGTCATTTTTTCGTATATATGCGTTATTTTGCAACGCAAGTTCTACCTAAATATAATAATACAGTAAAACCTCTCCACAGCAACATCTGGCGGAGGCACGAAAAAGTGTTGCTGCTGAGAGGTTTCAATGAGACGAGAAAAACATGTTTTGTACTGATATTAGATTTTCCTAAGTATATGTTTTAGTTTTGCTTTGGTAATGAAAATGCAATATAATTTGTTATAAGAGAAAACAGAAGATGATTTTTAAAATAGTTAATTGATAATGAAAAAACAAGTTGTATAACACAAACAACTTTAAAATGTATGTACATGATGAAAACGCAAGCTGTTGAACATAGAAAAAAAACTTGTAAACGTATGTAAATGTACACGTATACTGTATATGTAAGTTCAGCATTAAAAATGTATGTACATGATGAAAAAGCTAGCTGTTGAACATAGAAAAATCTTGAAACGTATGTACATGTACACTCATACTGTATATGTAAGTTCAGCATTATTAAGTTGTTTTGCACCATTTAGTTGTCGAATTTATAGTCAGACATCCTAAAACAATGACTGTTGCATTTAGCACTTAACTTAAACATCTTTTTAAGTAAGCAATCAATACAGTGATATATTTTAATCTTCCGATAAATTAAAGAAAACAAAGCTACCGTTAACATCACCAATAGTTGACACTTCTTTCACACGTTCCCGCATTACCCTAGATCTACAACGGCATGTTTGTAGCATGCAGCTGGTTTCCCGTCCAACTGTAACTTGATTCCAATTAACACCTTCTCAACAGGGTACAAGCAGTGATCAGCCAACCGCGTGACATTTCTGGTGTACACGACAGACTGTTCTAAAAATAGCTGCACTGGTGTTGCTACGCAGAGGTTAAACTAGCCCCAGGGAAGAAAATTACACGGCCGCTTACCGCTTCGCGAAGGAGTTGCTGCTTAGAGGTTAAAATGCGCTGAAAACTACTGGGGGGAAAATTTAACTGCCGCCGCTTAGAGGTAGCCGCTGCTTAGAGGTGCCGCTTCGAGAGGTTTTACTGTAGTTTATATGATTTCTTATATATCAGGGCGGCCTATTGTGATAACCCAACGTCCGTCAACACTCTATAAACCCCCATTTCTACTGAAGCCGCTGTTTTAAAGAGTCAACCCTACTTCATAAGAAACTTGAGTGGGCAGGTGGGACGAAAGGTTGACATATATATGTCAACCTTTCGTCCCACCTGCCCACTCAAGTTTCTTATGAAGTATATATAGATCTAGATCTAGATCTATATATATATATATATATATATATATATATATATATATATATATATATATATATATATATATATATATATATATATATATATATATATATATATAGCAATACATCCCTGTTATAACTTATTCTCAAGGGCTAAAGAAATTAAACAACGAATAAGCGAGACAACCAATTTTATCACAATGATTTGTACAAAAGGTAACAACGTAACAAGATATATCGTGGCAACATTAAACTGTCAGTCGTATATGCTAATGATCCTGTAGCATTTACCGTCAAATGAGGCCCTTAAATTGTAAATAGTGGAGTAAAGGCAATGACAAAGAAACTGATAATAACAAAATATAGCAAATAACAGATATATAGAAACGCTAAAATTGTTAAATTGAGGTAATTGGATAAACATGTTGTTGTTGTTGTTGTTTTTTACACAAAAATGCCTATACACTGTATATACACTCTTTACACCACACTATTGATTTAGAGAAAATATGTCAAGGACTCCATTCAAATTTATTAGCGTCAGTGTCTGGTGTATCATACGAGCGTCAACCCCAATAATCTTTCCTATAACGAAATCTTATGAGAGCTTTGTCAATGTTGCCAAATATTAATAAATAATAACAAATGACGATCTGGTGAATTATGTAGAAAGGAGAGTGATTGTGCTGGCAATCTGGTAGAGGCGGGATGCTGAACACGACCCCAGACTGACTGACTCTTCGCTGGAGTGGGTCTCCTGTGGTACCTGACATACCACTGTCTTCTTGCCCTTCAACAACGTCAGATCCGTCTGTTGTTCCACCGTTCTAAACGCCGTTGGCATGGACGAACGAAATAAACAAGTACAGAACAATTTCCAGAAAGATTTTCTGAACGTAGTTCCACAAAGAAAGAAGACTACTAGTCGTCCATAATGACGTTTGATAAATTAAAGTAGATATCACTAATAAGATAAACACGGCTTGTTTGGCACGGAGAAGCGTACACAATCGATAAATTCGTGTCGGGCGACAAATCCGTAGATAGTTTTCAATAGTTATCGCAACAACACTCCAAACATTCATGAAAGAAGAAATGTATGACAAAAACACTATTATCTGACATAACCCAGAAGTGTTGAAAAAGTTAACGCCCACCGAATCGAACCATACGCACAACAATGTCAAGAGGAATACCGTGTCTGATACCGAGCGGACGGCGAGGTAAAAGTTAAATGACGTATGTCGCAGCCTACGGTACATGAACGTGATCACGGCCATCACGTTGCCGATGACACCAAAGGCACAGATGAAGGGCACTGTGACGTTTCGGAACATTGACGCCGTCATGTACGCCGTGTTGTTGGTCGGATTCAAGCTCTCATACATTTCCTGCTCACGATCGCCTGGCGTCCACGCCGACCCGTTGTGTACCAGCTCTGTGTGCATCCTATCGATATCAGCCGTCCTTATCTGATACAGGACGCTCTCGTTCATGTCTCCAGTTTCTCGGTACTCTGAGTTACGCTCTGATGTTTGATCAGTGCTCTCCAAGTTTGTTTAACACGAGAGACACTTCAGACTGGTTGTCATATCTTTGATGGTCCGTGGTTGTCTTTTATGGTTTAAACTAAAACGAGAAGAATATATGATGTGACTATATTGTAGGGATTGACATTTATAAGCATAAAATAACAATTATGTTGACTCAATGCAAATTAGGTTTATCTCCAAAGTGTGTTCGAGTCCTGTTCTAATCAAAGGATTTAGTGCTGGGAAGCCTTGACCAGTGGAGTGCCGTTGGTTGTACCCAGACATCTGTCTTGCTATAATGATCGTAATGATCGTAATGGTCGCTGTGGTGTATTTCAACATTATAACAATCAATTTTATCTTTCGCATGCATGATTCTATCCTGCGAAAACAGATCTGTAGTTACGCAAATTTCTTTCATAAAAAACAGTTCCGTCAGCAAAAACGGGACATTAAGGAAGTAAATTATGTTGCTCTTGTTATCAACGCATTTACACACCACGAATGAGTTCAGTTCGAGTTGCCCTGACCCTTAAATCAATTAATTACAACATTGGCGGCAAAACAAATAAGGTACACCATTACCGCCATTGTCTTGTCATTTTACATAATTTAAGTGTGTCAACGTGTGTATATATATATATATATATATATATATATATATATATATATATATATATATATATATATATATATATATATATATATATATATATATATATATATATATATATATATATATTATGTTTCATTTACGCATACGTAGATACGTTTTATGGTTTCAGTTGTCTGTAAATTACTTATGTTTGCATTTTTACATGTTTAATCATGTTTATTCATAACGCATATTTATTTATGGATCGTTTGAAGTACAATAATAGAGAAACATTATTTAAAACGGATATCTAAACAAATATCGCGGCGTGATAGGGCAATCAATTTTCTGTATATGACTGATTTATGTAGCATGCAAAGTGTAATCATGGTTAGATTGATGTTCTAATAAAAGTGAAGACTTTATTAAGCAGTCGGAACTCGCAATAAATCAAATAAATATTTGGAAGAGTTTTTTTTATATATATAAAAGAGTAATCATATGTGGCTTTTATTCATTAATATTGTCAATAAGTAGCAATTGATTCTGTGCAGTACGTGTTTACTATACAACATGTGTCCTTGGGCTTCCATTACGGTCATGAGTACTCTATTTGTACAGAACAAATACTTCTGGGCCAAATGTTTAATCATTTTAAATAAAAATATTGATACGACATTTAAATTGAGTAAACAGTTGATATTTATTAATATACACTTTCTTCGGCTATTTTAATATATTCGTAGTAGATGTAGTAGTAGTAGTAGTAGTAGTAGTAGTAGCAGTAGTAGTAGTAGTAGTAGTAGTAGTAGTAGAACTAAGTAGTGGTAGTAGGTAGCGGTAGTAGTAGTAGTAGTAGTAGTAGTAGTAGTAGTAGTAGTAGTAGTAGTAGTAGTAGTAGTAGTAGTAGTAGTAGTACTAGCAGTAGCAGTAGTAGTAAAAGTAGTAGTAGTAGAAATAGTAGTAGCAGCAGTAGTTAAAATGATAATGTTATTTTGTCAGTTCTACGTTAAACTGTCTTATAACTTTATCGAGTTATTTGCAAATATTAAAGTACGGTGAAATTCTCCGAGCCATGATATATGTTTGGTATGTAGATACATGTGTTGTTTAATTTAAATTTCAATTCAGTATGTCATAACTTTTCTCGTCTACACGTTTAATGCCATGACTTGCCACAATACCCATAGTCCAATATTCTTGCATCTGCTCCATTTTAATTCCTTGACTGTGTCATTTACACCACTGCAAAAAAAGAATTCTGTCGATCGATTGACGCTAACAATGTTATTTTCTTCGCATTTAATGCTGTTAAAAAGAAGGTTTATTTTTAAATTTTTATTCCAGATTTAGTCTCGAGTTTCAAGCCATGTCAATATCTTCCTCGCTTATTCTAACTGAAAACATTTCTAATTTCAACACTGAAACATTGCGTGTGCGTTTAAACATTTCGTGAAAGACAATGGCCTCGTGACTTAATGTGGCGTTGGTTGGAATCGTGCATAAAACTGAAATTTAAATCTAACCGCTGTTTCCTATTGAAACTATAAGTTACGTTAAAGGCATTCACATTTCAACGTTTAACCAAATGATTGCCCTTTTTGAATATATTTACATTTAATTTTTGTTTGTATACGTGTTCAAATTTTTCCTACAATAACCGTTAGATGAAATATACATTTAGTTATACATGCAATTGTCTATAACACATCATTTTCCGACTGAAGAAAGCCGCCTTGCATTTTCTTAAAAGTGTATTCGAAATATATGTTTTTTGTAAACAGAGTTCATCTTATTTATGCTCCCTTATACGAGACATGTGCGAAAACAATCAGGAAGTGCGATGTTAGAGCTCTGTAAATTGCTTTTTAGCTGACTGGCCGTTTCATGGCGACACTGGGCGTGTGTTCCTTTCATCTCATCTCTGTTATTTTGTCACTTCTACGTTAAACTGTCTTATAACTTTGTCTAGTTATTTGCAAATATTAAAGTACGGTGAAATACTCCGAGCCATAATATATGTTTTGTATGTAGATACATGTGTTGTTTTATTTAAATTTCAATTCAGTATGTCATATTTTTTCTCGTCTACACGTTTAATGCCATGTCTTGCCACAGTACCCATAGTCCAATATTCCTGCATCTGCTCCAATTTAATTCCTCGACTGTGTCATTTACACCACTGCAAAAAAGAATTCTGTCGATCGATTGACGCTAACAATGTTATTTTCATTGCATTTAATGCTGTTAAAAAGAAGGTTTATTTTTAATTTTTTATTCCAGATTTAGTTTCGAGTTTTAAGCCATGTCAATATCTTCCTCGCTTATTCTAACTGGAAACATTTCTAATTCCAACACTGAAACATTGCGTGTGCGTTTAAACTTTTACTGAAAAACAATGGCCTCGTGACTTGATGTGGCGTTGGTTGGAATCGTGCATAAAATTGAAATTTTAATCTAACCGCTGTTTCCTATAGAAACTGAAAGTTACGTTAAAGGCATTCACATTTCAAACTTTTAACCAATGACTGCCGTTTATAAATACCTTTACATTCAATATAGTTATACATTGAAATTATCTTAAACACATACATTTTCGACTGAAGAAAGTCGTCTTTCATTTTTTAAAGTGTTTTCGAAATGTATGCTTTTATTTGTTGTTCATCTTACTAATGTCACCTTTGTACGAGACATGTGAAAAAACAATCAAAAAGTGCGAAATTAGAGGTCTGTAAACCGCTTTCATCTGACTGGCCGTTTCATGGCGATAATGGACGTGTTTTCCTTTCACCTCATCTCAGTTATTTTGTCACTTCTACGTTAAACTGTCTCACAATAACTTTGTAGATTCCAAATATTTATGTACGGTGTACTACTCAGAGTCATGGGATATGTTTTGTATGCAGAAACATGTGTTGTTTTATTTCATTGTCAACTCATACGACCTTATCATGGTTTCATATGTGTATATCTTTGACTATTTATTTCTAATATGTTTATATACAGGTATTTTGTTACATTCATAGACCTTTGGCAAACGTTCCTATGTGTAAATGTCTGTCTATCGCCATTTAAGTGTTATATTACTTTAATATATTATGTTATACTGATAGGACCCTATCATGTTTTCGTACGTTTATACCATTGGCTAGTGCTTTAATTATCATTTTAAAAACAATATTATACTTACAGGACCGGGATATGTTTTCGTATGTGTATTCCTTTGTCTAGTGCTTTAGTTATTGTTTTTATAATTGTGTTATTCTTATAGGACCTTGATATGTTTTCGTATGTGTATCCCATTGTCTAGTGCTTAAGTTATTGTTTTAATAAGTGTGTTATTCTTATAGGGCCTTGATATGTTTTCGTATGTGTATCCCTTTGTTTAGTGCGTTAGTTATTGTTTTAATAAGTGTGTTATTCTTATAGGGCCTTGATATGTTTTCGTATGTGTATCCCTTTGTTAAGTGCTTTAGTTATTGTTTTAATAATTGTGTTAGACTGATAAGACTTTGTCACGTATGTGTATTTCTTTGGATATATTTTGCATAAGTCATAACACCTTGTCATATTTCGTTGGCATCCAAATGAATGCTTAACTTAAAAGGAACCCGAGACCTCTGCTATGCTTTTTATCTGTAAAATTTCTGACCATGTTTTAAAGTAACACATCATCTAATCAAACAGACATTAGAGATGTTCCAAGCCGGCAACTGTTGGGTTTGCTCTATTTGATTAATGACTCGTCACATATTTTTTAAGTTTACATTTGACTTGCATGTGAATTGTACTGTGTCTTTTCCGATTTAAGCATGTTCCAATACGCATGGTACTTCATCGTATTTCCTAATTATTTTAATTAAAAACATTTAAAATCCTTTGAACAATTACCTTAGTCTAACTTTGACTTAGACTTATTACATCATCTGGTATCAAAGGAGACCTCTCGTTTTCTATAATTTGCATAGTTTCTTTCAGTATAAATGTTGTTGAAATGTGACCACTTAAATTTCATTTACACCAGGCTTGCGTCTGCAATATTGATTATTTCGAAAGATATGTTAGAATACTCAAAAGTCATAAACTTGCTAAACAAATAGCTCGTAGTGAACTTTCAAGTTTTCTCAGATCTCACTTTCTCGCGAGAATGAGACAGATAAAGTAGTATTCCTAACACATAGTTTTTACGCTTTGCAATTTGTTTCTGTCAGAAATGTCAAAGGATGATCACAAAGCAATATCTATTTTAAATAAACTATTTGTCAAACGAAACTAATAGCCTTTAAAGCCACAATAACTACACGTTTAACCTTCTCCATAACAGTTGTAATATACCTGAGGATTAAACACAAACAGGAAAACATAAAGAGCTGATCAAATATATGACCTGTTGCTATGTTAGCCAGAGAAAAATGAAATAAACAAAAATTATAAAATGCTGAGTTTGTGTAATCAGTGTATTAGACCGAATTATTTTACATGGACCACACTGCAAACATTTATAAATCCTATGTCAAATACATCTGTTATTATTATAAATAATTTAAGTTAATATATTTTTCATGCTAACTTGTTAAGAATAACTTCATTATGACTGTATTGTTACAAATTATTACATAAATGTATCTTACCATTATTCCTCTCAAAACGATCCATGTTAATTGTGCTGAGATGTTTTATATTGTATTGCTATGAACAGGAATATGTTTTATGCAATAAAAATGTTGTATTTGTTTTATTGTATGGTTTTAATACATGATATATAATGGCAGTCCAATGTTCTTCTTATTCCGCCCCAGAATCTTGATTATTGTTGTTTCATGCATTTGAATTGTATTTATTTTTACCGTTAGCAGTGAATATATTATGTTATACTTATAGAACCCTATCACTTTTTCGTACCTTTATACCGTTGTCTAGTGCTTTAGTTATTATTTTAATAACTATTTTATACATATAAATGTAAGCAGCAAATACAGCATTATGACCGGACCTGGTAGCGCAATCGGTGGAGCGTCGGCTCCAGGTACGGGAGGCCCGGGTTCGTGACAGATGTTCACGGCATGCTATACACAGTGGAGGCAGCACTATATCTGCTTTAAGTGGACACCGTCTCCAGATAACTGAAATACTGTTGGTGGGACGATAAACCGAACAAACAAACAAAAAACAGCATTATGAACCGTTAGCATCGAAAACTGAGTTTCACACAAATGCAGCCGACCTAACAAAGTTCAACCTTTCCTAGCGCAACAAAACGTAGTTCTACCTTCATCCATGATACGATGTTCAGCGAAAGGCAGGCTCACATAGTGTTTTATTCAAATTTCATCATAAAATGTCATGATTTTGACGGGTTTTAACAGGAGCTCATTTGGATTTAAATCATGGCGAACGAGGTCAGACTTCTGTGTTGTTTCGAATTGTTTTGCACAAATAAGATCGTTTCAAGGGATAAAGTGTGCAAGTAGTGACGTGAGACTGTGTTCTGTGTCTAACGAACTTTTTAAAATACATGTACAATACTTAATAAACACAGATGACGCCAGCTTAGATTTGTTTTATCAATTTGGTTTAAAATGCGAACTTGTATTGATATACTCAACTATTAATATGCAAATGTGTTCACCAGCCTGTAATTCTTTAGGCTATTTGCTTTGTTTTCTCATTCGATAAGATTTTAATGGACTTATTGATAAGCCATGACTCCTTTATAAATGTTTTATTATGTAGCATTATATTAAGAAAGCAGATTTTGGTTTATATGATTTATTGAAGAATAGTGCGCGATGTTGCCGTTAGCATGGTTATGGAATTTAAAAGCGTTTTAAACAAAACCATAAATTTTGTCTCATTGGGAAATATCTGCATACGTATGCAAATGTGAATACATTTTATGGAGTGTCTGAGTCTAGAATGTGTAAATCATAGATATGTGTGAACGGTGAATCCCCACTCGTCATTACAAACAGGTATTTCCTGTCTGAGCTAGGTTGCAGAGATAGCTATTTTTAACTAAGAAAACCATGTGAGTTCTTACTGTTAACTCTAAATCCGGATGATCCGTTCTGACGTATTGTATTTCTCACGTCCTTTTCCGAATTTTCAATAAATTTATCAAAGTGCACTTGTGCATACGAATGTTGAATAAGTTTAAAGATATGTATAGCGATTCATTGCTTGTTTTATATGTGTTGGTTTAAGTCATTTTTTCGTATATATGCGTTATTTTGCAACGCAAGTTCTAACGAAATATAATAATACAGTAAAACCTCTCCACATCAACATCTGGCGGAGGCACGAAAAAGTGTTGCTGCTGAGAGGTTTCAATGAGACGAGAAAAACATGTTTTGTACTGATATTTGATTTTCCTAAGTATATGTTTTAGTTTTGCTTTGGTAATGAAAATGCAATATAATTTGTTATAAGAGAAAACTTTTTTTAATTTTTAAATAGTTAATTGATAATGAAAAAACAAGTTGTATAACACAAACAACTTTAAATTGTATGTACATGATGAAAACGCAACCTTTTGAACATAGAAACAACTTGTAAACGTATGTAAATGTACACGTATACTGTATATGTAAGTTCAGCATTAAAAATGTATGTACATGATAAAAAACCCAAGCTGTTGAACATAGAAAAATCTTGTAAACGTATGTACATGTACAGTCATACTGTATATGTAAGTTCAGCATTATTTAGTTGTTTTGCACCATTTAGTTGTCGAATTTATAGTCAGACATCCTAAAACAATGACAGTTTGCATTTAGCACTTAACTTAAACATCTTTTTAAGTAAGCAATCAATACAGTGATATATTTTAATCTTCCGATCAATTAAAGAAAACAAAGCTACCGTTAACATCATCAATAGTTGACACTTCTTTCACACGTTCCCGCATTACCCTAGATCTACAACGGCATGTTTGTAGCATGCAGCTGGTTTCCCGTCCAACTGTTACTTGATTCCAATTAACACCTTCTCAACAGGGTACAAGCAGTGATCAGCCGACCGCGTGACAATTCTGGTGTACACGACAGACTGTTCTAAAAATAGCTGCACTGGTGTTGCTACGCAGAGGTTAAACTAGCCCCAGGGAAGAAAATTACACGGCCGCTTACCGCTTCGCGAAGGAGTTGCTGCTTAGAGGTTAAAATGCGCTGAAAACTACTGGGGGAAAATTTAACTGCCGCTGCTTAGAGGTAGCCGCTGCTTAGAGGTGCCGCTTCGAGAGGTTTTACTGTAGTTTATACGATTTCTTATATATCAGGGCGGCCTATTGTGATAACCCAACGTCCGTCAACACTCTATAAACCCCCATTTCTACTGAAGCCGTATGAAGTATATATAGATCTAGATCTAGATCTAGATCTAGATCTATATATATATATATATATATATATATATATATATATATATATATATATATATATATATATATATATATATATATATATATATATATATATATATATATATATATATATAGCAATACATCCCTGTTATAATTGATTCTCAAGGGCTAAAGAAATTAAACAACGAATAAGCGAGACAACCAATTTTATCACAATGATTTGTACAAAAGGTAACAACGTAACAAGGTATATCGTGGCAACATTAAACTGTCAGTCGTATATGGTTATGATCCTGAAGCATTTACCGTCAAATGAGGCCCTTAAATTGTAAATAGTGGAGTGAAGGCAATGACAAAGAAACTGATAATAACAAAATATAGCAAATAACAGATATATAGAAACGCTAAAAATGTTAAATTGAGGTAATTGGATAAACATGTTGTTGTTGTTGTTGTTTTTCACACAAAAATGCCTATACACTGTAAATACACTCTATACACCACACTATTGATTTAGATAAAATATGTCAAGGACATTCAAATTTATTAACGTCAGTGTTTGGTGTATCATACGAGCAACAAGCCCCATAATATTTCCTATAATGAAATCTTATGAGAGCTTGGTCAATGTTGCTAAATATTAACAAATAATAACAAATGACGATCTGGTGAATTATGTAGAAAGGAGAGTGTTTGTGCTGGCGATCTGGTAGAGGCGGGATGCTGAACACGACCCCAGACTGACTGACTCCTCGCTGGAGTGGGTCTCCTGTGGTACCTGACATACCACCGTCTTCTTGCCCTTCAACAACGTCAGATCCGTCTGTTGTTCCACCGTTCTAAACGCCGTTGGCATGGACGAACGAAATAAACAAGTACAGAACAATTTCCAGAAAGATTTTCTGAACGTAGTTCCACAAAGAAAGAAGACTACAAAATTGACAGAGAAATTTAGGTAATACATGTTTTCAAAGACCTTTTTTAAAGCGACTTCGATTGGCTGGATATCCGACTTGCCAAGAATAAAAATGTCCACGATCATCTTTAGATTCATGATGTGTATCGGAGTATGCAAAAAGATGAACGTCAATGACACCGCAAGAAGCAGTCTCGTCACCTTTGCTTGAGGCGTAGAACTGAACTTTACATTGTTGTTGTTCAGACGTCTGCCCTGATTCACGTTGCGTAATCGTAATTTCCGACGATATGATTTAATCACAGAAAATATTGTTCTGGTCGTAAGAATAACAATAGTGCTTAATGGCAGTATCAGTGTAATAAATGTGTCTACGTATGTCAAGACAAGATAAACCGTCTGGAACTCGCTACTTGTCATACAACGACTCTGCCCTTGCATGTTTTGCACGCTAGTCGTCCATAATGACGTTTGATAAATTAAAGTCGATATCACTAATAAGATAAACACGGCTTGTTTGGCACGGAGAAGCGTACACAATCGATAAATTCGTGTCGGGCGACAAATCCGTAGATAGTTTTCAATAGTTATCGCAACAACACTCCAAACATTCATGAAAGAAGAAATGTATGACAAAAACACTATTATCTGACATAACCCAGAAGTGTTGAAAAAATTAACGCCCACCGAATCGAACCACACGCACAACAATGTCAAGAGGAATACCGTGTCTGATACCGAGCGGACGGCGAGGTAAAAGTTAAATGACGTATGTCGCAGCCTACGGTACATGAACGTGATCACGGCCATCACGTTGCCGATGACACCAAAGGCACAGATGAAGGGCACTGTGACGTTTCGGAACATTGACGCCGTCATGTACGCCGTGTTGTTGGTCGGATTCAAGCTCTCGTACATTTCCTGCTCACGATCGCCTGGCGTCCACGCCGACCCGTTGTGTACCAGCTCTGTGTGCATCCTATCGATATCAGCCGTCCTTATCTGATACAGGACGCTCTCGTTCATGTCTCCAGTTCCTCGGTACTCTGAGTTACGCTCTGATGTTTGATCAGTGCTCTCCAAGTATGTTTAACACGAGAGACACTTCATATCTTTGATGGCCCGTGGTTGTCTTTTATGGTTTAAACTAAAACGAGAAGAATATATGATGTGACTATATTGTAGGGATTGACATTTATAAGCATAAAATAACAATTATGTTGACTCAATGCAAATTAGGTTTATCTCCAAAGTGTGTTCGAGTCCTGTTCTAATCAAAGGATTTAGTGCTGGGAAGCCTTGTCCAGTGGAGTGCCGTTGGTTGTACCCAGACATCTGTCTTGCTATAATGATCGTAATGATCGTAATGGTCGCTGTGGTGTATTTCAACATTATAACAATCAATTTTATCTTTCGCATGCATGATTCTATCCTGCGAAAACAGATCTGTAGTTACGCAAATTTCTTTCATAAAAAACAGTTCCGTCAACAAAAAAGGGACATTAAGGAAGTAAATTATGTTGCTCTTGTTATCAACGCATTTACACACCACGAATGAGTTCAGTTCGAGTTGCCCTGACCCTTAAATCAATTAATTACAACATTGGCGGCATAACAAATAAGGTACACCATTACCGCCTCATCGTCGGATACCCCCGGTTGATTCTATTACGTTACTCTCCATTCATCACCCGTGGGCAAATTGCTACTCATTTCGTCGTTTTGTTTGAATAGAACAGAACAGACATTATCCAATCAGATGATAGGTTACAAAATTAAATACTCTTCAATCGGAAGATCAATACGGTGACCTGAGAACGTAAACATGGCGACCGGTACAGCGCATCGCAAGTGTAAAGTATGTCTGTCAGCGATCCGCGACAGATGTTCTTACAGATCTTTGGGCACTCCAGCAAGTATTGCAAAATACACGTCGGTCTTAAACGAAATCGGTATCTTTGCCCATGAAGACAGTGACGTTGCGTGTAATTTGTGCGTAAATAAACTTAACCGGTGTTGCAAACTACAGGACGACCTAGCTACACGATTATCGGTCATCGAAGTGGTATGTAAGCGTAAACTTGATTGGTTGGCAGATCCGCTGGATTTTCTTAGCGAACCAATCGGATTGAGGCATTTCATAGTAAACAAAACGACGAAATGAGTAGCAATTTGCCCACGGGTGATGAATGAAGAGTAACGTAATAGAATCAACCGGGGGTATCCGACGATGTTACCGCCTTTGTCTTGTCATTTTACATAATTTAAGTGTGTCAACGTGTATATATATATATATATATATATATATATATATATATATATATATATATATATATATATATATATATTATGTTTCATTTACGCATACGTAGATACATTTTATGGTTTCAGTTGTCTGTAAATTACTTATGTTTGCATTTTTACATGTTTAATCATGTTTATTCATAACGCATATTTATTTATGGATCGTTTGAAGTACAATAATAGAGAAACATTATTCAAAACGGATATCTAAACAAATATCGCGGCGTGATAGGGCAATCAATTTTCTGTATATTACTGATTTCTGTAGCATGCAAAGTGTAATCATGGTTAGATTGATGTTCTAATAAAAGTGAAGACTTTATTAAGCAGTCGGAACTCGCAATAAATCAAATAAATATTTTGAAGAGTTTTTTTATATATATAAAATAGTAATCATATGTGGCTTTTATTCATTAATATTGTCAATAAGTAGCAATTGATTCTGTGCAGTACGTGTTTACTATACAACATGTGTCCTTGGGCTTCCATTACGGTCATGAGTACTCTATTTGTACAGAACAAATACTTCTGGGCCAAATGTTTAATCATTTTAAATAAAAATATTGATACGATATTTAAATTGAGTAAACAGTTGATATTTATTAATATACACTTTCTTCGGCTATTTTAATATATTCGTAGTAGATGTAGTAGTAGTAGTAGTAGTAGTAGTAGTAGTAGTAGTAGTAGTAGTAGTAGTAGTAGTAGTAGTAGTAGTAGTAGTAGTAGAACTAAGTAGTGGTAGTAAGTAGCGGTAGTAGTAGTAGTAGTAGTAGTAGTAGTAGTAGTAGTAGTAGTAGTAGTAGTAGTAGTAGTAGTAGTAGTAGTAGTAGTAGTAGTAGTAGTAGTACTAGCAGTAGCAGTAGTAGTAAAAGTAGTAGTAGTAGAAATAATAGTAGCAGCAGTAGTTAAAATGATAATGTTATTTTGTCAGTTCTACGTTAAACTGTCTTATAACTTTATCGAGTTATTTGCAAATATTAAGTACGGTGAAATTCTCCGAGCCATGATATATGTTTTGTATCTAGATACATGTGTTGTTTTATTTTAATTTCAATTCAGTATGTCATAACTTTTCTCGTCTACACGTTTAATGCCATGTCTTGCCACAATACCCATAGTCCAATATTCTTGCGTCTGCTCCATTTTAATTCCTCGACTGTGTCATTTACACCACTGCAAAAAAAGAATTCTGTCGATCGATTGACGCTAACAATGTAATTTTCATTGCATTTAATGCTGTTAAAAAGAAGGTTTATTTTTAAATATTTATTCCAGATTTAGTCTCGAGTTTTAAGCCATGTCAATATCTTCCTCGCTTATTCTAACTGGAAACATTTCTAATTTCAACACTGAAACATTACCTGTGCCTTTAAACTTTTCGTGAAAGACAATGGCCTCGTGACTTAATTTGGCGTTGGTTGGAATCGTGCATAAAATTGAAATTTTAATCTAACCGCTGTTTCCTATAGAAACTGAAAGTTACCTTAAAGGCATTCACATTTCAAACTTTTAACCAATGACTGCCGTTTATAAATACCTTTACATTCAATATAGTTATACATTGCAATTATCTTAAACATATACTTTTCGACTGAAAAAAGCCGTCTTTCATTTTTTTAAATGTTTTCAAAATGTATGCTTTCATTGTTGTTCATCTTACTAATGTCACCTTTGTACGAGACATGTGCGAAAACAACCAGGAAGTGCGAAGTTAGAGCTATGTAAACCTATTTATGTTGACTGGCCGTTTCAAGGCGATAATGGACGTGTTTTCCTTTCATCTCATCTCAGTTATTTTGTCACTTGTAAGTTAAACTGTCTCACAATAACTTTGTAGTTTCCAAATATTAATGAACGGTGTGCTACTCAGAGCCCTGGGATGTTTTGTATGCAGAAACATGTGTTGTTTTATTTCATTGTCAACTTATAAGACCTTATCATGGTTTCATATGTGTATATCTTTGACTATTTATTTTTTGCATTTTTTACACTCATAGAACTTTGGCAAACGTTCCTATATGTAAATCTCTGTCTATCGCCATTTTAATGTTAGGCCTTGACATGTTTTCCTATGTGTATCCCTTTGTTTAGTGTTTTAGTTACTGTTTTAATAATGTTGTTCCGCTTATAGGGCCTTGACCAGTTTTCGTATGTGTATCCCTTTGTTTAGTGTTTTAGTTATTGTTTTAATAATTGTGTTACGCTTATAGAGCCTTGACATGTTTTCGTATGTGTATCCCATTGTTTAGTATTTTAGTTATTGTTTTAATAATTGTGTTACGCTTATAGAGCCTTGACATGTTTTCCTATGTGTATCCCTTTGTTTAGTGTTGTAGTTATTGTTTTAATAATTGTGTTACGCTTATAGAGCCTTGACATGTTTTCGTATGTGTATCCCATTGTTTAGTATTTTAGTTATTGTTTTAATAATTGTGTTATACTGATAAGACTTTGTCACGTATGTGTATTCCTTTGACTAAGTTTGGATATATTTTGCATAAGTCATAACACCTTGTCATATTTCGTTGGCATCCAAATGATACTTAACTCAAAAGGAACCCGAGACCTCTGTTATGTTTTTTATCTGACCATGTTTTGAAGTGACACATTATCTAATCAAACAGACATTAGACATGTTCCAAGGCGGTAACTGTTTTGTTTGCTCTCGTCACATATTTATTGTTAAGTTTACATTTGACTTGTTTGTTCATAATTCAGAAAGTTAATTTCTGTTACAGTCAAACCATTTTTGTGTAGTTTTTCAAATCGAAATAATATCATATTCTTTTCTAACACTATGTGGACATTCTTTTTTCAATGACGTCACTAATTTCGTCATAACTTAAAGAAAATATCAGCGCTTGGACATTTTGTATTCAAATAGATCGTTTTTCTTTTCATTGCTTGCATTTGAGAAACTCGTTAGGAAGTGCGAGGTTAGAGCTCTGTAAAACCGGTTTAAGCACCCCAGTCGGTCCATATTGCCGACTGACCGTTCCAAGGCGGTAACTGTCGGGTTTGCTCTTTTCGTTTAATGACTCATCACAAATTTGTTCTTACTTTTCGCTTGGCTTGCATATGAAATACCTTTGTTCTGTGCCTTTTCGGAGTTTGGTATATGTTGCAATGCTTATAGGACTTTGTCATATATTCTTATTCTTGCATGTGAATTGTACTGGGGTTTTTTTTCAAATTTAAGTATGTTTCCATACGCATGGTACTTTATCGTATTTCCTTATTATTTTTTTAAAAGACTTGTCGTGAAACGCAACATATTTTAAATCATTTGCACAATTACCTTAGTCCAGCTTTGACTAAGAGTAATTACATCATCTGGTATAAAAGGAGACCTCTTTTGTAGAATTGCATAGTTTCTTCCAGTATGAAAGTTGTTGCAATATGACCACTTAAATTTCATTTACACCAGGCTTGCGTCTGCAATATTGATTATTTCGAAATATATGTTAGACAACTACACAAAAGTCATAAACTCTTTAAAAACTTGCTAAACAAATAGCTCGTAGTGAACTTTTCAAGTTTTCTCAGATCTCACTTTCTCGCGAGAATGAGACAGATAAAGTCGTATTCCTAACACATAGTTTTACGCTTTGCAATCTGTTTCTGTCAGAAATGTCAAAGGATGATCACAAAGCAATATCTATTTAAATAAACTATTTGTCAAACGAAACTAATAGCCTTTAAAGCCACAATAACTACACGTTTAACCTTCTTCATAACAGTTGTAATATACCTGAGGATTAAACACAAACTGGAAAACATAAGTGCTGATCAAATATATGACCTGTTGCTATGTTAGCAGGGAAAAATGAAATAAACCAAAATTATAAAATGCTGAGTTTGTTCAATCAGTGTATCAGACCGAATTATTTTACATGGCCAAACTGCAAAAATTTATAAATCTTATGTCAAATACATCTGTTATTATTATAAATAATTTAAGTTAATATATTTTTCATGCTAACTTGTTAAGAATAACTTCATAATGACAGTATTGTTACAAATTATTACATTGATGTATCTTACCATTATTCCTCTGAAAACGATCCAGTGTCAATTGTGCTGAGATGCATTATATTGTATTGCTATGAACAGGAATATGTTTTATGCAATAAAAATGTTGTGTTTGTTTTATTGTATGGTTTTAATACATGATATATTATGGCAGTCCAATGTTCTTCTTATTCCGCCCCAGAATCTTGATTATTATTGTTTCATGCTTTTGAATTGTATTTACCGTAGCAGCGAATACATTATGTTAATCTTATAGGACCCTATCACTTTTTCGTACCTTTATATCATTATCTAGTGCTTTAGTTATTATCTTAATAATTATTTTATACATATATATGTAAGCAGCAAATACAGCATTATGACCGGACCTGGTGGCGCAATCGGTAGAGCGTCGGATCCAGGTACGGGAGACCACGGGTTCGATCCCGGGCCGCGACATACCAAAGTCGTTAAAAATGGTAGTGGTATGGCTCCCTTGCTAACGCATAAGCAAATATAAGGGTAGTTCCACGGACTGGTTGGCCCGTTGTCAGGATAATGTGACTGGGTGTAGTATCATGTCAGGTGTTCACGGCATGCTATACACAGTGAGGCAGCTCTATATCTGATTTAAGTGGACACCGTCTCCAGATAACTGAAATACAGTTGGTGGGACGATAAACCCAATAAACAAACAAAAACAACATTATGAACCGTTAGAAGCGAAACTGAGTTTCAACAAATGTAGCCGACTTAACAAAAATTAACTTTCCTAGCGCAACAAAACGTAGTTCTACCTTCATCCATGATACGATGTTCAGCGAAAGGCAGGCTCACGTAGTGTTTTATTCAAATTTCATCATAACTGTCATGATTTTACGGGTTTTAACAGGAGCTCATTTGGATTTAAATCATGGCGAACGAGGTCAGACTTCTGTGTTGTTTCGAATTGTTTTGCACAAATAAGATCGTTTCAAGGGATAAAGTGTGCAAGTAGTGACGTGAGACTGTGTTCTGTGTCTAACGAACTTTTTAAAATACATGTACAATACTTAATAAACACAGATGACGCCAGCTTAGATTTGTTTTATCAATTTGGTTTAAAATGCGAACTTGTATTGATATACTCAACTATTAATATGCAAATGTGTTCACCAGCCTGTAATTCTTTAGGCTATTTGCTTTGTTTTCTCATTCGATAAGATTTTAATGGACTTATTGATAAGCCATGACTCCTTTATAAATGTTTTATTATGTAGCATTATATTAAGAAAGCAGATTTTGGTTTATATGATTTATTGAAGAATAGTGCGCGATGTTGCCGTTAGCATGGTTATGGAATTTAAAAGCGTTTTAAACAAAACCATAAATTTTGTCTCATTGGAAATATCTGCATACGTAGCAAATGTGAATACATTTTAGGAGTGTCTGAGTCTAGAATGTTAAGTCATAGATATGTGGGAACGGTGAATCCCCACTCGTCATTACAAACAGGTATTTCCTGTCTGAGCTAGGTTGCAGAGATAGCCTATTTTGAACTAAGAAAACCATGTGAGTTCTTACTGTTAACTCTAAATCCGGATAATCCGTTCTGGCTTTGTATTTCTTACGTCTCACAAGTGCACTTGTGCAAACGAATGTTGAATTAGTTGAAATATATGTATAGCGATTCATTGCTTGTTTTATATGTGGTTGGTTAAGTCATTTTTCGTATATATGCGTTATTTTGGCAACGCAAGTTCTACCTAAATATCAGTAATACAGTAAAACCTCTCCACAGCAACATCTGGCGGAGGCACGAAAAAGTGTTGCTGCTGAGAGGGTTTCAATGAGACGAGAAAAACATGTTTTGTACTGATATTAGATTTTCCTAAGTATATGTTTTAGTTTTGCTTTGGTAATGAAAATGCAATATAATTTGTTATAAGAGAAAACAGAAGATGATTTTTAAAATAGTTAATTGATAATGAAAAAACAAGTTGTATAACACAAACAACTTTAAAATGTATGTACATGATGAAAACGCAAGCTGTTGAACATAGAAAAAAAACTTGTAAACGTATGTAAATGTACACGTATACTGTATATGTAAGTTCAAGCATTAAAAATGTATGTACATGATGAAAAAGCTAGCTGTTGAACATAGAAAAATCTTGAAACGTATGTACATGTACACTCATACTGTATATGTAAGTTCAGCATTATTAAGTTGTTTTGCACCATTTAGTTGTCGAATTTATAGTCAGACATCCTAAAACAATGACTGTTGCATTTAGCACTTAACTTAAACATCTTTTTAAGTAAGCAATCAATACAGTGATATATTTTAATCTTCCGATAAATTAAAGAAAACAAAGCTACCGTTAACATCACCAATAGTTGACACTTCTTTCACAACGTTCCCGCATTACCCTAGATCTACAACGGCATGTTTGTAGCATGCAGCTGGTTTCCCGTCCAACTGTAACTTGATTCCAATTAACACCTTCTCAACAGGGTACAAGCAGTGATCAGCCAACCGCTGACATTTCTGGTGTATCACGACAGACTGTTCTAAAAATAGCTGCACTGGTGTTGCTACGCAGAGGTTAAACTAGCCCCAGGGAAGAAAATTACACGGCCGCTTACCGCTTCGCGAAGGAGTTGCTGCTTAGAGGTTAAAATGCGCTGAAAACTACTGGGGGGAAAATTTAACTGCCGCCGCTTAGAGGTAGCCGCTGCTTAGAGGTGCCGCTTCGAGAGGTTTTACTGTAGTTTATATGATTTCTTATATATCAGGGCGGCCTATTGTGATAACCCAACGTCCGTCAACACTCTATAAACCCCCATTTCTACTGAAGCCGCTGTTTTAAAGAGTCAACCCTACTTCATAAGAAACTTGAGTGGGCAGGTGGGACGAAAGGTTGACATATATATGTCAACCTTTCGTCCCACCTGCCCACTCAAGTTTCTTATGAAGTATATAGATCTAGATCTAGATCTATATATATATATATATATATATATATATATATATATATATATATATATATATAATATATATATATAATATATTATATATAGATATATATATATATATAGCAAACATCCCTGTTTAACTTATTCTCAAGGGCTAAAGAAATTAAACAACGAATAAGCGAGACAACCAATTTTATCACAATGATTTGTACAAAAGGTAACAACGTAACAAGATATATCGTGGCAACATTAAACTGTCAGTCGTATATGCTAATGATCCTGTAGCATTTACCGTCAAATGAGGCCCTTAAATTGTAAATAGTGGAGTAAAGGCAATGACAAAGAAACTGATAATAACAAAATATAGCAAATAACAGATATATAGAAACGCTAAAATTGTTAAATTGAGGTAATTGGATAAACATGTTGTTGTTGTTGTTGTTTTTTACACAAAAAATGCCTATACACTGTATATACACTCTTTACACCACACTATTGATTTAGAGAAAATATGTCAAGGACTCCATTCAAATTTATTAGCGTCAGTGTCTGGTGTATCATACGAGCGTCAACCCCAATAATCTTTCCTATAACGAAATCTTATGAGAGCTTTGTCAATGTTGCCAAATATTAATAAATAATAACAAATGACGATCTGGTGAATTATGTAGAAAGGAGAGTGATTTGCTGGCAATCTGGTAGAGGCGGGATGCTGAACACGACCCCAGACTGACTGACTCTTCGCTGGAGTGGGTCTCCTGTGGTACCTGACATACCACTGTCTTCTTGCCCTTCAACAAGTCAGATCCGTCTGTTGTTCCACCGTTCTAAACGCCGTTGGCAATGGACGAACGAAATAAACAAGTACAGAACAATTTCCAGAAAAAGATTTCTGAACGTAGTTCCACAAAGAAAGAAGACTACTAGTCGTCCATAATGACGTTTGATAAATTAAAGTAGATATCACTAATAAGATAAACACGGCTTGTTTGGCACGGAGAAGCGTACACAATCGATAAATTCGTGTCGGGCGACAAATCCGTAGATAGTTTTCAATAGTTATCGCAACCAAACACTCCAAACATTCATGAAAGAAGAAATGTATGACAAAAAACACTATTATCTGACATAACCCAGAAGTGTTGAAAAAGTTAACGCCCACCGAATCGAACCATACGCACAACAATGTCAAGAGGAATACCGTGTCTGATACCGAGCGGACGGCGAGGTAAAAGTTAAATGACGTATGTCGCAGCCTACGGTACATGAACGTGATCACGGCATCACGTTGCCGATTGACAACCAAGGCACAGATGAAGGGCACTGTGACGTTTCGGAACAGTGACGCCGTCATGTACGCCGTGTTGTTGGTCGGATTCAAGCTCTCATACATTTCCTGCTCACGATCGCCTGGCGTCCACGCCGACCCGTTGTGTACCAGCTCTGTGTGCATCCTATCGATATCAGCCGTCCTTATCTGATACAGGACGCTCTCGTTCATGTCTCCAGTTTCTCGGTACTCTGAGTTACGCTCTGATGTTTGATCAGTGCTCTCCAAGTTTGTTTAACACGAGAGACACTTCAGACTGGTTGTCATATCTTGATGGTCCGTGGTTGTCTTTTATGGTTTAAACTAAAACGAGAAGAATATATGATGTGACTATATTGTAGGGATTGACATTTATAAGCATAAATAACAATTATGTTTGACTCAATGCAAATTAGGTTTATCTCCAAAGTGTGTTCGAGTCCCTGTTCTAATCAAAGGATTTAGTGCTGGGAAGCCTTGACCAGTGGAGTGCCGTTGGTTGTACCCAGACATCTGTCTTGCTATAATGATCGTAATGATCGTAATGGTCGCTGTGGTGTATTTCAACATTATAACAATCATTTTATCTTTCGCATGCATGATTCTATCCTGCGAAAACAGATCTGTAGTTACGCAAATTTCCTTCATAAAAAACAGTTCCGTCAGCAAAAACGGGACATTAAGGAAGTAAATTATGTTGCTCTTGTTATCAAACGCATTTCCACACCACGAATGAGGTCAGTTCGAGTTGCCCTGACCCTTAAATCAATTAATTACAACATTGGCGGCAAAAACAATAAGGTACAAAACCATTAACCCGCCATTGTCTTGTCATTTTACTAAATTTAAGTGTGTCAACGTGTGTATATATAATATATATATATATATATAGATATATACTATATATATATATATATATATAGATATATATATAGATATATATATATATATATAATATATAGATATAGATAAATTATAACTTTATGTTGCAATTTACCTCATACGGTAGATACGTTTTAAGGGTTTCAGGTTGTCGTAGAAATTACTTATGTTTTGCATTTATTTACATGGTTATAATCATGTTATTATCATAACGCATATTTATTTATGGATCGTTTGAAGTACAATAATAGAGAAACATTATTTAAAACGGATATCTAAACAAAATATCGCGGCGTGATAGGGCAATCAATTTTCTGTATATGACTGATTTATGTAGAATGCAAGGTATCATGGTTAGATTGATGTTCTAATAAAAGTGAAGACTTTATTAAGCAGTCGGAACTCGCAATAAATCAAATAAATAATTTGGAAGAGTTTTTTTTATATATATAAAAGAGTAATCATATGTGGCTTTTATTCATTAATATTGTCAATAAGTAGCAATTGATTCTGTGCAGTACGTGTTTACTATAAACATGTGTCCTTGGGCTTCCATTACGGTCATGAGTACTCTATTTGTACAGAAACAAATACTTCTGGGCCAAATGTTTAATCATTTTAAATAAAAATATTTGATACGACATTTAAATTGAGTAAACAGTTGATATTTATAATATACACTTTCTTCGGCTATTTTAATATATTCGTAGTAGATGTAGTCGTAGTAGTAGTAGTAGTAGTAGTAGCAGTAGTAGTAGTAGTAGTAGTAGTAGTAGTAGAACTAAGTAGTGGTAGTAGGTAGCGGTAGTAGTAGTAGTAGTAGTAGTAGTAGTAGTAGTAGTAGTAGTAGTAGTAGTAGTAGTAGTAGTAGTAGTAGTAGTATAGCAGTAGCAGTAGTAGTAAAAAGTAGTAGTAGTAGAAATAGTAGTAGCAGCAGTAGTTAAAATGATAATGTTATTTTGTCAGTTCTACGTTAAACTGTCTTATAACTTTATCGAGTTATTTGCAAATATAAAGTACGGTGAAATTCTCCGAGCCATGATATATGTTGGTATGTAGATACACTGTGTTGTTTAATTTAAATTTCAATTCAGTATGTCATAACTTTTCTCGTCTACACGTTTAATGCCATGACTTGCCACAATACCCATAGTCCAATATTCTTGCATCTGCTCCATTTTAATTCCTTGACTGTGTCATTTACACCACTGCAAAAAAGAATTCTGTCGATCGATTGACGCTAACAATGTTATTTTCTTCGCATTTAATGCTGTTAAAAAGAAGGTTTATTTTTAAATTTTTATTCCAGATTTAGTCTCGAGTTTCAAGCCATGTCAATATCTTCCTCGCTTATTCTAACTGAAAACATTTCTAATTTCAACACTGAAACATTGCGTGTGCGTTTAAACATTTCGTGAAAGACAATGGCCTCGTGACTTAATGTGGCGTTGGTTGGAATCGTGCATAAAACTGAAATTTAAATCTAACCGCTGTTTCCTATTGAAACTATAAGTTACGTTAAAGGCATTCACATTTCAACGTTTAACCAAATGATTGCCCTTTTTTGAATATATTTACATTTAATTTTTGTTTGTATACGTGTTCAAATTTTTCCTACAATAACCGTTAGATGAAATATACATTTAGTTATACATGCAATTGTCTATAACACATCATTTTCCGACTGAAGAAAGCCGCCTTGCATTTTCTTAAAAGTGTATTCGAAATATATGTTTTTTGTAAACAGAGTTCATCTTATTTATGCTCCCTTATACGAGACATGTGCGAAAACAATCAGGAAGTGCGATGTTAGAGCTCTGTAAATTGCTTTTTAGCTGACTGGCCGTTTCATGGCGACACTGGGCGTGTGTTCCTTTCATCTCATCTCTGTTATTTTGTCACTTCTACGTTAAACTGTCTTATAACTTTGTCTAGTTTATTTGCAAATATTAAAGTACGGTGAAATACTCCGAGCCATAATATATGTTTTGTATGTAGATACATGTGTTGTTTTATTTAAATTTCAATTCAGTATGTCATATTTTTTCTCGTCTACACGTTTAATGCCATGTCTTGCCACAGTACCCATAGTCCAATATTCCTGCATCTGCTCCAATTTAATTCCTCGACTGTGTCATTTACACCACTGCAAAAAAGAATTCTGTCGATCGATTGACGCTAACAATGTTATTTTCATTGCATTTAATGCTGTTAAAAAGAAGGTTTATTTTTAATTTTTTATTCCAGATTTAGTTTCGAGTTTTAAGCCATGTCAATATCTTCCTCGCTTATTCTAACTGGAAACATTTCTAATTCCAACACTGAAACATTGCGTGTGCGTTAAACTTTTACTGAAAAACAATGGCCTCGTGACTTGATGTGGCGTTGGTTGGAATCGTGCATAAAATTGAAATTTTAATCTAACCGCTGTTTCCTATAGAAACTGAAAGTTACGTTAAAGGCATTCACATTTCAAACTTTTAACCAATGACTGCCGTTTATAAATACCTTTACATTCAATATAGTTATACATTGAAATTATCTTAAACACATACATTTTCGACTGAAGAAAGTCGTCTTTCATTTTTTAAAGTGTTTTCGAATGTATGCTTTTATTTGTTGTTCATCTTACTAATGTCACCTTTGTACGAGACATGTGAAAAAACAATCAAAAAGTGCGAAATTAGAGGTCTGTAAACCGCTTTCATCTGACTGGCCGTTTCATGGCGATAATGGACGTGTTTTCCTTTCACCTCATCTCAGTTATTTTGTCACTTCTACGTTAAAACTGTCTCACAATAACTTTGTAGATTCCAAATATTTATGTACGGTGTACTACTCAGAGTCATGGGATATGTTTTGTATGCAGAAACATGTGTTGTTTTATTTCATTGTCAACTCATACGACCTTATCATGGTTTCATATGTGTATATCTTTGACTATTTATTTCTAATATGTTTATATACAGGTATTTTGTTACATTCATAGACCTTTGGCAAACGTTCCTATGTGTAAATGTCTGTCTATCGCCATTTAAGTGTTATATTACTTTAATATATTATGTTATACTGATAGGACCCTATCATGTTTTCGTACGTTTATACCATTGGCTAGTGCTTTAATTATCATTTTAAAAACAATATTATACTTACAGGACCGGGATATGTTTTCGTATGTGTATTCCTTTGTCTAGTGCTTTAGTTATTGTTTTTATAATTGTGTTATTCTTATAGGACCTTGATATGTTTTCGTATGTGTATCCCATTGTCTAGTGCTTAAGTTATTGTTTTAATAAGTGTGTTATTCTTATAGGGCCTTGATATGTTTTCGTATGTGTATCCCTTTGTTTAGTGCGTTAGTTATTGTTTTAATAAGTGTGTTATTCTTATAGGGCCTTGATATGTTTTCGTATGTGTATCCCTTTGTTAAGTGCTTTAGTTATTGTTTTAATAATTGTGTTAGACTGATAAGACTTTGTCACGTATGTGTATTTCTTTGGATATATTTTGCATAAGTCATAACACCTTGTCATATTTCGTTGGCATCCAAATGAATGCTTAACTTAAAAGGAACCCGAGACCTCTGCTATGCTTTTTATCTGTAAAATTTCTGACCATGTTTTAAAGTAACACATCATCTAATCAAACAGACATTAGAGATGTTCCAAGCCGGCAACTGTTGGGTTTGCTCTATTTGATTAATGACTCGTCACATATTTTTTAAGTTTACATTTGACTTGCATGTGAATTGTACTGTGTCTTTTCCGATTTAAGCATGTTCCAATACGCATGGTACTTCATCGTATTTCCTAATTATTTTAATTAAAAACATTTAAAATCCTTTGAACAATTACCTTAGTCTAACTTTGACTTAGACTTATTACATCATCTGGTATCAAAGGAGACCTCTCGTTTTCTATAATTTGCATAGTTTCTTTCAGTATAAATGTTGTTGAAATGTGACCACTTAAATTTCATTTACACCAGGCTTGCGTCTGCAATATTGATTATTTCGAAAGATATGTTAGAATACTCAAAAGTCATAAACTTGCTAAACAAATAGCTCGTAGTGAACTTTCAAGTTTTCTCAGATCTCACTTTCTCGCGAGAATGAGACAGATAAAGTAGTATTCCTAACACATAGTTTTACGCTTTGCAATTTGTTTCTGTCAGAAATGTCAAAGGATGATCACAAAGCAATATCTATTTTAAATAAACTATTTGTCAAACGAAACTAATAGCCTTTAAAGCCACAATAACTACACGTTTAACCTTCTCCATAACAGTTGTAATATACCTGAGGATTAAACACAAACAGGAAAACATAAAGAGCTGATCAAATATATGACCTGTTGCTATGTTAGCCAGAGAAAAATGAAATAAACAAAAATTATAAAATGCTGAGTTTGTGTAATCAGTGTATTAGACCGAATTATTTTACATGGACCACACTGCAAACATTTATAAATCCTATGTCAAATACATCTGTTATTATTATAAATAATTTAAGTTAATATATTTTTCATGCTAACTTGTTAAGAATAACTTCATTATGACTGTATTGTTACAAATTATTACATAAATGTATCTTACCATTATTCCTCTCAAAACGATCCATGTTAATTGTGCTGAGATGTTTTATATTGTATTGCTATGAACAGGAATATGTTTTATGCAATAAAAATGTTGTATTTGTTTTATTGTATGGTTTTAATACATGATATATAATGGCAGTCCAATGTTCTTCTTATTCCGCCCCAGAATCTTGATTATTGTTGTTTCATGCATTTGAATTGTATTTATTTTTACCGTTAGCAGTGAATATATTATGTTATACTTATAGAACCCTATCACTTTTTCGTACCTTTATACCGTTGTCTAGTGCTTTAGTTATTATTTTAATAACTATTTTATACATATAAATGTAAGCAGCAAATACAGCATTATGACCGGACCTGGTAGCGCAATCGGTGGAGCGTCGGCTCCAGGTACGGGAGGCCCGGGTTCGTGACAGATGTTCACGGCATGCTATACACAGTGGAGGCAGCACTATATCTGCTTTAAGTGGACACCGTCTCCAGATAACTGAAATACTGTTGGTGGGACGATAAACCGAACAAACAAACAAAAAACAGCATTATGAACCGTTAGCATCGAAAACTGAGTTTCACACAAATGCAGCCGACCTAACAAAGTTCAACCTTTCCTAGCGCAACAAAACGTAGTTCTACCTTCATCCATGATACGATGTTCAGCGAAAGGCAGGCTCACATAGTGTTTTATTCAAATTTCATCATAAAATGTCATGATTTTGACGGGTTTTAACAGGAGCTCATTTGGATTTAAATCATGGCGAACGAGGTCAGACTTCTGTGTTGTTTCGAATTGTTTTGCACAAATAAGATCGTTTCAAGGGATAAAGTGTGCAAGTAGTGACGTGAGACTGTGTTCTGTGTCTAACGAACTTTTTAAAATACATGTACAATACTTAATAAACACAGATGACGCCAGCTTAGATTTGTTTTATCAATTTGGTTTAAAATGCGAACTTGTATTGATATACTCAACTATTAATATGCAAATGTGTTCACCAGCCTGTAATTCTTTAGGCTATTTGCTTTGTTTTCTCATTCGATAAGATTTTAATGGACTTATTGATAAGCCATGACTCCTTTATAAATGTTTTATTATGTAGCATTATATTAAGAAAGCAGATTTTGGTTTATATGATTTATTGAAGAATAGTGCGCGATGTTGCCGTTAGCATGGTTATGGAATTTAAAAGCGTTTTAAACAAAACCATAAATTTTGTCTCATTGGGAAATATCTGCATACGTATGCAAATGTGAATACATTTTATGGAGTGTCTGAGTCTAGAATGTGTAAATCATAGATATGTGTGAACGGTGAATCCCCACTCGTCATTACAAACAGGTATTTCCTGTCTGAGCTAGGTTGCAGAGATAGCTATTTTTAACTAAGAAAACCATGTGAGTTCTTACTGTTAACTCTAAATCCGGATGATCCGTTCTGACGTATTGTATTTCTCACGTCCTTTTCCGAATTTTCAATAAATTTATCAAAGTGCACTTGTGCATACGAATGTTGAATAAGTTTAAAGATATGTATAGCGATTCATTGCTTGTTTTATATGTGTTGGTTTAAGTCATTTTTTCGTATATATGCGTTATTTTGCAACGCAAGTTCTAACGAAATATAATAATACAGTAAAACCTCTCCACATCAACATCTGGCGGAGGCACGAAAAAGTGTTGCTGCTGAGAGGTTTCAATGAGACGAGAAAAACATGTTTTGTACTGATATTTGATTTTCCTAAGTATATGTTTTAGTTTTGCTTTGGTAATGAAAATGCAATATAATTTGTTATAAGAGAAAACTTTTTTTAATTTTTAAATAGTTAATTGATAATGAAAAAACAAGTTGTATAACACAAACAACTTTAAATTGTATGTACATGATGAAAACGCAACCTTTTGAACATAGAAACAACTTGTAAACGTATGTAAATGTACACGTATACTGTATATGTAAGTTCAGCATTAAAAATGTATGTACATGATAAAAAACCCAAGCTGTTGAACATAGAAAAATCTTGTAAACGTATGTACATGTACAGTCATACTGTATATGTAAGTTCAGCATTATTTAGTTGTTTTGCACCATTTAGTTGTCGAATTTATAGTCAGACATCCTAAAACAATGACAGTTTGCATTTAGCACTTAACTTAAACATCTTTTTAAGTAAGCAATCAATACAGTGATATATTTTAATCTTCCGATCAATTAAAGAAAACAAAGCTACCGTTAACATCATCAATAGTTGACACTTCTTTCACACGTTCCCGCATTACCCTAGATCTACAACGGCATGTTTGTAGCATGCAGCTGGTTTCCCGTCCAACTGTTACTTGATTCCAATTAACACCTTCTCAACAGGGTACAAGCAGTGATCAGCCGACCGCGTGACAATTCTGGTGTACACGACAGACTGTTCTAAAAATAGCTGCACTGGTGTTGCTACGCAGAGGTTAAACTAGCCCCAGGGAAGAAAATTACACGGCCGCTTACCGCTTCGCGAAGGAGTTGCTGCTTAGAGGTTAAAATGCGCTGAAAACTACTGGGGGAAAATTTAACTGCCGCTGCTTAGAGGTAGCCGCTGCTTAGAGGTGCCGCTTCGAGAGGTTTTACTGTAGTTTATACGATTTCTTATATATCAGGGCGGCCTATTGTGATAACCCAACGTCCGTCAACACTCTATAAACCCCCATTTCTACTGAAGCCGTATGAAGTATATATAGATCTAGATCTAGATCTAGATCTAGATCTATATATATATATATATATATATATATATATATATATATATATATATATATATATATATATATATATATATATATATATATATATATATATATATATATATATATATATAGCAATACATCCCTGTTATAATTGATTCTCAAGGGCTAAAGAAATTAAACAACGAATAAGCGAGACAACCAATTTTATCACAATGATTTGTACAAAAGGTAACAACGTAACAAGGTATATCGTGGCAACATTAAACTGTCAGTCGTATATGGTTATGATCCTGAAGCATTTACCGTCAAATGAGGCCCTTAAATTGTAAATAGTGGAGTGAAGGCAATGACAAAGAAACTGATAATAACAAAATATAGCAAATAACAGATATATAGAAACGCTAAAAATGTTAAATTGAGGTAATTGGATAAACATGTTGTTGTTGTTGTTGTTTTTCACACAAAAATGCCTATACACTGTAAATACACTCTATACACCACACTATTGATTTAGATAAAATATGTCAAGGACATTCAAATTTATTAACGTCAGTGTTTGGTGTATCATACGAGCAACAAGCCCCATAATATTTCCTATAATGAAATCTTATGAGAGCTTGGTCAATGTTGCTAAATATTAACAAATAATAACAAATGACGATCTGGTGAATTATGTAGAAAGGAGAGTGTTTGTGCTGGCGATCTGGTAGAGGCGGGATGCTGAACACGACCCCAGACTGACTGACTCCTCGCTGGAGTGGGTCTCCTGTGGTACCTGACATACCACCGTCTTCTTGCCCTTCAACAACGTCAGATCCGTCTGTTGTTCCACCGTTCTAAACGCCGTTGGCATGGACGAACGAAATAAACAAGTACAGAACAATTTCCAGAAAGATTTTCTGAACGTAGTTCCACAAAGAAAGAAGACTACAAAATTGACAGAGAAATTTAGGTAATACATGTTTTCAAAGACCTTTTTTAAAGCGACTTCGATTGGCTGGATATCCGACTTGCCAAGAATAAAAATGTCCACGATCATCTTTAGATTCATGATGTGTATCGGAGTATGCAAAAAGATGAACGTCAATGACACCGCAAGAAGCAGTCTCGTCACCTTTGCTTGAGGCGTAGAACTGAACTTTACATTGTTGTTGTTCAGACGTCTGCCCTGATTCACGTTGCGTAATCGTAATTTCCGACGATATGATTTAATCACAGAAAATATTGTTCTGGTCGTAAGAATAACAATAGTGCTTAATGGCAGTATCAGTGTAATAAATGTGTCTACGTATGTCAAGACAAGATAAACCGTCTGGAACTCGCTACTTGTCATACAACGACTCTGCCCTTGCATGTTTTGCACGCTAGTCGTCCATAATGACGTTTGATAAATTAAAGTCGATATCACTAATAAGATAAACACGGCTTGTTTGGCACGGAGAAGCGTACACAATCGATAAATTCGTGTCGGGCGACAAATCCGTAGATAGTTTTCAATAGTTATCGCAACAACACTCCAAACATTCATGAAAGAAGAAATGTATGACAAAAACACTATTATCTGACATAACCCAGAAGTGTTGAAAAAATTAACGCCCACCGAATCGAACCACACGCACAACAATGTCAAGAGGAATACCGTGTCTGATACCGAGCGGACGGCGAGGTAAAAGTTAAATGACGTATGTCGCAGCCTACGGTACATGAACGTGATCACGGCCATCACGTTGCCGATGACACCAAAGGCACAGATGAAGGGCACTGTGACGTTTCGGAACATTGACGCCGTCATGTACGCCGTGTTGTTGGTCGGATTCAAGCTCTCGTACATTTCCTGCTCACGATCGCCTGGCGTCCACGCCGACCCGTTGTGTACCAGCTCTGTGTGCATCCTATCGATATCAGCCGTCCTTATCTGATACAGGACGCTCTCGTTCATGTCTCCAGTTCCTCGGTACTCTGAGTTACGCTCTGATGTTTGATCAGTGCTCTCCAAGTATGTTTAACACGAGAGACACTTCATATCTTTGATGGCCCGTGGTTGTCTTTTATGGTTTAAACTAAAACGAGAAGAATATATGATGTGACTATATTGTAGGGATTGACATTTATAAGCATAAAATAACAATTATGTTGACTCAATGCAAATTAGGTTTATCTCCAAAGTGTGTTCGAGTCCTGTTCTAATCAAAGGATTTAGTGCTGGGAAGCCTTGTCCAGTGGAGTGCCGTTGGTTGTACCCAGACATCTGTCTTGCTATAATGATCGTAATGATCGTAATGGTCGCTGTGGTGTATTTCAACATTATAACAATCAATTTTATCTTTCGCATGCATGATTCTATCCTGCGAAAACAGATCTGTAGTTACGCAAATTTCTTTCATAAAAAACAGTTCCGTCAACAAAAAAGGGACATTAAGGAAGTAAATTATGTTGCTCTTGTTATCAACGCATTTACACACCACGAATGAGTTCAGTTCGAGTTGCCCTGACCCTTAAATCAATTAATTACAACATTGGCGGCATAACAAATAAGGTACACCATTACCGCCTCATCGTCGGATACCCCCGGTTGATTCTATTACGTTACTCTCCATTCATCACCCGTGGGCAAATTGCTACTCATTTCGTCGTTTTGTTTGAATAGAACAGAACAGACATTATCCAATCAGATGATAGGTTACAAAATTAAATACTCTTCAATCGGAAGATCAATACGGTGACCTGAGAACGTAAACATGGCGACCGGTACAGCGCATCGCAAGTGTAAAGTATGTCTGTCAGCGATCCGCGACAGATGTTCTTACAGATCTTTGGGCACTCCAGCAAGTATTGCAAAATACACGTCGGTCTTAAACGAAATCGGTATCTTTGCCCATGAAGACAGTGACGTTGCGTGTAATTTGTGCGTAAATAAACTTAACCGGTGTTGCAAACTACAGGACGACCTAGCTACACGATTATCGGTCATCGAAGTGGTATGTAAGCGTAAACTTGATTGGTTGGCAGATCCGCTGGATTTTCTTAGCGAACCAATCGGATTGAGGCATTTCATAGTAAACAAAACGACGAAATGAGTAGCAATTTGCCCACGGGTGATGAATGAAGAGTAACGTAATAGAATCAACCGGGGGTATCCGACGATGTTACCGCCTTTGTCTTGTCATTTTACATAATTTAAGTGTGTCAACGTGTATATATATATATATATATATATATATATATATATATATATATATATATATATATATATATATATATATTATGTTTCATTTACGCATACGTAGATACATTTTATGGTTTCAGTTGTCTGTAAATTACTTATGTTTGCATTTTTACATGTTTAATCATGTTTATTCATAACGCATATTTATTTATGGATCGTTTGAAGTACAATAATAGAGAAACATTATTCAAAACGGATATCTAAACAAATATCGCGGCGTGATAGGGCAATCAATTTTCTGTATATTACTGATTTCTGTAGCATGCAAAGTGTAATCATGGTTAGATTGATGTTCTAATAAAAGTGAAGACTTTATTAAGCAGTCGGAACTCGCAATAAATCAAATAAATATTTTGAAGAGTTTTTTTATATATATAAAATAGTAATCATATGTGGCTTTTATTCATTAATATTGTCAATAAGTAGCAATTGATTCTGTGCAGTACGTGTTTACTATACAACATGTGTCCTTGGGCTTCCATTACGGTCATGAGTACTCTATTTGTACAGAACAAATACTTCTGGGCCAAATGTTTAATCATTTTAAATAAAAATATTGATACGATATTTAAATTGAGTAAACAGTTGATATTTATTAATATACACTTTCTTCGGCTATTTTAATATATTCGTAGTAGATGTAGTAGTAGTAGTAGTAGTAGTAGTAGTAGTAGTAGTAGTAGTAGTAGTAGTAGTAGTAGTAGTAGTAGTAGTAGTAGTAGAACTAAGTAGTGGTAGTAAGTAGCGGTAGTAGTAGTAGTAGTAGTAGTAGTAGTAGTAGTAGTAGTAGTAGTAGTAGTAGTAGTAGTAGTAGTAGTAGTAGTAGTAGTAGTACTAGCAGTAGCAGTAGTAGTAAAAGTAGTAGTAGTAGAAATAATAGTAGCAGCAGTAGTTAAAATGATAATGTTATTTTGTCAGTTCTACGTTAAACTGTCTTATAACTTTATCGAGTTATTTGCAAATATTAAGTACGGTGAAATTCTCCGAGCCATGATATATGTTTTGTATCTAGATACATGTGTTGTTTTATTTTAATTTCAATTCAGTATGTCATAACTTTTCTCGTCTACACGTTTAATGCCATGTCTTGCCACAATACCCATAGTCCAATATTCTTGCGTCTGCTCCATTTTAATTCCTCGACTGTGTCATTTACACCACTGCAAAAAAAGAATTCTGTCGATCGATTGACGCTAACAATGTAATTTTCATTGCATTTAATGCTGTTAAAAAGAAGGTTTATTTTTAAATATTTATTCCAGATTTAGTCTCGAGTTTTAAGCCATGTCAATATCTTCCTCGCTTATTCTAACTGGAAACATTTCTAATTTCAACACTGAAACATTACCTGTGCCTTTAAACTTTTCGTGAAAGACAATGGCCTCGTGACTTAATTTGGCGTTGGTTGGAATCGTGCATAAAATTGAAATTTTAATCTAACCGCTGTTTCCTATAGAAACTGAAAGTTACCTTAAAGGCATTCACATTTCAAACTTTTAACCAATGACTGCCGTTTATAAATACCTTTACATTCAATATAGTTATACATTGCAATTATCTTAAACATATACTTTTCGACTGAAAAAAGCCGTCTTTCATTTTTTTAAATGTTTTCAAAATGTATGCTTTCATTGTTGTTCATCTTACTAATGTCACCTTTGTACGAGACATGTGCGAAAACAACCAGGAAGTGCGAAGTTAGAGCTATGTAAACCTATTTATGTTGACTGGCCGTTTCAAGGCGATAATGGACGTGTTTTCCTTTCATCTCATCTCAGTTATTTTGTCACTTGTAAGTTAAACTGTCTCACAATAACTTTGTAGTTTCCAAATATTAATGAACGGTGTGCTACTCAGAGCCCTGGGATGTTTTGTATGCAGAAACATGTGTTGTTTTATTTCATTGTCAACTTATAAGACCTTATCATGGTTTCATATGTGTATATCTTTGACTATTTATTTTTTGCATTTTTTACACTCATAGAACTTTGGCAAACGTTCCTATATGTAAATCTCTGTCTATCGCCATTTTAATGTTAGGCCTTGACATGTTTTCCTATGTGTATCCCTTTGTTTAGTGTTTTAGTTACTGTTTTAATAATGTTGTTCCGCTTATAGGGCCTTGACCAGTTTTCGTATGTGTATCCCTTTGTTTAGTGTTTTAGTTATTGTTTTAATAATTGTGTTACGCTTATAGAGCCTTGACATGTTTTCGTATGTGTATCCCATTGTTTAGTATTTTAGTTATTGTTTTAATAATTGTGTTACGCTTATAGAGCCTTGACATGTTTTCCTATGTGTATCCCTTTGTTTAGTGTTGTAGTTATTGTTTTAATAATTGTGTTACGCTTATAGAGCCTTGACATGTTTTCGTATGTGTATCCCATTGTTTAGTATTTTAGTTATTGTTTTAATAATTGTGTTATACTGATAAGACTTTGTCACGTATGTGTATTCCTTTGACTAAGTTTGGATATATTTTGCATAAGTCATAACACCTTGTCATATTTCGTTGGCATCCAAATGATACTTAACTCAAAAGGAACCCGAGACCTCTGTTATGTTTTTTATCTGACCATGTTTTGAAGTGACACATTATCTAATCAAACAGACATTAGACATGTTCCAAGGCGGTAACTGTTTTGTTTGCTCTCGTCACATATTTATTGTTAAGTTTACATTTGACTTGTTTGTTCATAATTCAGAAAGTTAATTTCTGTTACAGTCAACCATTTTTGTGTAGTTTTTCAAATCGAAATAATATCATATTCTTTTCTAAACACTATGTGGACATTCTTTTTTCAATGACGTCACTAATTTCGTCATAACTTAAAGAAAATATCAGCGCTTGGACATTTTGTATTCAAATAGATCGTTTTTCTTTTCATTGCTTGCATTTGAGAAACTCGTTAGGAAGTGCGAGGTTAGAGCTCTGTAAAACCGGTTTAAGCACCCCAGTCGGTCCATATTGCCGACTGACCGTTCCAAGGCGGTAACTGTCGGGTTTGCTCTTTTCGTTTAATGACTCATCACAAATTTGTTCTTACTTTTCGCTTGGCTTGCATATGAAATACCTTTGTTCTGTGCCTTTTCGGAGTTTGGTATATGTTGCAATGCTTATAGGACTTTGTCATATATTCTTATTCTTGCATGTGAATTGTACTGGGGTTTTTTTTCAAATTTAAGTATGTTTCCATACGCATGGTACTTTATCGTATTTCCTTATTATTTTTTAAAAGACTTGTCGTGAAACGCAACATATTTTAAATCATTTGCACAATTACCTTAGTCCAACTTTGACAAAGAGTAATTACATCATCTGGTATAAAAGGAGACCTCTTTTGTAGAATTGCATAGTTTCTTCCAGTATAAAAGTTGTTGCAATATGACCACTTAAATTTCATTTACACCAGGCTTGCGTCTGCAATATTGATTATTTCGAAATATATGTTAGACAACTACACAAAAGTCATAAACTCTTTTAAAAAAACTTGCTTAACAAATAGCTCGTAGTGAGCTTTTAAGTTTTCTCAGATCTCACTTTCTCGCGAGAATGAGACACATAAAGTAGTATTCCTAACACATTGTTTTACGCTCTGCAATTTGTTTCTGTCAGAAATGTCAAAGGGTGATCACAAAGCAATATCTATTTTAAATAAACTATTTGTCAAACGAAACTAATAGCCTTTAAAGCCACAATAACTACACGTTTAACCTTCTCGATAACAGTTGTAATAAACCTGAGGATCAAACACAAACTGGAAAACATAAAGTGCTGATCAAATATATGACCTGTTGCTATATTAGCCAGAGAAAAATGAAATAAACAAAAATTATAAAATGCTGAGTTTGTGTAATCAGTGTATAAGACCGAATTATTTTACATGGACCACACTGCGAACATTTATAAATCTTATGTCAAATACATCTGTTATTATTATAAATAATTTAAGTTATTATATTTTTCATGCTAACTTGTTAAGAATAACTTCATAATGACAGTATTGTTACAAATTATTACATTAATGTATCTTACCATTATTCCTCTAAAAACGATCCGTGTCAATTGTGCTGAGATGTTTTATATTGTATTGCTATGAACAGGAAGATGTTTTATTCAATACAAATGTTGTATTTGTTTTATTGTATGGTTTTAATACATGGTATATTATGGCAGTCCAATGTTCTTCTTATTCCGCCCCAGAATCTTGATTATTATTGTTTCATGCTTTTGAATTGTATTTACCGTTAGCAGTGAATATATTATGTTATACTTATAGAACCCTATCACTTTTTCGTATCTTTATACCATTATCTAGTGCTTTAGTTATTATCTTAATAATTATTTTATACATATATATGTAAGCAGCAAATACAGCATTATGACCGGACCTGGTGGCGCAATCGGTAGAGCGTCGGATCCAGGTACGGGAGGCCCCGGGTTCGATCCCGGGCCGCGACATACCAAAGTCGTTAAAATGGTAGTGGTATAGCTCCCTTGCTAACGCTCAAGCAAATATAAGGGTAGTTCCGCGACTGGTTGGCCCGGTGTCAGGATAATGTGACTGGGTATGGTATCATGACAATTGTTCACGGCATGCTATACACAGTGAAGGCAGCACTATATCTGCTTTAAGTGGACACCGTCTCCAGATAACTGAAATACTGTTGGTGGGACGATAAACCGAATAAACAAACAAAAAACAGCATTATGAACCGCTAGCATCGAAAACTGAGTTTCACACAAATGCAGCCGACCTAACAAAGTTCAACCTTTCCTAGCGCAACAAAACGTAGTTCTACCTTCATCCATAATACGATGTTCAGCGAAAGGCAGGCTCACATAGTGTTTTATTCAAATTTCATCATAACATGTCATGATTTTGACGGGTTTTAACAGGAGCTCATTTGGATTTAAATCATGGCGAACGAGGTCAGACTTCTGTGTTGTTTCGAATTGTTTTCACAAATAAGATCGTTTCAAGGGATAGAGTGTGCAAATAGTGACGTGAGACTGTGTTCTGTGTCTAACGAACTTTTTAAAATACATGTACAATACTTAATAAACACAGATGACGCCAGCTTAGATTTGTTTTATCAATTTGGTTTAAAATGCGAACTTGTATTGATATACTCAACTATTAATATGCAAATGTGTTCACCAGCCTGTAATTCTTTAGGCTATTTGCTTTGTTTTCTCATTCGATAAGATTTTAATGGACTTATTGATAAGCCATGACTCCTTTATAAATGTTTTATTATGTAGCATTATATTAAGAAAGCAGATTTTGGTTTATATGATTTATTGAAGAATAGTGCGCGATGTTGCCGTTAGCATGGTTATGGAATTTAAAAGCGTTTTAAACAAAACAATAAATTGTGTCTCATTGGGAAATATCTGCTTACGTATGCAAATGTGAATACATTTTATGGAGTGTCTGAGTCTAGAATGTGTAAGTCATAGATATGTGTGAACGGTGAATCCCCACTCGTCATTACAAACAGGTATTTCCTGTCTGAGCTATGTTGCAGAGATAGCTATTTTTAACTAAGAAAACCACATGAGTTCTTACTGTTAACTCTTTATCCGGGTAATCCGTTCTGACGTATTGTATTTCTCACGTCCTTTTCCGAATTTTCAATTAATTTATCAAAGTGCACTTGTGCATACGAATGTTGAATAAGTTTAAAGATATGTATAGCGATTCATTGCTTGTTTTATATGTGTTGGTTTAAGTCATTTTTTCGTATATATGCGTTGTTTTGCAACGCAAGTTCTACCTAAATATAATAATACAGTAAAACCTCTCCACAGCAACATCTGGCGGAGGCACGAAAAAGTGTTGCTGCTGAGAGGTTTCAATGAGACGAGAAAAACATGTTTTGTACTGATATTAGATTTTCCTAAGTACATGTTTTAGTTTTGCTTTGGTAATGAAAATGCAATATAATTTGTTATAAGAGAAAACAGAAGATGATTTTTAAAATAGTTAATTGATAATGAAAAAACAAGTTGTATAACACAAACAACTTTAAAATGTATGTACATGATGAAAACGCAAGCTGTTGAACATAGAAAAAAACTTGTAAACGTATGTAAATGTACACGTATACTGTATATGTAAGTTCAGCATTAAAAATGTATGTACATGATGAAAAAGCTAGCTGTTGAACATAGAAAAATCTTGTAAACGTATGTACATGTACACTCATACTGTATATGTAAGTTCAGCATTATTAAGTTGTTTTGCACCATTTAGTTGTCGAATTTATAGTCAGACATCCTAAAACAATGACTGTTGCATTTAGCACTTAACTTAAACATCTTTTTAAGTAAGCAATCAATACAGTGATATATTTTAATCTTCCGATCAATTAAAGAAAACAAAGCTACCGTTAACATCACCAATAGTTGACACTTCTTTCACACGTTCCCGCATTACCCTAGATCTACAACGGCATGTTTGTAGCATGCAGCTGGTTTCCCGTCCAACTGTAACTTGATTCCAATTAACACCTTCTCAACAGGGTACAAGCAGTGATCAGCCAACCGCGTGACATTTCTGGTGTACACGACAGACTGTTCTAAAATTAGCTGCACTGGTGTTGCCACGCAGAGGTTAAACTATCCCCAGGGAAGAAAATTACACGACCGCTTACCGCTTCGCGAAGGAGTTGCTGCTTAGAGGTTAAAATGCGCTGAAAACTACGGGGGGGGGGGGGAATTTAACTGCCGCCGCTTAGAGGTAGCCGCTGCTTAGAGGTGCCGCTTCGAGAGGTTTTACTGTAGTTTATATGATTTCTTATATATCAGGGCGGCCTATTGTGATAACCCAACGTCCGTCAACACTCTATAAACCCCCATTTCTACTGAAGCCGCTGTTTTAAAGAGTCAACCCTACTTCATAAGAAACTCGAGTGGGCAGGTGGGACGAAACGAAAGGTTGACATATATATGTCAACCTTTCGTCCCACCTGCCCACTCAAGTTTCTTATGAAGTATATATAGATCTAGATCTAGATCTAAATATATATATATATATAGCAATACATCCCTGTTATAACTGATTCTCAAGGGCTAAAGAAATTAAACAACGGATAAGCGAGACAACCAATTTTATCACAATGATTTGTACAAAAGGTAACAACGTAACAAGATATATCGTGGCAACATTAAACTGTCAGTCGTATATGCTAATGATCCTGTAGCATTTACCGTCAAATGAGGCCCTTAAATTGTAAATAGTGGAGTAAAGGCAATGACAAAGAAACTGATAATAACAAAATATAGCAAATAACAGATATATAGAAACGCTAAAAATGTTAAATTGAGGTAATTGGATAAACATGTTGTTGTTGTTGTTGTTTTTCACACAAAAATGCCTATACACTGTATATACACTCTTTACACCACACTATTGATTTAGATAAAATATGTCAAGGACTCCATTCAAATTTATTAGCGTCAGTGTCTGGTGTATCATACGAGCGTCAACCCCAATAATCTTTCCTATAACGAAATCTTATGAGAGCTTTGTCAATGTTGCCAAATATTAATAAATAATAACAAATGACGATCTGGTAAATTATGTAGAAAGGAGAGTGTTTGTGCTGGCGATCTGGTAGAGGCGGGATGCTGAACACGACCCCAGACTGACTGACTCCTCGCTGGAGTGGGTCTCCTGTGGTACCTGGCATACCACCGTCTTCTTGCCCTTCAACAAAGTCAGATCCGTCTGTTGTTCCACCGTTCTAAACGCCGTTGGCATGGACGAACGAAATAAACAAGTACAGAACAATTTCCAAAAAGATTTTCTGAACGTAGTTCCACAAAGAAAGAAGACTACAAAATTGACAGAGAAATTTAGGTAATACATGTTTTCAAAGACCTTTTTTAAAGCGACTTCGATTGGCTGGATATCCGACTTGCCAAGAATAAAAATGTCCACGATCATCTTTAGATTCATGATGTGTATCGGAGTATGCAAAAAGATGAACGTCAATGACACCGCAAGAAGCAGTCTCGTCACCTTTGCTTGAGGCGTAGAACTGAACTTTACATTGTTGTTGTTCAGACGTCTGCCCTGATTCACGTTGCGTAATCGTAATTTCCGACGATATGATTTAATCACAGAAAATATTGTTCTGGTCGTAAGAATAACAATAGTGCTTAATGGCAGTATCAGTGTAATAAATGTGTCTACGTATGTCAAGACAAGATAAACCGTCTGGAACTCGCTACTTGTCATACAACGACTCTGCCCTTGCATGTTTTGCACGCTAGTCGTCCATAATGACGTTTGATAAATTAAAGTCGATATCACTAATAAGATAAACACGACTTGTTTTGCACGGAGAAGCGTACACAATCGATAAATTCGTGTCGGGCGACAAATCCGTAGATAGTTTTCAATAGTTATCGCAACAACACTCCAAACATTCATGAAAGAAGAAATGTATGACAAAAACACTATTATCTGACATAACCCAGAAGTGTTGAAAAAGTTAACGCCCACCGAATCGAACCACACGCACAACAATGTCAAGAGGAATACCGTGTCTGATACCGAGCGGACGGCGAGGTAAAAGTTAAATGACGTATGTCGCAGCCTACGGTACATGAACGTGATCACGGCCATCACGTTGCCGATGACACCAAAGGCACAGATGAAGGGCACTGTGACGTTTCGGAACATTGACGCCGTCATGTACGCCGTGTTGTTGGTCGGATTCAAGCTCTCGTACATTTCCTGCTCACGATCCCCTGGCGTCCACGCCGACCCGTTGTGTACCAGCTCTGTGTGCATCCTATCGATATCAGCCGTCCTTATCTGATAAAGGACGCTCTCGTTCATGTCTCTAGTCCCTCGGTACTCTGAGTTACGCTCTGATGTTTGATCAGTGCTCTCCAAGTATGTTTAACACGAGAGACACTTCAGGCTGGTTGTAGAAATGACTGTCATATCTTTGATGGCCCGTGGTTGTCTTTTATGGTTTAAACTAAAACGAGAAGAATATATGATGTGACTATATTGTAGGGATTGACATTTATAAGCATAAAATAACAATTATGCTGACTCAATGCAAATTAGGTTTATCTCCAAAGTGTGTTCGAGTCCTGTTCTAATCAAAGGATTTAGTGCTGGGAAGCCTTGACCAGTGGAGTGCCGTTGGTTGTACCCAGACATCTGTCTTGCTATAATGATCGTAATGATCGTAATGGTCGCTGTGGTGTATTTCAACATTATAACAATCAATTTTATCTTTCGCATGCATGATTCTGTCCTGCAAAACAGATCTGTAGTTACGCAAATTTCTTTCAAAACAGTTTCATCTAAAAAAAACGGACATTAAGGAAGTTAATTATGTTGCTCTTGTTATCAACGCATTTACACACATCGAATGAGTCAAGTTCGAGTTGCCCTGACCCTTAAATCAATTAATTACAACATTGGCGGCATTACAAATAAGGTACACCATTACCGCCTTTGTCTTGTCATTTTACATAATATAAGTGTGTCAACGTGTATATATATATTATGTTTCATTTACGCATACGTAGATACGTTTTACGGTTTCAGTTGTCTGTAAATTACTTATGTTTGCATTTTTACATATTAATTATGTTTATTCATAACGCATATTTATTCATAGATCGTTTGAAGTACAATAATAGAGAAACATGATTCAAAACGGATATCTAAACAAATATCGCGGCGTGATAGGGCAATCAATTTTCTGTATATGACTGATTTATGTAGCATGCAAAGTGTAATTATAGTTAGATTGATGTTCTAAAAAAAGTGAAGACTTTATTATGCAGCCGGAACTCGCAAAAAAATCAAATAAATATTTTGAAGAGTCTTTTATATATAAAAGAGTAATCATATCTTTTATCCATTAATATTGTCAATAAGTAGCAATTGATTCTGTGCAGTACGTGTTTACTGTACAACATGTGTCCTTGGGCTTCCATTACGGTCATGAGTACTCTATTTGTACAGAACAAATACTTCTGGGCAAAATGTTTAATCATTTTAAATAAAAATATTGATATGATATTTAAATTGAGTAAACAGTTGATATCTATTAATATACACTTTCTTTGGCTGTTTTAATATATTCGTAGTAGTAGTAGTAGTAGTAGTAGTAGTAGTAGGAGGAGGAGGAGGAGGAGGAGGAGGAGTAGAACTAAGTAGTGGTAGTAAGTAGCGGTAGTAGTAGTAGTAGTAGTAGTAGTAGTAGTAGTAGTAGTAGTAGTGGTAGTAGTAGTAGTAGTAGAAGTAGTAGAAATAGTAGTAGCAGCAGTAGTAGAAATGATAAACCACACCACCATTCAAAAATATATCGATTTTTTTAATTAAAATTCGATTAATCATTATAAGAATAATAATTTCAACATTACTCGTGCCTTTATTTTATATAACGACCAAGCATTTTTCTTTGACGACAGCCATTACTTAATGTAAAAATCAGAACAGTAGGTCTTTAATAACCCGTGTAAAGCTAAAACGATAGATCCACGTTGTCTGTTCAAGGTTTTCATTTGGAACATTAGCGTCAATTACTAAAACTATTTGCGATGTCAATAAATATCAGCTTTTTATCGGGCTCTTCAAAGAATCGGTTATTTGAAACGTTTGTCAGTACAAGCATACAATGTACGCCATGTAAGATAAAAAATGAGTGCCTTTGAAATTATTCATTGACCTACATATCTGACAAGATGGCATGTTATGTTGTGTTGTATATTTAACGTTAAGTGATTGAAACCGAATAAGGACGAATCTGTAAGTTATTGAAGCCGATTTAGGACGAAGCTGTAACTGATTGAAGCCGATTTAGGACGAAGCTGTAACAGATTGAAACCGATTTAGGGCGAAGCTGTAACAGATTGAAACCGATTTAGGACGAAGCTATAACAGATTGAAGCAGATTTAGGACGAACTTGTAAGTGATTGAAACGAATTTAGGTCGAATCTGTAAGCGATTGAAACCGATTTAGGACGAAGCTGTAACAGATTGAGGCCGATTTAGGACGAAGTTGTACGTGATTGAAGCCGATTTAGGACGAAGCTGTGATTGAAGCTGATTTGGGACGAAAAAAGTTTAACACAAGATGCAATGCTTTGTCTTAGTGTTTTGTTTCTTTTATACGTATATGCCTTCATAAATATTAATATGATATATGTTGTAATAATTATAGGGCCTTAAATAGTCATATTTTTGTTTTTAATTACTGACTTTAGCATACACAACTGTTTGTGGTTTCGATATACAAGTGATTGAAGACGATTTAGGATGAAGCTGTAAGTGATTGAAGCCGATTTAGGACCAGAGAAAAGTTTAACACAAGATGTAAAGAAATAAACTATTTTGTTGATTGGCAGTTATTGTACCAGTCTGGCAGTGGAATAAAGATGCTTCCGTTACACGGCTGTAAGACTTCGCGTCATACATATATAATAAAGGATGTCCTGTCCTATTGTAAAATGTCAGCTTGACATGTCATCCTTGTATATGGTACATTTGACATAAAAACACAACGATGTATAGATAACGGCGTTCTCTTTAGATTGTACAAACGCAAAAATAATCCTCGGAACACATTAAAGAACAAGATGCTAAATAATTAAAAAGGTCTAAGGAATTATCATATGATGACATTGGAAAATATGTTATGTTTAAAAGGGTGAATTAAATTTAATAACAAAAATGTTACGAATGGAAATATTATTGAAAAGTCATAAGCCGAATGCTATGTTTGCAGTTTGGTACACGTGTGAACAATAATTTTAGGACGTGCGAAAGATCTGTAAACCGGTTAAAGCACCCTAGTCAGTCCCAATGCCGACTTACCATTCAGGGGCATCTGTTTATTAGGTTTATCGTCCCATCAAAAGTATTTCAGTTATCTGAAGACGGTGTCCACTTGAAGCAGATATAGTGCTGTCTTCACCGTGTAAAGCATGCCGTGAACACCTGGCATGATACCACACCCACATTATCCTGACACCGGGCCAACCAGTCGTGAAACTACCCTGACGCTTGAGCGTTAGCAAGGGAGCTATGCCACTACCATTTTAAAGACTTTGGTATGTCACGGTCCGGGATCGATCCCGTGGCCTCCCGTACCTTAAGCTGACGCTCTACTGATTGCGCTACCAGGTTCGGTAGGGGCATCTGTTAAACTCCCTGTATTTTTTGCAATGCTTTGTTTTATGTTCTTGTCACTTTTACCAGTATAAGCTTTCATAATTATATATACATATATATAATATCTGTTGTCATAGTTATAGGACCTTGTCATATGTTTGTTTTAATTAGTACTGACTTTACCATACAAAATACAAGTACATGATCACAGTTTATTGTGGCCCCTTATCTTTAAGGGTGGTATTCGACAGTTTTCATATATTAAATATACGTACCAATATCTAACCATCGTTTTGAAGAATTTGCATAAACCCATACTTAAGTCGTTATTAAGAAGATTTTGAACACTAACTTTATTGTTAGACTGTACTAATCGCGAAAGGAAATCTAAATGTTCAGTCTTTCCAACTCCATAAAAAAGCGTCATAGTGGTCTCCGCTAAAACTAAATATCGACGTCAGAGCGTACTAACTGGATGATTATATAAAAGTAAGTGGTCACGTGATTTTCTAAGTTAAAAATAGCTATTTCTGTAGCGTGGCTGGGATAGGAAACACCTGTTTGCAATAACGAGTGGGGACTTATCGTTGACTGTTCACAGAGATCTTTGGCATCAATGAACAACATTTTGCAAGACGTTTCCAGATTCCAATTAATTATTGGGTTATTTGAGAGAAATATTGTGGAATAAACTACCGGATAGATCTTTAAAGTACATCTTACATAATGTTGCATGTGAATCATTTTTCGCATTTTACATTTTTAATATGTATACTATCTCAAAGAAAGTGCCAATAAAGTTATATCGACGAAGTGCGCGTCAGCTGGCTGCTAAATGTTAACCCTCTCATTAGTTAGGTTGAATGTTTCTAATAATAACCTGTTTACCATAAATTACAATATGGTAATTGCAGTAAATCAGTTCTGGGTAATATGAGGGGAAGCTCCCTCATTTATTGGAAGCTGATGACGCTGATATAATATATGGCTTATCGACTGGATAATACGACATGGACAACTACAATAATAATTAGATTTTATACGTATAGTTTTTTAGGCCAATTTTATGACGTCTGCGCTTGTTATTTACTTGTTTATTGATAGTTTAGTCATGAATTTGGTCTGGCATAAATGTTTTTCCACAAAACACTGCTGAGTAATGAATGTTATCAAATTTATATTATAATTGGAGCTTTAAAATGAAGGCTTACTATTTATTTCCTCTTCAAGCCTATATTATTATTACTTTTATATTATTATTATTATTATTATTATTATTATTACTATTATTATAAAAGAATTAATATAAGTATAGCAGAAGTAATAGTCGTAGTAGTAGTAATAGTAGTAGTAGTAGTAGTAGTAGTAGTAGTAGTAGTAGTAGTAGTAGTAGTAGTAGTAATTATAATATTTTTAAAATCACCATCATTATCATCATCATCAACAACAACAACACAAACAACATCATAACCACTGTCATCATCGTCATAATAATTTTCATCAATTTTATCATTTATCATACTAGTATTATCGTCATGTTCATGATTATATTGATAATGATGATGATGATTATTATTATAATTATTATTATTATTATTATTATACCACATTTATATAGCACTCTTAACAAGGATCAGTTTAAAAGTGCTTACATTATTATTATAACAGTTTATATTTTGTATTTGTTGGTCCAGTCCTAAAAGCAACCTTCAACAATAAAATCACATTACGTCTTATGTTAAACATATTTACCTTTCATGTTATCTATCCGTATCTAAAATAAATCGAGTCAACCCTATGTTATCTTCACTGAGCACTTTTCTCTCGATTGAAATCGCCAGGATTACATCTAACCCGTTATCACAACAGTCCACTAGAACACTGAGCTACAACGGATGGAAATTCTGTTTATAACTGTTCCGTTTGTCATGGCCATGGCTTTTGCTAAGGCCGATCTTATTTTTCCAATATCCATCTTTGGTCGGTAAGGTCTTCTTGTTAACGCAACCTTATCGGAGTTTACTGTAACAGTTTATGTGAAGTCTTTTTCCGACATGGATGGAAATGATAGACAATGTTATAGTTAAACTTATTTTGTAATCAAAGTATGTTTGAAATTATTTTGGACTCTGTTTGAAAAAAAATCAAAACAAGTGTAACTAGCACTTTGGTATGGTTAAGGAGATTAAACGTCAATATTAATCATTTTAGTACAATTTTCTTGCCATGTTTAATAGTATCTGGAAATATAATTCAATATTGCATACTTTCGGTAAATTGCTAAAAAAGTTGTTATGTCACAGTTTTTGGTCAAATCCGATAGCGTTGCTTTATATCAATAAAATCTCTGGAGTAGGCGTCGGTTTACAGAATCCGTGTCAAATTGTCTATTGTTAAATAATTAATATCTAAAAGTCCATTCGTCGATAAAATTCAGTAGCTGGCAATACGACAAAAAATAGAAACGGACAAAAATGTAAAAAATAAGGGGGAAAAGCCAAGATAATATGAGTGACAGATCTGTACACTACAGACTGTGCCACCCAGTGACCTTGATGTGGATAAATGGTGATATCCGAGAGTTCGGATCAAAATATTTTTTTCTTAAATAACAAAATAATCAATGTTACCTGAAATGGTCCTACAAAATTCTATTCATTGGTGCCATAGATATGTGTGAACGGTAAATCCCCGCTCGTCATTACAAACAGATATTTCCCGTCTGAGCCAGGTTGCAGAGAGAGCTATTTTTATCTAAGAAAACCACGTGAGTTCTTACTGTTACCGCTATATCCGGGTAATCAGTTGTGACGTCAATGTCTATTATTCAATATCCTTATATAAAGCAAATGGTTATATCTATATGTATAAGCCGCGTGTTGCGTGTTATAGGGATTCGCTATATACAAATACAGCTGTTGAAATATAGTTTATAGCGATGTAGATCTCTCTGTGTGTATAGCGCTCAAATAGCATTTGTGTGCTTGGTATGGTTGCCTGTAATAACCAAATCTCTCCCACATATATAAATATATATAAAATACGGAGGTGTAAATATGTATATGTCATGCAACATCTTGTACTCGAATAACAAGAAAGACATTTATGTGCTGCATCAAAGGGCGTCCAACATATATTTAAATAATAAGGCGCATTATATGACGCACGACAACGACAGATTTCCAAGAAGCAGAAAGCCTTTGACTTACAGTGGGCTGAAAATAGGTTGAAACAAATTGGTGACGTTCTCTTTGGATTAGATTAGGAAATCCATAAGTTTTAAAATATCAAGCAGGCGCGTATCTGGACCGTTTTTGAAGTTACGCACAATTACAAGGGAAATAACCTTTTTAGTAATACTTTTGAATATATTCGGTTCTTTTCTAATGAAAAACAGGTAAAATGCGGACATGCGAGGAACTTAACGCAAAATATGGACGACCTTTTCAACTTGAATGGCGTGGTAATAATATTTTATAACATAGAAACTGGGGAAATAAAATATATCATTCCTATCCCGGGAAAGGTATCGATATTCTTAGTGTTTTTGGTACTTTTAGATTTTCCGAATTTTCGAACGGAGGTTACGCACGTGCGTAAAGTGCATAATGGCAGAAACGCGCCTGATATCAAGTCACATTATTTTTCGACAATATGTAAATTGCATATTTATAATGTCTCTGAAAGTATGTTATAATTTGTAACTTATTTAACACTATAATTAAATGGATTCCAGTAGTTTCGTATACAGGGTAAAAGAACTACTTTCTCTACATTCAAGGGCGATATCAATGATTCTGATAAATACCGATGGGTTTTTATTTTAAGTTATTTTGTAAGCTTTTTACATCGATGCTGATGATATTATGAATAATTAATTAAAATTTTATAATCGCCTGATATAGAACAGACTGGCTTTATGAAAATCTCATATAACAATGGATAATATTTTCTCTTTGTGATTAATAATTGGCATTTACCTATCAAAAAGTAAAAACATGTAAGTTCTTTTTTTTTACTTTAGTAAAGCCTTTTACAGGGTTAGCTGAGTATCCTAATGGCAAAAAATATTCAGCTGTAATAGTAATTACAAATGTTTAACAGTCATATTTCTATATAAGTTTCACGGGGTTCCATCAGGGAGAGAACTTGTCTCCAGTTTTGTTTTCGTCATATTTAAATGACCGATTTACTTTGACCCGCGAAACAAATCCGGTCTTACTAGTCTGCCACAATTGTAATTGATGACTTATGTAACAAGGACATTTAAGTCTATCATAAGCTATATGTTGTGGAATACGCGGATGGTTATGTTGTTGTTGTTTTATGACGAAATGCCATTGATCTCTAAACAGCCGTAAACGTTATGTCTGAATACGGTTACATGTCGCAGTTGAAAGTAAACTAAAAAAGCAAAAACACCTTTTTAAACAAAGCGGTCTACGAAATAACAGTCAATTTTATTATAATAAAAATAAATTAGACCATGTGGAATCTTATCATATTTAGAAATAAGACTTTGTTCTCATGAGAAATTTCATTTTACAAAGCATACTTGCTTGATAAAGCTAAGATGTTTTAGTTATAACATTTTTAGAACACTTTCTTCGCCAAAATGAGCCTTCAGTTACATGTGTTTGGTACAATGGCAACTCCTATTTTGCTTATTGATTCAGAAACCTAGGACTTGTGTCGGTTTTAGATAAGATTCCAAGTTCAACTTTACTAACAAATTTTAAATTCAAACGATGTACACCATGTTGTTTAGGATATGGTAAACTTTGTGTCACCTGTATCTTCCTTATTGCCAAAATGCATGTCTTGAACAAATAAAGTCAAGCCATGAACTGCAAGGATGCTAAGATATGCAATATGTAAAACAGAAACAGCGTTTGGTTTTTCTAATTGCCAATTGACAAAAAAAGGTTCTTTGGAATAGACAGAAGTGAACGAACTTGGTGCCCAGCAGTATGTGCACGTACGCCTATGACATGTTATTTCTGTCAAATCATGGACGGTAAATGGGCAAAAAATGCATACGAAACTGTTACATCGTTAACACGTAATATCCTGATACCAGTAATAAGTGATAGATGTGTTGCGATGAACAGATATAGATCATTTTTAGGTAATATGTGATAGCCAGCTTTTTTTTAATATTATATGTCGCGAGTGTGTATTTTATCCTCAGACTTCATAGTACGAATGTATCCGGCTTAGGCAAACTACAGTTAAGCTGCACATTTCAGCCAGTTCTGCTGAAATCTGTCTAATAGGGTCTACATTTTCTTTTGCTGCTGAGCCTCTGGTAACAAGCGTAGTAATATTAGTTGAAGTTGTAAGTTTAAAAGTAAGAAATTAGTATGGGTGAAATGTGTTAGATTTAGACAACAACAGACATTTAAAGCGAGATATTTAAGGATGTGTACTGTCTAACAATTTAAAGCGAGATATTTAAGGATTTGTACAGTCTAACAATTTAAAGCGAGATATTTAAGGATTTGTACTGTCTAACAATTTAAAGCGAGCGAGATATTTAAGGATTTGTACTGTCTAACAATTTAAAGCGAGATATTTAAGAATTTGTACTGTCTAACAATTTAAAGCGAGATATTTAAGGATTTGTACTGTCTAACAATTTAAAGCGAGATATTTAAGGATTTGTACTGTTTAACAATTTAAAGCGAGATATTTAAGGATTTGTACTGTCTAACAATTTAAAGCGAGATATTTAAGAATTTGTACTGTCTAACAGTTTAAAGCGAGATATTTAAGGATTTGTACTGTCTAACAATTTAAAGCGAGATATTTAAGGATGTTTACAGTCTAACAATTTAAAGCGAAATATTTAAGGATTTGTACTGTCTAACAATTTAAAGCGAAATATTTAAGGATTTGTACAGTCTAACAATTTAAAGCGAAATATTTGAGGATTTGTGCTGTCTAACAGTTTAAAGCGAGATATTTAAGGATTTGTACAGTCTAACAATTTAAAGCGAAATATTTAAGGATTTGTACTGTCTAACAATTTAAAGCGAAATATTTAAGGATTTGTACAGTCTAACAATTTAAAGCGAAATATTTGAGGATTTGTGCTGTCTAACAATTTTAAGCGAGATATTTAAGGATTTGTACAGTCTAACAATTTAAAGCAAAATATTTAAGGATTTGTACTGTCTAACAATTTAAAGCGAAATATTTAAGTCTAACAATTTAAAGCAAAATATTTAAGGATTTGTACTGTCTAACAATTTTAAAGCGAGATATTTAAGGATTTTTACAGTCTAACAATTTAAAGCGAAATATTTAAGGATTTGAACTGTCTAACAATTTAAAGCAAAATATTTAAGGATTTGTACTGTCTAACAATTTAAAGCGAGATATTTAAGGATTTGTACTGTCTAACAATTTAAAGCGAAATATTTAAGGATTTGTACTGTCTAACAATTTAAAGCGAAATATTTAAGGATTTGTACTGTCTAACAATTTAAAGCGAGATATTTAAGGATTTGTACTGTCTAACAATTTAAAGCGAGATATTTAAGGATTTGTACTGTCTAACAATTTAAAGCGAGATATTAAAGGATTTGTACTGTCTAACAATTTAAAGCGAGATATTTAAGGATTTGTACTGTCTAACAATTTAAAGCGAGATATTTAAGGATTTGTACTGTCTAACAATGGAGGTAATGTTATAACCAGCTTTTATTACACTTAAGTATAGGTTAATGCAGCAAGTGTGCACAAATTCCCCAGACAGGGATAAGATATTGTTACATGTATTAGATATAGACAAACTATCCGATACCACCTCTAGTAACAGGAGTAGCAAGTGAGAGGTTATAGCGACACTATCCGTTCAATTGTGTGAAAAACTAATCGGCTCAGTGTATACTGACGTCACCAATAACGTTTATAATAACAACAATTATAACAATAATTATGCTGTTAATAATATTTATCCAGTGCTCATAGAATAATCCCATGTCACAGACAAAGCAATCGATTCGACGAATCTATTTATAGTAACTTGATGACAGGAACTGTCAGCTTATTGGAAAAGCGTGTTTAAGTAGAGTTGTGTATGTAAAAATAAGTACCAGATAATAATAGGTTGAATTTCAAAATACTGTAGCTGTTATTATTTTCACACACATCTGAGGGGCGAGCTAATGCTTTAAACTACATAGATAAATTCCACATCAGTGAAGAACCCGTATCTTGGCAGCCATCTTTGATGGCAACTTTAAGGGATTTTCAGATGAATTGTACAGAGGCGTACATTTTATTTTTTTGTCATTTCTTCATTTATGTTCCAAACATTAAAAGCTATACACCATTGGAAAGCTCTTACAATTCATATTTTTAGATTACATTATTTTTTAAAATTGATAAATGCACAAAGAATTAATACACAGCAATAAATAAAACTATTGGCTCATCCTTGAAAATGAACAGTGTATCCTTTTTGGTTGTATTTTTTTTCCTACCTTTTAAACTATTAAAATATACTTTTGATATTTAAAATACTCATAAAAGCTGTTAAGTTTTATATAAAATTCAGGAAAATGGACTGAAAAATAAAAACTCATTGGTGAGTTTAATGCAGCACATATTTCCAGATTTCGGCCTGCATTAGCTTCTGCCTTCCAAGATGGCTGCCTTAAACTGTCTTATCAGAGCCTATGACATCACATAGAAACTATATATACAGTCAGCAAATACCTCATTGCTAGTCCCATACCTTGTCCAAATTTTTGAGTGACACTTTCGTTTATAATTCACCTCATTAAATTAAAACCGCTTTGTTTTAAACTTAAAGGTAAACTTTTGTATTTTAACCACGTCGACCAGAATTGTTCTCTTTACATTGGAAAAGAATATCGTATCAAATATTTTTAGTAATTCATTATTTGTACTATAAAACATATTTTATTTAAGTTGTTTTTTAATTTTATTTATTTATTTTCATTTACTGCACTTCACTGCGCTTCCACATTGACTTCACTTTCACTTCACTTCACTTCACCTTCACTTTCACTTCACTTCACTTCACTTCACTTACTTCACTCCACTTCACTTCACTTCCTTACTTTTTATTGCTTACCTTTTAGAATAGTTGCTTGCTTTAAATAAAATATCGCATCTTAAACGTAGAGACAGGCGTAAACATAAGGACTAAAGAACAGGTTTGCGTTCAAGAATTATGAAGGTCATTGCGTCGTGAGTAAATACTTTGCATGTAGGGGAGATAACGCCTTAATGGCATGTCATCCGCGTATGCTGGGTTACCGACCCTCTCACATAACTTTACATCCGATCTTTACTCCGTTAGATAACTAACAACAAACAGTGATGATAATAAAACTTAATTTCCCTTTTTGCGTTTCTTTTCTGAACTTTTGGAACAGTTTCTTTCAAGAAAGCATCATGTCTAAAACAAACAAGTAAATATCAATATAAGTACTCAAGGACCTACTTTATGTCAAGTATGAATATCAGTATATCAAGACTCAAGATTTGCTTGAAGGAGAGACAACGTCTGGAGGGCTGGAGATCCAAGTATGCTGAGTTGCTGGCCCTTTTCAAATAAATTTACAACCGTTGCTATAAAACTGTTGAAATTACAGAACAAAAATTCCCTCTGTGTTTGGGACCTTGTTAAGAGTGGTGTCCGACAGTTTGGAGCACTTTTTTGTTCTTTCATGCGACCAAACAAATTATTATTAGCCTTCCTGAAAAAAAAACACCTTAAACATTCTTTGTATTAGTGACCTACATCCACATGAAAAGTAAAGCATAACATTCTACTTTGTCATTCCAACACTGTGTTTCATAGGTCACAATTATTGGCCTTTTTGGAAGTTGCCGATTTATTTTTTCGTTGTTTGTTGTGTTTTGTTACGGTTGTTTTTTAACAACAAACACATTTAAATTCAAATCCATTATATCTACCTTAATTTTAGGTAATTACCTAAATGGAAACATATCTGCCATTACGGTTATACATACAATTAGGTTGCTACTGCAGGTTTCAGCATATGGGCTAACGTACTATTACATAAGTCAAAATTAATACCGAGCACACGCGTTAGAGCGTTGTGCTCATACTAATGGCATCTCTTTAATAAATTACCAAAACAAGCAGAAAATACACGATTTCAGCATCTATGCTTCTACACATGTAAGCTGCCGGGGCCTTTATTGGGGAACAAAACGATCCGATATGTTCATAAATACTTACTCAAGTGTTTGTTCTGTGAGAACATATTACTTTCTGCAATAAATATGCCAGACTATTTCCTAAGCAAGTAGGGCGCCGATTTCAGTAATAATAGTAGTCTTTCTTATTGCCTGATAGTCTGGTATTTTCTTCTGCTATCCTGCCCTTGTTGTATGACAGCTTAATTAAAATGGCGACTTTCACAAATCCATCGCAGCTTCTGCCATTAGGTATCTAATTTTTTACGAACATTTCGACATTTATATGATAGATATTGAAGTTTTTAAGCTATTTATATTTTTCCTTTTGAATGCATTATATTTTCGCTTCAAAGAAGATCGACATTTTTTGGAATCCTTAAAAAATCAATTGTAAAAAAAGAGCGGATAATCAAAGTCAGAAGACGCTCTTGGAACATAAAAGGGATTGGACACCAATTATTTCATATTCACTTGATGCGGTTCAACTTGATGGGTGGTTGAGTATGGAATGTCTGACTTCATCCCCCATTCTCTCACCGCATGGTTTCAAATTCCAGTGAAAGAAATGTTAGTTCTTCCAGCTGAAGTAAATCTGGGAGAACAGTAGTCCTGTAACTAAGAGGGATTAGGGATTAGCCGGCATTTTTGACGATACTGCGCAGCGACATTTCTATCATTATAGCACAGGGGCACTTATGAGGTGCCCAGGGACTGAACCCGGCCGGTCCATTATACTGACACCCTTAGCCCCAAGCGTTAGGAGGGAAGCCACTACTACCAACTTTAAAGTCTTTGGTGAGACCCGGCCGGGGTTCGAACCCACGACCTCCCGATCCGCAAGCCGACGCTCTACCACCTGAGCTATAGCGGCCGGTGTTGAACACTGGACTTTCAGTTCTGTAGGCAGATACTCCTCCAATTTGCTGAGGAGTTAACCCAATAGCAAGTCTGTTGGAATTGCCTATATGCCCTACACTTCTTCCCCTTTTCATAGCTGGTCATCTCTCTAGAATAACCATGCAGACACCAGTCTGAGTCATTCAAACACTTCTGGCAACATTGAAGTAAATCAGGGAGGACAAAAATCTTGTCCCTATATGGGCTTGAACCTAGGACCTTTACTTCTGTAGGCAGACACTCAACCGTGTCACTTATGTTTTAACCCAACATCAAGGCTGTTAGAAGTGTCAAAGTGCACTACACAACTTACCTGTGGTAAGCTGATTGTTCTAGCTTTAGTACCTAAGCCGCTGTCAGTCATCAAAATATTTTTAAAAATTTTTCCTCATGGTTGGATTTGAATGTGTTCTGACCTGGTCATCAAAATATTTTGCAAATTTCATGTTGTGGATTAAAAGCATAATGAAAATTTATTATAAAAATTTCTCAAATGCTAAAAATTTGTTATCTATTACACACGTTCAATAATATTGTCTTTTGTTCATTTTAACTGACAGGTCTCTTGTATGTAGTTTTTATATGTTCTATATGTACATAATAGATTATGTTAAATCAACTTATTGTATGAACTTGTATAGGGATTTTTCTTTTTGAAGGACAGTTGTCATAAAAAAATGTTAAAGTGGTGTGCAGGTCCCATGTTACCCAGCATTCATGTAAACAACAAAAGTTGAAATGCGGAAAGGAGGTTATTGAATTATTAGGGCATGTTTACTAATGTTATTATAAGTTAAGAATTGTACATTCCATTCACATTTTAAATACAAAAATAAATAGGCTTATGATATGGAAAGCTTTGTCTGACCTGCTATCATTTGGGTGCAGTAAAAGTAATTTGAAAAAATTGAAAATGCTGCATATTTTAGTTTAAATAAATACTTGTGTCAAAATTCCTTGGGTCAGCTATGTCACTTTCCTGGAAAAATAAATCAGACTTGGGTTTGCTTGTCTATTTAAAAATATCATAAAGATAACAATGATTTTGATTTAATATGTTTACTTTTGTTTTCAGAACTGGTTGACAAATGTATTGGTTCCAGGATCCACATCATCATGAAAAATGATAAAGAGATTGTTGGAGTGTTGTTAGGTTTTGATGACTATGTCAGTATCCTTTGACCAACATGTAAAAGCATTATATTTTTTACCATACCTTGTAGTGTAATCAGTAGAGCATCAGCTTCAGCTACGGGAGGCATTAGGTTAGATTCCGGGCCGCGACATACCAAAGTTGTTAAAAAATGGTAGTGGTATGTATGTCTTCCTTGCAAACACTCAATCAAAATATATGGGTAGTTCCATGATTGGTTGGCGTGGTGTCAGAATAATATCACTGATTCCTGGGTGTGAGTTTCAATTTCTAGTTTTAAAGAAAAATACTTGAGCTGATTTTCCAAACTATAAGGGGCAGCCATGGCATCTCAGACTTTCACTCCTATGACTGTTAAACCTCTCAGGGAGTAGGTTTGAGCTCTGTTTGGGATGAAGGACTCATTGTTGGCAGGTCCTCCAGCCCCAAACTGCCCCAGATGCCACATCTCACACCTATTATTATGTTATAGTGGAGGTGGCCATTGTCTGTGTAAAGGTCTTCAAAGTTTCTGCAATGAAATAGTGAATTTTCCCGGGGGTGGGTGGGACTTTTTATATAAGGTATAAAAAAATGCAAGTGGACATGTTCTCCAGATAACTGAAATACTGTTGATGAGACAATAAACCCAATAAACAAATAAAAATAGTAACCTTTTAACATTGATAGTATAATTCACCATCTCTTAAGCTCTTTGAATCGTAATAAATCATGATGCATGTCAGACTTAAATAATAACAAAAAATGAATTGACTTCAGATTAAGATCTTTAACTTGTTGAAAGATATGGTTCTTGAAGATGTCATTGAGTTGTAAGTATGGTTTCCTATTTAATTGCTTTATTTTTTAACATATATTTATTCTGAAATAAATTTTATAAATGCCTCACACTGTCAAAGGAATCTCAATTGTCATAAAATGTTTTAAAGGTGGTATCTTACAGTTTGGATAATTTATTTCCTTCATTCAGCCAAAGAAGTCTTTGTAACCTGAAAAGATCCAGCAAAATGCTGTTATTTGGCACCCTGAATTCATGTGAAAGGATTAGCATAACATCCCAAAAGTTATTGCAAAATTATATTTTCTATCCGAGCCATGTTAGCAATTTTTTAATCTAAGAAAACTTACTTTTTAGATGTCATTACATGTTCATCCTGGTAATCAGCCTTGGTAACATATTTTAGTCAAAATCCCCATTCTTATTTATAGATTTGGAAGTAATGGGACATTTAAAGGTATATATTTACTATTTGTACTGTCTAACAATGAAAGACATTAATGAATAGTCTCCCCTGAATAATACCTAAATGCAAGTAGGTCCTTTCATTTGTTTTACACGGTTTTTATGCTTGTGCTCTTTGGACTGTATGTTGACTTTTCTGCTTTCTTGTGATACCCAGGACAAGCATCGTCAACAAACACTTCCATTTTATTTTTTAAATAACATATCTCTATAAGTATTTAAATGGATTTTAAGCTTATATTTATGCAAAAGTAAGTAATTTCAATGTTTGTAATTGCAATATCTACAAAAGAACTGGCGATAAAGTCCAACAATTCCAACTAAAAGGACCTACCTACACTTAGGAATACCTCGGATATTAACTAACAAGGGAGGCAATTTCCATTTCACCAATGTACCCCATTGAGCTAATGTTATACACAGCCTTTACTTAAGGTATAAGTTAAAGGAGGAATTCTAAACAAATCTCCCAGAACAGGGTTAAGATACATGTATAGTTACATCTATTAGATATAGGCAAACTGTTAGATACCACCTTTATATAAGTCACAGATATAGTTTTTGCAAAAAATATGATAATGTTATTTTCTACAGATTTAACTTGTTCCATGAATAATGTCTTTTTAACTGACAAGTTTGTGGTTTGTACTGATGTTTTCTTTTATATAATTTGCCAGTAACACATTGACCTTGTCAGTCATATGACCGGTTGACTGGACAGATATTATTTCTGTAGTTGGTTCTTGGAATAAGATATGTCCATTTAATTACAATTTTTGTGCTTACATTCACGTTTTGTAAATCTTCAGAATCTACTTCCGTATTGATTTGTGCAATTTTAAAGTAGGGATGGCATTTGCTCAAAGACAAACTCAACAAAGAAAATGTTTCTTTGGAGAAGGAAGGTGAGGGGTATGACTTGCAAGTGGCAGCAACGAACTGTATTTTCATAGTTTATGGCAACATGGATTTCACACCATGACATTTTCCTCTCTTATCTCACTAACTAGCACTTAATGGGAGGGTTGTGGGTATCACTTCACCTAAAGATTTCGAGAAACGGACACTAATGCAATTAAAAAATATAAACATTACCCAACAAATGTTACCGGACCTGGTAGCACAATTGATAGAGCGTTGGCTCCAGGTACTGGAGGCCACGCGTCGGACCAAAGTTGTTAAAAATGGTAGTGGCATAGCTCCCATGCTAATGCTCAAGCAAATATAAGGGTAGTTCCATGACTGGTTGGCCCAGTGTCATGATAATGTGACTGGGTGTGCTATAGCCAGTGAAGGCAGCACTATATCTGCTTCATGTGGACACCGTCTCCAGATAACTGAAATACTTTTGGTGGAACGATAAGCCCAGTAAACAATAAACAAATGCTATATATAATATGTAAGAGCAATTAACCAGTGATAGAATTTGTAACCAGTTAACTTACATGGGGAGAGGTTAATCGGTTAACTGTTGCTATCCTTAATTTAAAGAAATGCAAAATCAAATACATGTCAGTTTTATTTTTGTTGTAGCGAGGTGACACCTGAAGGACGGAGAGTGACTAAACTGGACCAGATTTTGTTGAATGGAAATAACATCACTATGGTAAGATTAGGATCATTTATTAGTATGTTTACAAAATAATTAAGATATATATTTTTTTATTGATTTAATGTCTCCCTTATAATATCTGCTTTTATTTCTACTCACATATTTTCATTTTAACATATGTTTATTTTAATTATACTTTGCTTGTAATTAATTATTATTATTTAATTATATTTTATGTTAAACCTTATTATATTTGGTGCTGTAGGACCTGTCAAGTGTAGCTGTGACGTTAAACTCAAAATACATGTACCATTATTATTTTGTGAGCCAGTAAGTTCAGTTGTCTGTCAATACAGTGACAAAAGTTGATAAAAGGCGATTATAAGCCCTCATTTGCTAAACTATGAATGAAATATATTTTTGGCGAAGGCTGTTAGGTGCATATTGACTTGGCCATTTGTAGTGTTTTTCCAGATCAGCTCGGTAGGAGTTGTATGTAGTTACCATAAGAAACAATTGTCTATATCCTTATGTAGTTTTAACATTGGGGCCCTGTCTCTGCTTTTAGTAGAGAAGGGAAAAATCAAATTTGAACCCATACGAGGGGGGGTGGCTAAGCAGTCCCAATTCGTAATTCCTCTGTCTGCTTAGCCTCCTACCGCGTGGGTTTGAGTCCCATTTGGGGCAAAGGACTTAATGTAAGAAGGTCTTCTAGCTGACCTGCCGTGCGCCAGTGGTTCTATCCAGACATTTGTCTGGGGTCTTCCTCCACCAAAATAGCTTGACGTTGCTATAATGGTCATTATTGGTCACTGTGATGTATTGCAAAATCCAAAAATCAAGCATATTTCTTCTTTTTTTTTTTGTCATTTCAGTTGGTACCAGGAGGAGAAGGGCCAGAAGTTTGATGTTGCCATGGCAACCAGCAGGTTCATGTCATCCCATCCTGGCATTAATAAAAAAAATTAATGTGTTCACCTAAACACTGAATCATCCAAATGTTGTAACATTTATCATTTGTCCCTGTTGAAATACCTTTATAAAATGAGGATTAAATGGGTTCCTTTTAACTAAAACAATTATTATTGTTCCAAACTGTATCACTTATCCAAACTTTTATCAATTTCTTTGTATAAATAATGTGTTGTTTATTTCAAACACATAATTTCAAATTTGAATATCTTGTTCCAAATTAAAATACTGATTATGGACATTTATTTTTTTAAGTGTTTTAATTACTAAATAAATCCTGAAAACAGTCCTAAGAACTCGTCCTCATACATAATCATCTCAGCTTTATTGTTAATATGTGTATTGTTATTTTGGCTGTTTTGATATTAAAGATAAATTTGGTAAAATCTCTTATATCAATTTCTTCAATTCCATTTTAATTATTCATTTAAAAAAATCTTTTTTTTCTAATATTTCTTGCAGTACTGTAAAATTTGGTCAAACAGTCTAAAATTTAATGAAAATACTCCCTTCTCCAAAAATGTTTAAACAAATCCTGTTTCAGATCTACTGGAAATGCTCCGTTATCCAAAAATATTAAATCTTTGTTTTGTATGTGTTACAAATATTTGTGAAAGCCTGCTACAGTCTTCAACAAAGCCCGGTGAACTGTGGCCCGATTCCACCAAAATCAATCGGTTCATTAAAATAAGTTTAAATGGTCCGACGGTCCACCAGAATTTTCAGCCACATCATTTTCATAATTCTGAATTATTATGAAAAAATATATACTAAACTGAACAAAGCTTAAAAGCCTTTTACTAAACCCAGCCACTCGTAACACCTTGGTTAGCTTACCAACCTTTTGTGTCAAAATAATACATTTTTGGTAAAATTTGCTCCAGTCCAGTGGCTTTGTCGGCTGAAAGTGAAGGTCCAGTGTTTTTAAATTTCTTTCATGAAGACTGCTTATAATAGGGTGTTTTTTCCAAGCAATTATTCACATGATCTTGTAAAGAACTAAATGGAACCCTATATTCATTTTGCTTTTATAATTCTTAATGGAAAGTATGCATTTAGGTTGTTTTATAAATTGTGACTGGACCTGTGTATTCACTTTGTTTTAAAACGTATAACAAAAATGAGTACCAGTGTATTGACAAATTTCAGAAATATCTGGTTTTAGTCGAAATTTTGCTCAAGCTAAAATGTTGACTTCCAATTTTACAGTTATTATTTGTATTTATCGGTCGACAGCTTCAGGTACAGGAGGCCCTGAGTTCGATCCCAGGCCTGGACATACCAAAGTCGAAAAAAATGGTAGTAGTATAGCTCCCTTGCTAACACTCGAGCACATATAAGCGTAGTTGTCAGGATAATGTGACTGGATGTGGTATCCTGCCAGGTGTTCATGGCATGCTATACACAGTGAAGACAGCACTATATCTGCTTTAAGTGGACACCGTCTCCAGATAACTGAAATACTGTTGGTGGGATGATAAACCCAATAAACAATAAACAAACAAACCTAAAGTGCTTGCTTTTGGAATTTTCTTACAGCACAAATATGGTAATATTGGTAACATACAGCTAATTATTGGTGGAGGAAGACTCCAGACATTTATCTTGGAAGATCCACTGGCACAATGCATGTCAGCATGAAGACATTCCCACATGACCTTTTTGTCCTGATGGATTCAAACCCATGCCATGAAGGGCTAAGGAGTGCAGCATTTCTAATTACTTAAAACCACAAGAGCTAGAGCTAATGTATTCCTTGGGTGGCCTCGTATGAAGATTGTTCAAAGCATTGTTATTTGTCTGAAAGCATAACCCCAAGGGCTAAAGGTCTACAGCACACAGGTGAGTGATAAAGAGCAATTATGACCCTCTTGTTGAAATATCTTTATCCGTTTTTGTAATATTTAGGTGCAGAACACATGCACACCTGTTCCAAAAAAAAGCCCAAAAGTAACACCAGATTCGTGTTCAGCACTCCTGGTTTAGACTAGGAACAAAGGGTGAGCCATCTGAGAAAAAAAATCTAGTGAAAATGCAAATATCGCTGAACTAAACCCATACGATTTTGGGACAAATCCACTTTGCTCCAAACTTACCCGAAACAATGTCCCAATGAGTTATTTTGGGAGCTGAGCAAGAATCTGGCATCTGTTTTTGAAAATCTCTTAACGTTTTTGAGAACTAAGGTTCTGGGAAAGCATGCCCTAAGGTAACCACCAAAATTCAATGAAATATGCATTTCCGGTAAAAGTGAATTAGTCCATCATTGTGCATAGGTGCCAAGACCTTTGCTTTATTTTTCTGGATGGTTTAAGCTTCATTTTTACTCCTAAAGATTAAAATTACCTTCAGAATCAGAAAGCTGATGTCAAAACAAAGCACCATTATTGTTATTTAAGGGAAACAGCCCATGTCACATTGTTCTTCTTGTTGATACTAAATGCAATCACCCTGATTTAAAGAATCTGGTGTCTTCATACGTGTATGGTGTTGATGTTGCCACATACAAAAAGAAATGAAAAAAGAAGAAACTGCTAAGCATTTATTTACTATCTACCTGTAACATAGGGAGAAAAATGTGCAGCCAGTCCGGGACTCGAACCCGGGACACTTCGCTAACAGGGCGAATGCTCTACCGACTGAGCTAACCGGACCGCTTACACATTCTCTCCCTATCACCCGGCTACATACACTCTGGGCAACTTGAAATTCGTCCTTGAATTTCCACAGACCATATGCTCTACATACAACTCATAAGCAACTGAAACACTTGAGTGCCCTAACGACCGCGGGTCATTTACGTTGGGCGCCAATGTAACATAGGGAGAAAAATGTGCAGCCAGTCCAGGACTCAAACCCGGGACCCTTCGCTAACAGGGCGAATGCCCTTTCGACTGAGCTAACCAGACCGCTTACACATTCTCTCCCTATCACCCGGCTACATACCTAAAATACGATTTAAACGCGATTTCTGCAGTTTTCTTTTCATATTTCAGTAGGTATCAGGGGCAGAAATGCCAGAAGTTTGATGCTACAATGACGACCTCAAATTATGTCATCACATTCCAACATCACTATACAAACATACATATGTTCACCTAAACAATGAATCAAATCACCCATTGTTGTAACATTGATTGGTTTTCTTCGTTAACCTATTCTTGTATCGACGATAAAATCTGGTCTTTTTAACTAAATACACTCACTAATTAATGTTACTAACTTTTCGCAAATCCAAACTTTTACCTATTTCTTTTTATAAATATTATATATTGGGATTTTTTTCTGAACGATTTAAGAGGAATTTAATCCGTTGTTTTTATTTAAACACTTTATTTGAAGTGAAAATACATTTTTATAATACTGATTATGGTCATTTTTTTCTTAATAAGTGTTTTAATAACTGAATAAATCCTGAAAGAAATACCGACAATTCAACCTCATTCATAGTCACCTCAGCTTACTTGTAGATAAGCATGTTATTTCTTTTGCTTTTTATATTAAAGATAAATTTGGTAAAACCGCTTAATTTATTAAATTCAATTGTAGTTATTCAATAATGTAAACTCTAGTCTTATTTTCTTTTGAGATTTAATATTTACTGAAAATACTTCCTACTAACAAAACTTAATATAAATCTTGTTAGAACTATTTGATACCAAAATTCACAAAGACCTACTTAATTTTTCTTCAAACAATTAACTTATTCACAGGATCTTGTAAAGAACTAACCAGGACTCTTTATTCATTTTGTTATTAAAGGTCTAACTGGAACTGTGTCAGCCCTTGGATATTTTTTATTAAAATAGGACAGTTTTCTTTTCATTGCTTACATTTGAGAAACTCCTACAGGAAGTGAGAGGTTAGAGCACTGTAAAACCAGTTTAATTTATTTAGCTGAATATCAGAGTATGGTCTTCCAATTTATTTAGCTGAATATCAGAGTATGGTCTTCCTATTTATTTAGCAGCTGAATATCAGAGTATGGTCTTCCAATTTGTTTAGCTGAATATCAGAGTATGGTCTCCCAATTTATTTAGCTGAATATCAGAGTATGGTCTTCCTATTTATTTAGTTGAATATCAGAGTATGGTCTTCCTATTTATTTAGCTGAATATCAGAGTATGGTCTTCCTATTTATTTAGCTGAATATCAGAGTATGGTCTCCCAATTTATTTAGCTGAATATCAGAGTATGGTCTTCCAATTTATTTAGTTGAATATCAGAGTATGGTCTTCTTATTTATTTAGCTGAATTTCAAAGTTTGGTCTTCCAATTTATTTAGCCGATTTTAACACATAAAATCTTTCAAATTTTATTACTTAGGTGTTACTAATCAAGATTTGAAAAAAAATAGAAAAAGCGGTTCAATAGTTGTTTTAATTTCATGTCTACTTTTAAATTTAAGAGTGAATTATAGATATATGGGAATATACATATGAAAGACAAAGCCAACGTCACATTTCTCACATTTTTATTTGTAAGTTAATACAGTCCCCCCCCCCCCAGTTTATTCCCAGAAGTGATCGACCATTACCCAGGATTCCAATGTTTGAGACATACAACTTTGGGTGGGAATTAAATTTATTTTCATCAGATAAACAGTTATCAAAATAAAAAACATCACTTACTGCCATAAAACGTTCCAATAAACATGATCAACTAAGAACACTGACATAAACAATGTTACCAAATTAATAGTTCTAAAGCCAAATTGAGTTTTAAGATAGCTGTACTCTGAAATAAAACCTTTTCATTTTAGAATTTGTATTTATAAAGCTGTGCTCAAATACTAATTAAACATGTTACAACTCATCACTATTTTTTCGAGGACCGTTACACACGAAGGTATGAAAGCTACATTACCCAATGATTGAATCTTGCTAATGTCTCATGGCAGATACGTTACAAGTTTTGAGGTTACGGTACGAACATCTTGGACAGTCAAGGTTTGAAAACACCATGAATTTACCTGAATACCTAACATATCCCCACCTTCTTTAGTTCAAAATGCCCCCAGACGCTGTCTCCCACACCTGCGGCTCAGTTAATATTTGGGTTGGGTGTCGCGTGTCTGTCGTGTGAGTAAGTGTAGTTAGACCCAGTCTATTCCTGATGTGTTAGGTCTTTGATTTTAACCCTTTAGCTTATGCATATGCAATTTTACACCTTTATAAAGCATTCACAAATATTCTCTTTAGCTGCATCAACACAAGTAAGGGTTTATTTGTAGACTAGTTAATCTAGGTTATATAATTATATGCTAAAAATGCAGGTGTTTAAAAATATTTAAAACTGCTTCAAAGAAAATCAGCAAAATCAAGTGATTTTTTAAAACCCCTATACATTTACCATAAATGAAAAGGTTAAATGCAACTACATGTATTTAGCACTTCAACCAATTTATTTTCATGACAGAATGAAACTAACTGCAAAAATTGTAATGAAAATCTAGCTTTAACTGACAATATGAATCGATTATCAAAAAGGAAGTAGAATCCTGGGTACATTGGTCATGGTAGCATCAGACAGCAAGCTATAATAATAATATTGACTGGCAGTATGTATAACTATATAGGCTGACTTGGAAGAATGGACACTACATTGTGAATAATTTTTAGTTTTGTCAACTAAAGTATTCATGGTAACCTTGTGTTAATCTTCTTTTTTTTCTGACTTTATAAAAAAGGAATCATCTATTTTTATATTGCTTTTTATTTAATTAAATTGGAAAAAAAACAATATTAAAAAAATCATATTCATGAAATTTACGGTCGCTGTGTACAGCTGCTTGTATCTCTTACGAAAACAATGACTTTTTAAATTTATTAAAATTGCTGAGTTCTCTGCCCAGTATTGACTTCTGTTTAGTATCTTTGATCCTGTTGCCAAATGCATAAGGAAAATTTCCTTCCAATTGTGTTTATCTTTCTGTGCTGCATGACACAAATTATACGAAAGTATTTCGATTTTATTTCACAAGACTCAGTAAAAGATATAATTAACACTCTACAACATCAAAGAATCAAATTGTCCAATTTTATTTTAAGGTGACCACAAAAATGTTGTATTTATAAACAAAAACATGCAAATATAGCTTTCACAATAATATTTTAAATAACTCTTTCGTATTAGCGTTAGATGGGAAAGTCGAACCTGGGAAGAAATGCAAGAGGGGCAGAATTGAGACAAACAGAATGAAGAAACACTATAAATAACCAAATAACATAGTTCAAATACAGTATTAAGATGTACCGATAATAGCAACTTAAGTTTAAATAAGGCATGCTTGTTTGCAAACAGCTATAAAGTTTTTAGGCGACATGTTTAAATACTTACTTAAAGATCCTAAGACATTGTTATAAATATCATGATTAATCTCTTGAAGCAGCCAATCAAAACTGGGGTTGAAATCAAACTAAGCTCGTCATAGAACTTACCAGATGCAACAACCCTCATTCTGCAAATGACCAACTCCACCCAACACACACACCTTAATGCAGACTATAGACTTTTCACCAACTACAATCAACTTACATATTAAAACTGAACAGACATTATTACAAAATACAAGTATATGTTTTTATGTCCAATTTCATTAAGTCCATCTACAATATTAAGACGCAATGCAAGTTGGAGGGTCGTGTATAAATAATTGAAGGATGTATATTTACGTGCTACGGCTAGCTAAAACATATAGTCAACACGTTGTCTATATAATGTATACAAAGAACAAATTACTGACAAAACAACAAAAATAAAGAGGTATGTATGCAAGAAAACCATGTGTACAGAGATTCACTTCAGGAACCAATGGGAACCAGTAATTAACCAACTTATTTTGTGTGTGGCAGACATTTTGAAGTGATTCCTATGCCTAGGGTAAGAAATAATTGTACCGATTCTCTTTTGGCATCCATTAACTCATACATGTGAACTCTCTCACTTTTGGAGGGAGACTTCCTCTTTTAAGGTTCAAAATAATTTGAAAATGAAGGGTGTTTTAAACATTTTCAGAAATCTCCCAACTTAGAAACAGATAACTTCCTTCTTTGTTTATATGAAAATAACAAATCTCCCACTTTGCAAGTGAAAATCTCCCACTTTGGCTTCAGAAAAAGTTCACATGTATGTTAAACTACCATAAACATATGAAACTATGCCTCAGAAAAAGTCTCACAATTGTTTGAAAAGTGAAGTTTACAGAATGTAGTCAATATTTTGTTTCATTTTTTATTGACATTTACATACAATATAGGTCATTTTACTTTGCCATATCAATGTGACTTCTGATAAATAAAATGATGAAAATAACTCATTCATAAAAATACTTCACCCTTTTTATTTATTTTTTTTATTAAGAAACAGTATATAACAAAAGTATACCTTGTTCTTAAAATTTGTGTAAAATAATGCCACTTGATTACTATTAATATAAAATACTTACGCTTAGACAATAACTTTTTTTCAAATTTCATGTAAACATGATGAATGCCGCATGATTAGTTTCAAACACTTTAAACAAAGCTCAGAAAATCAAAACATAAACATCTATTTAAATTTGATTTGAACATTAAATTATTAAAAAGTAATGCCACATGATTTGTTTATAAAACATAATTCAACTTGGTAAAAAAAACAAAAAAACTTCAAGTGACCTTAAAATTTTATGTTAACAGACGATGCTAGATAATTATGTTACAAATTTCTGGTTCCCCTCAATCACAGTCATCCTACTGACTTGAAGCACAAAAAGCAGGAACCAGTCAACAGACTGTGTTCATCAATGACTTGAATAATATGTAACTGAACAAAAAACATAGCAGCCACCAGACACACAATATATATCACATTTACAATTTATCTATGCTATTTTATGTAAACAAGAATCAAATAAAAAAAAATGCAAGAATATACTTTTTTCCATAAAAGTTAAAAACTGAAGACTAACAAGTGGTAATAATAACGATTTATCAAGCTAGTCATAACTAAGTAACAAAAATATTAAAGAATATCATTCAGCTTAATTTTATAATGTTACATATAGGCATTGTAAAGTGACTTGGTCACAGTTTAGTGTAGGTCCCTGACACAATGTACCATATAATCCTCACCTTGTATGTATTTAAGTTATAGAGAGACTATTGAGCGTAGTGCTGGTTGTTGACGAACAAATCCATATGACATATTACCACAAGCATACTTTGGAGATATACAATGTTGTTGGGCAAAACAACATTCTAAAAGCTTTGCACAGCTTTATGATACTCCCAACCTGAAGACTGCACAATCTTTTGACAATGAGCTTGTTCACATATAATCTGGTGATCCAAGATCACGTTTTATTCTGTCATTGGGGATCAACACAAATTCATTTATACAAATGAAAAACTGACCAATTGTGACCAAATTAATACCTAAATTTAAACATGGATTTGCTGACAAAACTGAGTAAAATTCTTCACTAACTTAATGGCAAGTCATTCCATTTGTTTGTCATGTCCATGACTGAATATATTTTTGACAAAAATTGTTTTACTTGTTTATATTGGTGTGGCTCCCATTGGGTAATGCACTAGCATAATTTCACCCTGATCTTATTCAACATTGACCTACGAGCACAAATATAAAATTGCTAGACTGACAAAATCTTAATGTATACTAGCAATTGTTTTTGGTTGGTGTGTTAACTATTTACCAATATATTTTACATTTTAGGGAGTACATCACAAGACCTATGGACAATAATATACATGTGAACCAAGTTAAATTAGTGATATAACCAACAGAAGAACCTTACATACATATTACAAGTATAACATCTTAAAGTTAATTGATGGGTCTTAGTCACAGTTAAGCATATTTACATGATGCATAGAATCACAGGATCTGCATTAGAAATATATATTGAATGTCAGGATCTGCATTGGAAATATATATTGAATGTCAGGATCCGCATTGGAAATATATATTGAATGTCAGGATCTGCATTGGAAATATATATTGAATGTCAGGATCTGCATTGGAAATATATATTGAATGTCAAGATCTGCATTGGAAATATATATTGAATGTCAGGATCTGCATTGGAAATATATATTGAATGTCAGGATCTGCATTGGAAATATACTGAATGTCAGGATCTGCATTGGAAATATATATTGAATGTCAAGATCTGCATTGGAAATATATATTGAATGTCAGGATCTGCATTGGAAATATATATTGAATGTCAGGATCTGCATTGGAAATATATACTGAATGTCAGGATCTGCATTGGAAATATATATTGAATGTCAAGATCTGCATTGGAAATATATATTGAATGTCAGGATCTGCATTAGAAATATATATTGAATGTCAGGATCTGCATTGGAAATATATACTGAATGTCAGGATCTGCATTGGAAATATATATTGAATGTCAAGATCTGCATTGGAAATATATACTGAATGTCAGGATCTGCACTGGAAATATATATTGAATGTCAGGATCTGCATTGGAAATATATATTGAATGTCAGGATCTGCATTGGAAATATATATTGAATGTCAAGATCTGCATTGGAAATATATACTGAATGTCAGGATCTGCATTGGAAATATATATTGAATGTCAAGATCTGCATTGGAAATATATATTGAATGTCAGGATCTGCATTAGAAATATATATTGAATGTCAGGATCTGCATTGGAAATATATACTGAATGTCAGGATCTGCATTGGAAATATATATTGAATGTCAAGATCTGCATTGGAAATATATATTGAATGTCAAGATCTGCATTGGAAATATATACTGAATGTCAGGATCTGCATTGGAAATATATACTGAATGTCAGGATCTGCATTGGAAATATATATTGAATGTCAGAATCCACATTGGAAATATATATTGAATGTCAGGATCTGCATTGGAAATATATACTGAATGTCAGGATCTGCATTGGAAATATATATTGAATGTCAGGATCTGCATTGGAAATATATATTGAATGTCAGGATCTGCATTGGAAATATATATTGAATGTCAGGATCTGCATTAGAAATATATATTGAATGTCAGGATCTGCATTGGAAATATATATTAAATGTCAGGATCTGCATTGGAAATATATACTGAATGTCAGGATCTGCATTGGAAATATATATTAAATGTCAGGATCTGCATTGGAAATATATATTGAATGTCAGGATCTGCATTGGAAATATATATTAAATGTCAGGATCTGCATTGGAAATATATATTGAATGTCAGGATCTGCATTAGAAATATATATTTAATGTCAGGATCTGCATTGGAAATATATATTGAATGTCAGGATCTGCATTGGAAATATATATTGAATGTCAGAATCTGCATTAGAAATATATATTAAATGTCAGGATCTGCAATGGAAATATATATTGAATGTCAGGATCTGCATTGGAAATATATACTGAATGTCAGGATCTGCATTGGAAATATATACTGAATGTCAGGATCTGCATTAGAAATATATACTGAATGTCAGGATCTGCATTGGAAATATATATTGACTGTCAGGATCTGCATTGGAAATATATATTGAATGTCAGGATCTGCATTAGAAATATATACTGAATGTCAGGATCCACATTGGAAATATACATTGAATGTCAAGATCTGCATTAGAAATATATACTGAATGTCAGGATCTGCATTGGAAATATATATTGAATGTCAGGATCTGCATTGGAAATATATATTGAATGTCAGGATCTGCATTGGAAATATATATTGAATGTCAGGATCTGCATTAGAAATATATACTGAATGTCAGGATCTGCATTGGAAATATATATTGAATGTCAGGATCTGCATTGGAAATATATATTGAATGTCAGGATCTGCATTGGAAATATATATTGAATGTCAGGATCTGCATTAGAAATATATACTGAATGTCAGGATCCCCATTGGAAATATATATTGAATGTCAGGATCTGCATTGGAAATATATATTGAATGTCAGGATCTGCATTAGAAATATATACTGAATGTCAGGATCTGCATTGGAAATATATATTGAATGTCAGGATCTGCATTGGAAATATATATTGAATGTCAGGATCTGCATTGGAAATATATATTGAATGTCAGGATCTGCATTAGAAATATATACTGAATGTCAGGATCCCCATTGGAAATATATAGTGAATGTCAGGATCCACATTGGAAATATATACTGAATGTCAGGATCTGCATTGGAAATATATACTGAATGTCAGGATCTGCATTGGAAATATATATTGAATGTCAGGATCTGCATTGGAAATATATATTGAATGTCAGGATCTGCATTGGAAATATATATTGAATGTCAGGATCTGCATTAGAAATATATACTGAATGTCAGGATCTGCATTGGAAATATATACTGAATGTCAGGATCTGCATTGGAAATATATATTTAAAGTATTGCTTTTCATGACTGATGTAAAAATAGTTCAAAAGCATCACAACACTTTTGAATCTTCCTAGTCAAAACTTTCTTTTGAAGTACAGCATTGTCCCCCTTTTCTGTATAATCTACTATTTCTGAGGTTATATTTGAGTTTATTCATTGCACTATGACACAAACATAAAAAAGTGTAAATTTACTCAACTGTGACCAAGTCATTTGAACTTTTTTCATCATAAAAGTGGGCAGATTATTTTATCCTCTTCAATATTTACTTTTTTTATTTAGCTATTAAAAGACTAGTGAAAAAGAAATTAGCGGTTCAAGGAATGAATCCAGTTTCCTTTATTTTCAAATGTCGTTCTATTGATGAAATTATTACAAAAATTTATCTATTAGTATATTGTAGTTATTATGTCCTTGGCTTAAATACCACTACAGAAAGGCTCTCATCCATTGTGCTAAGGCCGGTCTATGAAGGATTATACTATAAAACACCACATCTCCCTATAATCAAACGTTTCATTGTTTGTTTTGTTAAAATTGACCAAAAATTAGTTGATAAGTTTTTCCAATAGTTTAATGTTTATGTCAATATTGGCCAACCAGTGTTAAAAATGATACAACCATTGGTTGTTTTGTCAATAGCTGGTTGCAATGTTAATATTTACCAATCAAATTAATAGCTTTAAAATCTTCAGTTGGACATTGATTGAGTCTCCATTGTAAGTTATACACTTCTGTGGGTTTGGTCTCGTTGCCATAGTAATATGACCTTATATTCAAGAAAGGCTTCTGATTGGCTAGCCTAGAAACACTCCGCTGTTATCCTCGTCCAATGAGACAGACTTCTCCTTGTGATAACTCACAGTCGAACTCTTCCTTCGCTTCTTCTTGCTGTAATAAAACCAGCTTAGCTATATTGCTAACTTTATGTGTATAGCACAATTATTCATAAAATAACAGAATTCTCTAATCAATGTTAACTAGCTATATTGCTAACCTCATTTGTATAGCTCTATTATTAAGAAAAAGGAAGAATTCTCGAATCAGTGTTAACTTCTCTTTTTCAGAAATTATTTAATATCAGTTGCAATTTTAACAACATATCAATTAGTAAAACAAAGCTAAAAAATAAAAATAAACTCTCATAAACTGACACTTAGGCCTCAGATAATTATATTGTAAGAGTACTTCAAAAACTGGAAGGCATTTACGTAAATATATGGACAGATCAACTGTCTGAGAAAAAAAATATCCGCAGAAACGTCACACCAATCATTTTCCAGTCTAATATGAAAGATAACATATTGTTTACTTTAGTCAACAAATTAGATGAACACACAAAAGTCTTTTAATCTGTAGATATACCAACTGGCAATTTTTAGAGACAACAGATGAACAAATGAAAAAAAATTAATTTGTTAATTTCTTCTATAAAACAAAAGGACTAGACCTTTGATTATAAATCAATACATCCACAGCAATCATTCACTCCTGCTCCATTATGTATTGGAGCAGGAGTCCCATCCAACATCCAACTCTGAGCCCATTAAGCATATATGTAACAGGCATTGGCAATACATGTAGTGTACATCCAGATAAGCCAGCTATAAGCCAGTCTGATTATTGTTCAATTAGACATTCATGGGTAGTCTCCCATCAATACTCACTAAATGCAAGTGGATTCTTTTTTTTGTTGAAATACTTGGATTTATTGTTGTGTTTTTTAGAATATCTGTTGACTTTAAGTGCTTGCAATGTGATATTCAGGCTAATAATTCAACAAACGTGTGCATAGTCCAGTTTATATAACATACCTCTATAAGTACTTAGCTTGAAAAGTAATAAATTTAACAGATTATCATGCCACCATCTCCAAAAGAATACACATTAAACCCCAAGGATTTCAACTAAAAGAACCTACTCACTTATTTGGACTACCTCAGATAGTATCTAACTAGTGAGACCATTTTCATTTAACCAATGTTCCCTATCGTTTCATTTAACATCCCACCTAGTCTTGAAGTTATTTACAGACACTTGTCTGATTGAGATCTGTTCATATCAATGCACTATTTGCAGCCTAGGTCTAGCCTAGGAGTCTTCATAATTACCACATAGCCTAACTTCTAGGAATTTAGGCTCAGACATCCAGCCTAGGCCTATACATTATATATAGCACTACAAGAGTGAATAACTGAAAATCCGAATCATAATAAAAATATCATATACAGACTACGATTTGACACGTCTCCTTTAAAAGCCAGAAGTTACACACTATCAAGTTAAGAGGTATGCAGACTGGCTAAACTTAATTTAAAATCACACATCCAAAACACGCTACCAGCATTCATTTGAGGCATATATGTTGAACTGAAAAAATAATACATATAATTATAATAACATTAAAACACTTTGCCTAGCTAAATAACCACATTATAGACATACAAAGAGTTTACAAAAGGCATGAAAATGACAATGATGAAATATAAACAAACAATGCTCCTGTATGGACAAATAACAATGACATTTTGTACATTTCCTAGCAAAAGAATGGTGTCCTTTTACCATAAAAAATCCATCTCGTTTCTATGGAAACATATCTTTCATATTTGACGGCTGGCAACCTTCATTATAAGGTACCAAAATATAAATACATGTAGTGGTGGAATTAATGGTCACATGATGTGCACATGAAACTGTCAAATGTATAAATCTAGTTGACAGGGATGCTTTAAAAATGGCAGTTTCCAGACTTGTTACTATGGTGACAAAAGTACAATGCATCCATGACAAACGCAAAGGCTCATGGGATAGTTTATGCTTCAGTGTCGTCTGCCTCTGTCCCTTTAAGGCGTAATCGTGCAAAGTCCTCAAAAATGAAGTCATCATCACGGAAATCATAGCCCTCAGTTTCACTGAAAAACAAAAACAAACAAAATTAGGATACATTACAAACCCTTTTCCACTTATTTATCTGCATTTTCTGACATTAAAGGTAGCAAACATGTGAACTCTCTCGCTTTTGGAGGGAGATTCCCTCTTTTAATGTTCAAAATAATTTGAAAATGAGGGGTATTTTACACATTTTTAGAACTCTCCCTACTTAGAAACAGATAACTTCCTTCTTTGTATATGTCAAAATAGCAAATCTCCCACTTTGCAAGTGAAAATCTGCCAGTTCGGCCTCAGAGAAAAATCACATGTATGAGTTGGTATCAGACAGTTTGTCTACATAAAAGCACATTTAACAGTATCTTAATCACTGTATATTCTTTGTCCCAATGCATATTTTGGTCTTAAAAAATGCCATCTTTAAACAGTATCTCACTTGTACGATAGTTCAAATTGTGACAAAAATTGTTTTAAGTGTTCATTATTTGCAAACCCGTAAATGAGCTATATGGGGATTTCTGCTAAAAAATATTAACAACAGATCCCCTTTAGCATTTAGATTTCAATCCTTGTCTGCAAAAATTTGAATAATATACTGCTTATATTTGTCTCTTTTACAATTTCAAGGGCAGATAACAGATTTAGGTATCAGATGATCACAAAATTATGCAGTATAAGCAGATGTTTTGTTTTGTTTTTTGAAATTTATCACAGCAACTAATTATAATCATTATAGCGATGTCCAGCTGTTTTTGGTGGGGGAAGACCATAGAAAAATGTTTGGGTAGAACCACCAGTGCAAAAGTAGGCCTGCTTGAGGATCTTCCCACGTAAAGTCCTTTGAGGCGAACCCACGTGTTGAGCAGAGACAGGGATTCCCTTTGAAAAGCATTTTGCAGGATTATTTCAGAAAATCATAACTGCTTTTGTTATTTAAGAAAGAATAAACATTGGTGCAAATTGTCAAATACCATCTTAAACAGGTTGAATACATATTTTTTCTAGTCACGTGGTGTTCACACGAAAACTTTTAACTGCACTCTTGTTCATGTCAAAGGATACGTCCATAAGATATTACAAGAAATACAAAATATCATATATAAAGCTGTACTGATCATCATGATAAGCAATATCTTTTTACTAGATTGATAAATTGTCAACTATAAAACCAGAGGTACTTTGCACCTTTCAAAAAGTGCTGCAATTCTTTTCACAGTCAAAATGCAAATCTTAACCCTTTCATTCATAGTGAAAGTACATGTACATGATTCTGAAATTTTGCCTAATTTTGTAGATTGTTTTCTTTGACAACACAATTTTAAGTATTTTTGAAAGCATATTATGGGATGGGATAGGATCGGATTAGCTGGCATTTTTGTCCATATTGCGCAGCGACATTTCTATCATTAAAGCACAGGGGCACTTATGAGGTTCCCAGGGACTGAGCCCGGCCGGTCCATTATACTGACACCGACAAGTCAGGCGTACTGCTGTCACCTTAGCCCAGAGCATTAGGAGGGAAGCCACTAGTACCAACTTTAAAGTCTTTGGTTTGACCCGGCCGGGGTTCAAACCCACAACCTCCCGATCCGCAAGCTGACGCTCTACCACCTGAGCTATTGCAGCTGGTAGCATATTATGTATGTAATAACAGATTCCATGATAAATTAGTTTACAAAAAAATATCTAATTTGTACATACTCCAAGGTAAGTGGTAACTATGAATGCTTTGCAGAGGCTAAAAATTGCATATGCATGAGTATATGGGTTAACATCTTATAGTCTTATTAGTTACATCCAGCTATTATTGGTGGATAAAAAACATACAAAAGTCTTGGTAGAACCAGTGACATACTGTAAAAACCTCCCTTACTTCAATTTCTTGCCCTAAGTCAGACTTGAACCCACAGAATGAGTAAAATACTTTGCAAAAAAGAAAGCATCATCACCTTACTTATTTATACCACTAACCAGTGTACTGCAAATCAAACAAACTGTGAATGGGTTTAATGCATTAGAAAGAAAAAAAAAGGGATCAATGTCGGATTTATTTTATAATAGAAAAGTACCTTTTGAACTTGATAACAAAAATAACAGTTTAAAATAATTTTATCATAGTTTTTCTATTAGTTCATGAAAACAAAGAATACATTACACCCATATAATACTGTTGTACAAAAACAGCAAGAGCACAATGATAAATGTAAACAGTGAGAGCATACCCCTATGGAGTGAAGTGACATTTTCATACATGAGTGATAAAACGTGACACATATAAAATTCCATGATATGATGCTTTACAAAGCTTAAAACACCTGTAGAGTTCACACAAAAGTTTGTTGTTGTTTTTACATCACAATGACACAATTGGGTGGCACTGTTGGTGTTCAACACTTATTGATGGAGAAAGGCGGCAAATAATAAAAGTTGAACTAACAATATTTGCAGCAGCATAAATTCCTTCAGTTTATTTATTAAGGGACTTTACTCTAACTTGTCAAGCTTCATTGAGTTATCTCCCTTTTAAGTAGTTTACTTATTATTATATACTTACTGCAATTATGCGTCTTTTACTATTCAGACTTCAACAATTTATGGAATTAGATGCTTAAGTTATTGCTGAATGAGCAAAATAACTGATAAACAGTAACAAAACAAGGATGAAATTGTCAATTTCAATATGCAGAAGAGGAAATGCCTACCTACAGGGGGGATAACCTTTATACATCTTTCTAATCCAACATGGATTTTGCATATTAAACTGTGTTGACAGTCTTATTATTTATTTGTACTAATTTTATCCAGCAGTAAAGAAGACCTGACAATAATTTTTTAACCAATCATATAATTTTTAACATAAAGTATTAACTCATATTTTGTATACTGAAAACAGCTTTGCTCTGTTAATACTTATAATATTACTAAATATCTACGTGCACTTATATTTTGTATGTACATGTTATTTTAAGATAAAACAAAACCTATTTATGTTAAAATGGTAAATAAAAACATAAATATTATTTTTTTATTCACAAGAATGCCAATTGAATAACTGTTTAGTTTATATATTGATTTTTGCAAGTAATGGGGCCTACATTCTGTTTAATTTGTTTATAATTTTAATCATATTTAGAGAGCAAAGCAGTCTTCCAAAATATAAAAATAAAACTTGAACAAACACTTAAATCCTTTATAGTAAAAACAAGCCTTTATTCTCAAACAACTAATGACTGTATAATGCACATAAAATGCATAAAATAGATCTATAACTGTATAATAGCTAAGGAAGATAACTGATAAATAAGGGGAGGATACACACTGTAACTACCTTTCTATATCATTATCCCAGGGGAGAGAACTCCAAAGCATGGGAAAGTTTAAAAGCAAACCAAAGAAAATAAGTTACCACAATATGTTGTAAAATAAAGCATTATGGTTTAACTTCATCCCAAGACTTGTCAAACATGAAGCATAATTCATATATATATCTATTATATTTGCAAATTATGCATCCAGAAGCAACTACCCTAGAAAGCTGTTAACATTTCATTTTAAACAAAGTGTTTGTTTTTTTTACTTCGGTTTCATTTTCCTCCTATAAATGTTACATAAATATCAAGTAATAACACATTCTTATCCCATTTGTTGATAATTACATTTGTTTTCATACCAGGTTAAACTGACTGATTTCAGAAACATTAATTGTATAAGATCAACTTTAAGAAATGTTAAAAAATGGAAAAATTAGAAAAAACTGATTGCAAATATTTGTTATTGCATTTAGTTAATCATCATTTGCAAGCAATAAGTCAAAAGTGATCCCCTTTACATCTCAAAATATGAGGAACACTATAATTGACAAGCCTACATTTTTATACAACTACATTTTTGTTTATTTGTTCATTGGGTTTATCGTACCACCAACAGTATTTCAGTTACATGGAGATGGTGTCCCCTTGAAATAGATATAGTGCTGCCTGATATGTGTGTAGTATGTTGTGAACACCTGGTATGATACCACAGCCAGTCACCAGTCATGGAACTACCCTTATATTTGCTTGAGTATTAGCAAGGGAGCTATGCCACTACCATTTTTAACTACTTTGGTATGTCACGGCCCAAGATTGAATCCAGCGCCTACCTTACCTGGAGCCGACGCTCTACCTATTGCGCTACTAGGTCGGGTCTCTCTATGTTTGTATATTGTCTTGTCCCTTGTCCTAGTTTTTTTAATGCAATTACACTGGATTGATAAAACAGATAATGTAAACAGACTTGACCTACATTTTTGAAACAATCCATTGTTCATAAAATCTAAAATTTTGGCTAAGAGCATTACATGTAATGATCTAGAACTGTTGCCGCAACCGTTAACAAACATGTCAAATTAAGCAACCGTAAATAAGACATGCTTCACCAGTGCACTTACTAAATATGGTCGCAATATCTGTATAGAAAATGATAATATTATATTGAGTTGGTACTATTGAGTTTTTTCAATTTTTCAATTATAACAAGTTGGTTGATGCAAAAATAAATTGTTTAAACGGAGAAGTTCAACATGGGACTACCCTTATATTTGCTTGAGCGTTAGCAAGGGAGCTATACCACTACCATCTTTAATGACTATGGTATGCTGCAGCCTGGGATCCATCGTCGGATACCCCCGGTTGATTCTATTATGTTACTCTCCATTCATCACCCGTGGGCAAATTGCTACTCATTTCGTCGTTTTGTTTGAATAGAACAGAACAGACATTATCCAATCAGATGATAGGATACAAAATTAAATACTCTTCAATCGGAAGATCAATACGGTGACCTGAGAACGTAAACATGGCGACCGGTACAGCGCATCGCAAGTGTAAAGTATGTCTGTCAGCGATCCGCGACAGATGTTCTTACAGATCTTTGGGCACTCCAGCAAGTATTGCAAAATACACGTCGGTCTTAAACGAAATCGGTATCCTTGCCCATGAAGACAGTGACGTTGCGTGTAATTTGTGCGTAAATAAACTTAACCGGTGTTGCAAACTACAGGACGACCTAGCTACACGATTATCGGTCATGGAAGTGGTATGTAAGCGTAAACTTGATTGGTTGACAGATCCGCTGGATTTTCTTAGCGAACCAATCGGATTGCGGCATTTCATAGTAAACAAAACGACGAAATGAGTAGCAATTTGCCCACGGGTGATGAATGGAGAGTAACGTAATAGAATCAACCGGGGGTATCCGACGATGCCTGGGATCGAACCCTGGCCTCCCGTACCTGGTGCCGATGCTCTACTGATTGCACTACCAGGTTCAGTAAATTGTATTGACACAAATCCTACTCTTTGTAAGTATTTTAATGTCAAAAAAATATATAAAATATTTAAGACAGTGTCCGGATCTAAGCTAGTTTGCTGCCTCAACGAATAGTATTCTTAATAAGTCACAAATTTTTTAAACTGTTTATTAAGCTGACGTTGTAAATGTTTAAACAGTTTATCATACTAACCTGTACTCAATTATAATTCATATTATTTTACTGCATACTTGAAAGAATGTATACAGCAGAAAGAACTGCGAGGCAAATAAATTTGTCTGCATGGATTTATAAACTACAAACTGCCCGACCGTTGGGCTGCAGCCTATAAAAGATACCCGAAATAACGTCATGGTACTTGACGTTCAGTAAATGACGGGAAATTGATGTTCAGTAAATGGCGGTAAAACAACGTTGTCATTGGATGACGTTGATGACGTTGATGACGTTTCTGTGTTTTCTAATATGGCAGCGCACATAAACATTTGCAAACATGTATAGGCAGAATTTGTTTAACTCTTGAAAGAGGCAACTTGCCGAAAATTTAAGCGAGAGCATTTTAGAAAAAATATAATACGAAACAAATAATTTTAAACTCACAGATTTTATATTTGTACTCACATATTTTAATTTTAACCTCATAATACTCTACGTATGTTAAACTTTATTGTGTTTAGCACCATATGACCTATTAAGTGTTGGTTTGACATAAAATCCAAAATCCAAATACAAAAATAAATTATAAATAAAAAAATTATCTGGGGATAACTGTAAAATTAACAATTTGTCATAAAAGAAAACAACATTCAGAACCTAACTATTGACTAGGTTTCTGTTTTCAAACTGCAATGGAGTTAAATGAAGCCGTACAGCTGCATTTCAATCTAAGGCAACCTTCTAAGTTTTCTACATTTTATGTTTTATTTATACCCTAATATCTAAGTTATATCTCAAATAAATTCTGATGACATAAACAAGTCTTTCATTCCTTTTAGAGTGCACAAACACACCCTGCCTGAACATATTGTATTTAAATGTTATGGAATATTTTTAGTACAGAAAGTAAATCTATAAATTGAATGCGTAAAGTACAAATCGTATCATACTGGAGACCCAAACACACCCTGAATATAGTGTTTTTATGTGTTATGAATTATTTTCCGTACAGAAAGGTAATCTATAAATATAGTGCACAAAAAAAGGGAGTGGTCTTAAAAACGATACTTATTAAAGTAAAATGACATTATTGTTGTTACGTCCTTGCAGACTTCAATTTAAATTGTGCAGGATACTTGTCTCTATTTTTTTTAAAAACAATTCTTGATGTTTTATTTTGTTTTTAAAATAACATATAATCTAGTGATCAGAGGTCGTATTTTATTTGGTAATGCATTTTGGCTCAGCAAAAGTTTGGATTTTTTTTTTTAATTTTAAAGATGCAAATATAATAAAATAAATTCTAGTCATTTTAAATTCTATGAGGAGTTTAGGATATAATCTTTGCATGATGACATATGATATGCAAAGATTATATGTCAGGCTGACTTTCAAAAGAATGTATTGTCTTTAGGTTGAAAGAAAAAAACAATGTTGCAAGGCTTTTTAGACATTTAAAAAAAAAGCAAAAGTACAGCAGACTGGTTATATCATATTTATATTATATATCTTACTTTGTTGCCATTTGGAATAGATGGTAATGCATAATAAGTTATTTCAATAGATTACCAGTCTTCTGTGATTTTGCTTTTTTTTTTAAATTTATCGCAGCAACATTACCAGTACTACTAACATTGTATCTATGTGGCAGCAGTATGAGATTAACATTTTTTAAGGTCTGAGATTAAATCAACGAACATTCTACATCCAAGAGGTAACCACAGGCTGCAGGACAAAAATCCCTCCAGAACAAAATACTTTCTGTTAATTTTAGCATATGGGGACAACATCCCTCCTATAATTTTTCTTAAGTCCCATAAATTAAGAGAAAAGAATATCTTTCAAAATTGGATTTTTAGAAGAAAAAGTTCTACATTATTATGATGATATTGATTAGACTTATTTGTGTAAACCAGACAAAAATTGCTGCAAAATATTGAAAATTTACAGGGAGAATTATGTTTACCGTAGAAAATAAGAGGAATTTTGTCCACTTAAGCCAAAATGATTGAAAGAAATTTTCTCTGGAAGGTATTTTGTCCATCCCCTATAACCACAGACTCTTCTTTTCAGGACAACAGACATAGACCTACAGTAGCTGATTTTTCTGAGAAAAACAAATCTACCTAAAGTAAACATAGGCGCTGAGAAATATAGCGACAGGACAAAACCATAATGGACTAATATTGAATTAATTTAACTGTTACTTACTTTGTATCCAGCTGTATAAGGTTGGTATCCACCGGTGTCTCTCCGCCCTCATTGGGTTTGCTCACGCTGACTGACCGAGATGGGGGTGGGCTCTCCGGGGGCTTGGGGTGTGTCAGGGTAAACGGCAGCTCCACCGCAAGGTCACTGAAAATGAAACAGTTAATGTTGATTATTATATGAATAAAGGGTGCGCTTCATCATAAACCTTAAGATCGCTGGGTTTCCTTCTTAAGAGTGTTTCACTAATATTTGGAAATTACTCTCAGAGCGAAATCACTTTTAAAATCTTTTGATTGATTTGCTACCAATTACACAAGGTCATACTCAAATTTCTTTAAGAATCAAAGACAGCTATTTGACCTGATTTTGAAGGGTTTCAGCACATATTAACAAATCTGTCAAAAGTCAAGGTCACTGCCTTAAGACTACACCTTTAAAGTTTATTTGAGGGATTGGGATTGGGCTGTGCCGGCATTTTTGCAGATACTGTGTTGCGACATTTCTATCATTATAGCACGGGGGCTCTTATGAGGTGCCCAGGGACTGTACCCGGCGAGTCAATTATACTGACTCCGACGAGTCAGGCGTAATGCAGCATTATTAATGCTGTCCCCTTAGCCCTGAGCGTTAGGAAGGAAGCAACTACTAGAAACTTTGAAGTCTTTGGTTTGACCCGGACGGGGTTTGAACCTGTGACCTCCCAATCAGCAAGCTTATTTAAAGTCATGTATTTAACTGATGGTGACTGGAAGCTCGGCTGGAAGTACGTTATAATGAAGTCAGTACAGGGGCAGCACGTTAACTTGAGCATCCACAGTTCACTGCATTTGTGATATACAGGTAAGGCGGGTGAACTATCATAACCTTGGGCCATATAAATAATCTATACAAATCATTAAACTGTAAAAATAACCTCTGACACACATTTTACATGTACATCAATAACTGCAATAGTTCTAATCCAGCAGAATGCTCATTTTTATTTAATATTTATTTATTATTAAAATAGTAAATATAAAGAAGCATGCTATACAAATTACATAATGAAAATAAGTAAAATATTCTATTTTATTTTAAATATATATCAAAGAGATAAAAAAAAAAAAATGTTGACTTTACATAAGTTTTACCCACAATTCCATTGTCATATAAACCTGCTAACATAAGGCATTAAAACGAAGGCAATATCTATATGTCTGTGTTCACTATAAGTGGTTGATACTAACATAAAAACACACACAAACAAGTGCTGCTTGTGAATTAAAAAAAAGAAAAAAAGGTGATGCAGGGATTCAAACCTTCGGAAATATTTTACCACAACAAGAACTTTATCACTTGACCATACTGTTTCTTCTTTTGAGGGATGGGATTTGCCGGCATTTTTGCCGATACTGCGCAGCGACATTTCTATCATTATAGCACAGAGGCACTAATGAGGTGCCAAGGGACTGAACCCGGCTGGTCCATTATACTGACACCGATGAGTCAGGCGTAATGCTGTCACCTTAGCCCCGAGCGTTAGGAGGGAAGCCACTACTACCAACTTTAAAGTCTTTTTGACGCGGCCGGGGTTTGAGCCTACGACCTCCCGATCCACAAGCTGACGCTCTACCACCTGAGTTACTGCGACTGGTCTTTTCTTTTGATATAAATTTCTTTTTTGCATAAAACATATATAAAAGATGCAGTAAAATTAGCTGATTGACCTTTGTTAGTTTTTTTTTAGACCAACCTGTGTTGGTATACAACGGTCAAATTATCACGCTGCCACTATAAAAGATAAATTTGGTGGGACCTGCTATACAAATGGTTTATTTACTTAGAACACAAATAATTGATGTATAAAAAAAAAATAGAAAAAAAAAATATGAATAATCAGGAATAATCTTTCTTACCCAGATCCGAAACCTAAGATGAGACGAACTTTGACTTTGTAGGAGACGACGATACCAAGGTTTTCTTTCTGGGTGTTGTCCTGCACACTAAGGGAACAAAGCAAAGAAATTGTTTAATGACGCATTGCTATACAGTTTTTCTTATAATCAAGCCACATATTGTTAATTATGTATAAAAACAGTAACAACAAACTGTTGGGTTTTTTTTCTAAGAAATAAATATGTATAGAAAAAAATATAAAAATATAAACAACTGATTTTGGAATCAAGTACCAGTTCTTTAACTGACTTAACACAACACTGAAATTCTAATAGTAGTAAAGAAGGCACCTGTTATAGTCATAATGGGCACCTATTGTTCTCACAACAGGCACAGGTTGAAGTAACAACAGGCACCTGTTCTAGCCACAACAGGCACAGGTTGAAGTAACAACAGGCACCTGTTCTAGCCACAACAGGCACAGGTTGAAGTAACAACAGGCACCTGTTCTAGCCACAACAGGCACAGGTTGAAGTAACAACAGGCACCTGTTCTAGTCACAACAGGCATATGTTGAAGTAACAACAGGTACCTGTTCTAGTCACAACAGGCACAGGTTGAAGTAACAACAGGCACCTGTTCTAGTCACAACAGGCACAGGTTGAAGTAACAACAGGCACCTGTTCTAGCCACAACAGGCACAGGTTGAAGTAACAACAGGCACCTGTTCTAGTCATAACAGCCACATGTTGAAGTAACAACAGGCACCTGTTCTAGTCACAACAGGCATATGTTGAAGTAACAACAGGTACCTGTTCTAGTCACAACAGGCACATGTTGAAGTAACAACAGGTACCTGTTCTAGTCACAACAGGCACATGCTGAAGTAACAACAGGCACCTGTTCTAGTCATAACAGCCACATGTTGAAGTAACAACAGGCACCTGTTCTAGTCACAACAGGCACATGTTGAAGTAACAACAGGCACCTGTTCTAGTCACAACAGGCACATGTTGAAGTAACAACAGGCACCTGTTCTAGTCACAACAGGCACATGTTGAAGTAACAACAGGCACCTGTTCTAGTCACAACAGGCACATGTTGAAGTAACAACAGGTACCTGTTCTAGTCACAACAAGCACATGTTAAAGTAACAACAGGCACCTGTTCTAGTCACAACAGGCACAGGTTGAAGTAACAACAGGCACCTGTTCTAGTCATAACAGCCACATGTTGAAGTAACAACAGGCACCTGTTCTAGTCACAACAGGCATATGTTGAAGTAACAACAGGTACCTGTTCTAGTCATAACAGCCACATGTTGAAGTAACAACAGGCACCTGTTCTAGTCACAACAGGCACATGCTGAAGTAACAACAGGTACCTGTTCTAGTCACAACAGGCATATGTTGAAGTAACAACAGGTACCTGTTCTAGTCACAACAGGCATATGTTGAAGTAACAACAGGTACCTGTTCTAGTCATAACAGCCACATGTTGAAGTAACAACAGATACCTGTTCTAGTCACAACAGGCATATGTTGAAGTAACAACAGGCACCTGTTCTAGCCACAACAGGCACATGTTGAAGTAACAACAGGTACCTGTTCTAGTCACAACAGGCATATGTTGAAGTAACAACAGGCACCTGTTCTAGCCACAACAGGCACATGTTGAAGTAACAACAGGCACCTGTTCTAGTCACAACAGGCACCTGTTCTAGCCACAACAATCATATGTTGAAGTGACAACAGCCACATGTTCTAGTCACAACAGGCACATGTTGAAGTGACAATGGGTACCTGCTGTTGTCACAATTGGCACAGCTTGGAGACCTTAATGCATTGTGGGGTCTCCACCAATAATGACAGATCATCACTATAATGACCATAATTGTAAATGAGATGTATTTCAAAAGCTAAACAAATATCTTCTTTCTTTTTTTTAAATATATCACAGTGACCATGATTATGATCATGGTAGTGATGTTTGACTATTTTTGGTGGCAGCAGACCCCAGACAAATATCTGGAAAGAACCACTGGCACATCGCAGGCCATCTGGAAGACCTTCCCACATTTAGACCTTCACTTAGAATTGGACTGGAGCCCATGTGGTGAGAAGCTATACAGTCTGACAAGTTACAAATCAGCGACTCTGCCATTTCGCCATGGGTGCCCCAGTATTCATGCTTTATGTGATTTTACATAAAAAAATTTCCTTAGTTATAAAATGTGACTTTTAAGATTCATTACTCACATAGTGGAGGAGGCGAGATTTGTGTCTTCATGCTTCAGTTTGCCGTCAAGGGCCAGGCCACGTTTGTCTCGGTTATTAGACAGCAGGGGTGTCAGGTGGAACACTTTGCAAAATCCGGTCTGACTAGGCTGAATGGGGAAACCCTCCCTGTAACAAAGACATGGACTCTTCCATGTGATATAGGTCAACAAGAGACAAACATGCAAGCAACATAGCTGGGCATTATGCAATGATATTTTACAGGTCTGTAGAAATTTGTGAAGTGATCTCATAAGAAACTAACATAGTCAGGTTCTGTTTATGTAAAATACAGGACTTTTTATGTTCCAAACTGCTTTACTTTGATTTAGAACATTTCAGTTGCTGTCATATTTCAAGTAATTGCTCAAAGTCTGCAATATGTTTGGACAGTCTAAGCTGAATTGGGCAAATCTAAAAGCATGTTTGAGACCAAATAAATTCATATTGATCTTAAAATTATCTTTAGCAAAAAAGTCTTGTTATTTATGCTCTTACAACTAAATAATATAAAACCTAACACTTTAAGAAAAAACAAAATTACATCAAATCTTGGGGGGGATTACAGAAAATTTTGAATTAACGTCAGCTATACATTTTATTCACTTAAGCATTTTATTCACTTTAGGATTTTATTTTACACTTTCTATATTAATAGTAAAAAGGTAATAACAGAAAAAAACAACAGCAATTTAAATAGAATGCTTAATATGCTGAGCAAATTATGTTATGACAGAAATCAGCAATTGGAATGAAACATCATTTCAAGTCAAATCAATCAACTGCCACAGTGGTGTTGCAATTACTTAAATGGCTGGCATTCGACATTTAAATACAAATCTTGTTCTTATACAATATTTTATTATGAATATAAATTATTTTAAATAATGTAAATATCAAGACATTTAATTTGGCCTAAAAGACTTGCTGATGGAAAACTGTTATTTTTTTTTATTTATCATTATAAAACTTAAGCAAATGTTTATAAAAAAAAGAAAATAAAAAAAGTGTCATACATGTAATAAATGTACTAAGGTCCAAACAGAAAAAGGAAAACAATTAGGTAACACAAGAACAAATTATAAATCATTTAAAAAATCAATTAACACAGGTACATTAATATGCATCACTGAACATTTCTAAGTTAAAAAAGAAAAGAAAACATGTGCCAAGCGACAGCCATCCATGTAATTCCAGCACTTTGTCAGCAATACAGCACAGAGTGACAACAGGAATGTAACTAATCAACTGACAGCATTATGTTCAACATTAATCACAATATTGGTAACATCATATTGATTAATTTTATCATATATGTGAACTTTTTCTGAGACCAAAGTGGGAGATTTGTTATTCTCATATAAACAAAGAAGGATGATATCTGTTTTCAAGTAAAGAGATTTCTGAAAATATGTTTTTTGTTTTGTTTTTGAAATAAATTGCAGCGATCATTTATGATCATTATAGCAACGTCCAGCTTTTTGGTGGAGGAAGACCCCCAGACTCATGTCTGGGTAGAACCACTGGTGTACCGCAAGTCAGCTGGAATACCTTCTCACATTAAGTCCTTCGCCCCGAACAGGACTCGTACCCACGCGGTGAGAGGCTAAGCAGTCAGAGGAGTTACAAATTGGTTACTCTACTACTATGCCACGGGCGCACCACTGAAAATATGTAACACCCCTCTCATTTTCAAATAATTTTGAACCTTAAATGAGGTAGTCTCCCTCATAAAGCGGGAGAGTTTACATGTATGTTTTATACATCTGAATTTTTCATACTGTTAACTAATTTCTTATATATCTGAATTTATCATCTTGAATTATCAACTGAGAGCATTGTAACATTTATCACAATTTTGGTATATTACAATATTGCTTAATTTTAAATATCTGAATTGTTCATACTGTCAAATTTTTTATGCATATCTGAATTAATCATCTTGAATCAACTTAGAGCATTGTAACATGAATCATAATCTTGCTATAATCACACTGTTGGATTTCTTACATATGTGACTTTATCATCTTGCTAAAACTATATTGCTGCATTTATCACATCATTAGCATCATAAATGACTTAGATAAATTTATCAGTTAAATGTAATATAACTTAAGCTGTAGTTTTATTTTTTACATCATCTTAAATGGCTTATTTATATCCCTTTTGCTTATACATTATATATATTTATCTAAAAAATAATGTATAAACATTAAAAATTTCACAAAAAAACATCAAGGCCTGCAGACCAAAAGTACTTTAACATGGCAGATTCTAAAATAGTCTATTTATCTCTCAGTTACATTGTATATATTTATCTAAAAATACTGTATAAACGTTAAATATGTTCACAAAAAATTCATCATGGCCTACAGACCAAAAGTACTTTAATATAGCAGAATATCCTTAGCACATACTGGTTATGATTATAGACCAACCAAAAAAAAAACCTACTGAGTTGTTTAGCCAATTTCTTCAGCAAGACAAGTGTATAAATTGAATTTTGGGACAGTACTTTTAAATGACCCTGCTGAATTTGTCTTGCTGATTATATAAAATGGTGAAATATTTGAAAAGATCATCCTATTGCTGAATTATTCATACTGATAAATTAATAATATTGTATAATTATTCATATTTTTAAATTAATCACATTGCTATCATTTACCTAATGTTCTGTTTTGCTTTCCATTTTCTAACAGAAGAAATGATTTTGCATTCATTTACCTAAGGTTCTGTTTAGCTTTCTGTTTTTTACCAGAACAAATTATTTTGCATTAATTTACCTAAGGTTCTGTTTTGCTTTCCTTTTTCTACCACAACAAATGATTTTGCATCCATTTACCTATGGTTCTGTTTACTTTCCCTTTTCTACCATAACAAATGATTTTGCATTCATTTACCTAAGGTTCTGTTTACTTTCCCTTTTCTACCATAACAAATGATTTTGCATTCATTTACCTATGGTTCTGTTTACTTTCCCTTTTCTACAATCACAAATGATTTTGCATCCATTTACCTATGGTTCTGTTTACTTTCCCTTTTCTACCATAACAAATGATTTTGCATTCATTTACCTATGGTTCTGTTTACTTTCCCTTTTCTACCATAACAAATGATTTTGCATTCATTTACCTATGGTTCTGTTTACTTTCCCTTTTCTACCACAACAAATGATTTTGCATTCATTTACCTATGGTTCTGTTTACTTTCCCTTTTCTACCATCACAAATGATTTTGCATTCATTTACCTAGGGTTCTGTTTAGCTTTCCCTTTTCTACCATAACAAAAGATTTTGCTATCATTTACTTAAGGTTCTGTTTAGCTTTTCGTTTTCTACCATAACAAATGATTTTGCATTCATTTACCTAGGGTTCTGTTTAGCTTTCCCTTTTCTACCATAACAAAAGATTTTGCTATCATTTACTTAAGGTTCTGTTTAGCTTTTCGTTTTCTACCAGAACAAATGATTTTGCATTCATTTACCTAAGGTTCTGTTTACTTTCCCTTTTCTACCATAACAAATAATTTTGCACTCATTTACCTAAGGTTCTGTTTACTTTCTGTTTTCTACCATAACAAATGATTTTGCATTCATTTACCTAAGGTTCTGTTTACTTTCCCTTTTCTACCATAACAAATGATTTTGCACTCATTTACCTATGGTTCTGTTTACTTTCCCTTTTCTACCATAACAAATGATTTTGCATCCATTTACCTATGGTTCTGTTTACTTTCCCTTTTCTACCATCACAAATGATTTTGCATTCATTTACCTAGGGTTCTGTTTAGCTTTCCCTTTTCTACCATAACAAAAGATTTTGCTATCATTTACTTAAGGTTCTGTTTAGCTTTTCGTTTTCTACCATAACAAATGATTTTGCATTCATTTACCTAGGGTTCTGTTTAGCTTTCCCTTTTCTACCATAACAAAAGATTTTGCTATCATTTACTTAAGGTTCTGTTTAGCTTTTCGTTTTCTACCAGAACAAATGATTTTGCATTCATTTACCTAAGGTTCTGTTTACTTTCCCTTTTCTACCATAACAAATGATTTTGCACTCATTTACCCAAGGTTCTGTTTACTTTCTGTTTTCTACCAGAACAAATGATTTTGCATTCATTTACCTATGGTTCTGTTTAACCTTCCGTTTTCTACCAGAACAAATGATTTTGCTGTCATTTACCTAATGTTCTGTTTTGCTTTCCCCTTTCTACCTATACAAAAGATTCTACCCACATAGGATTATATGGGACAACTTCTAACATTGTCAAACAACAGAACAGGTGCTTTAAACAAAGTCCACAGTTGGTCTGAAAATGTATAAAAAATAAACAGAACGAGCCAACACAGTGTGATATGGTGTAGATACAAATGTACATTCTTTGAAAATTGTGTGGTATACCATTTGGTTCAGTAACAGAAAAAAAAGTACACAAATACACATGCTTTGAATGAAATGCATCAATACTTGCACTTTTTGTGCTTATCAGTTTTCACATGAGATGGTAAGATATTTCTTAGGTCTAGCTTATATGCTGAACATTTTTCATTTTGTACAAGTATAATGTTTCTTATGTCTTGTTTATTTTGAACATTTTTCATAGGTACAAGTATAGAAAATCATTTTCCAGGCATTTATCGATAGCCTAAAGAGCTTTACAAAAACCAGTGTTTGTTGTTTAATTGAAAATTTTAGTCAATTTATGCACTACAAAAAATCATATTAAATCAAATCAAGATGTAAAATTTACAATTTGCATAAGCCTATCCTTGCTTAGTTGAAAAATCCTCTCATACAAGTGTTCGATAATATAATGTAAGCTTGATACTTCTTGCGCATCAAACTTAAACCTGCATGTATATACATCAAACCTTTCAAAATAAAAAACAAGAGAACAAATTGGGACACAGTCCCATAAAATCTACGTTGAGATTTGAGAATCTGAGAACTAAGAAACCTTATTCTATTAGCAGGTAAGATCAATAGGAAAAAGAATCTTAATTTCCCTTCTAATCTAAGTGTTAGTTATCGAGACTTAAACTTAATGGTACTTGCATGCAAAACTTTATTCAGAGCGTACTGGCAACATGACCATTCAGCAAAATTAGCTTTATTTTACTTGTAAGCCAAACTTTAACCATGAAACAACAGTCAGTTGCAAGAAAAAGCTCTTAATTAATCTTCGAATACTCCAACTTGAAAATATCACTTAAAGGAGGTATCTGACAGTTTGGACCAAAAATATTTTCATTAAATACTGTAATAAACCATCGTTACCTGAATAAGTAAATAAGAAAAGGTCCTATCAAAATTTTCAACGATATTTAAATGAATAAACAATTTTGATTATTGTTGTCCTACATATGTCTGAAAAGTGAACCACAATCGTCATAACAAACACGTATTTCCTATCTGAGCCAGTGAGCTATTTCAATTTCAATTAAGAAAACCATGTGACCACTTTTGTCTAAGCTTATCCTCAGTATCCGCTGTGACGTTGATGTCTATTTTAAGCAGGAATCCCAAACGCTATTATTTATAGATTTGAAAAGAATGAACATTTTACGTGTTGATTAACAAGTTTGACTGCCCTAAAATTGTGATAATGTTGAAAATCATCAAAGTGTTGATTAAATCATGTATATTTTCTAAAGAAACAATGCGCAAATACCCCATAGATATAGGCAAACTGTCGGATACCACCTTTGATATAAAATGTTAAGCTTGTTGTCTATCTCATAATTTTCGATCCATTTATTAATTTAACTCCATATGGTATACCACTGGACACATCTCGTACAGACACCACCAGACCATATAATGATGACCTTAACAGCATTCCTCAACGTATCTGAGATACGTATCTCGAACATCATTCCCAACATAACACTCACCTTAGTGCAACAATGCTCTAAGTGTAACAATTTATAAAAACACTTATGTCATTCTGACACCAAGACACAAATTTGACAGGTCCAAACCAGAGCTCTGGACAAGGGAATAAATCAATAAATCAATATATCCCATAATTCTCAACTAAACCCATATTAGCAACTTGGTCACAGTAAGTCAAATTTGCATTTTTTTATTTCTTAAAAAAGCACAAATTTGTTCAACAAAAAAGAAAAAATGGATTTAAGTACTATCTTTGACCACTTATGATGGCATTTTAACATGATGTCCTCCAATAGATTGTTTAAAGGACACTCAAAACCATAGCAATGATTTTAATTTTATTCAATTCTATTTTTATCCATTTGAGACTCAACCAACTCTAATAGCTTGGAACCACACATGTGGGAATATATGTGTATACATCACTCATAAACGTACAGTGATGGATCGCTATTGACGCAATAATTTAAATATATAGTATGCTTTGATTGAGAGATTCATTTGCTTTGAGTACTTTCACAAAAACAGTGACAAGGCAGCTTTAAACTGTTCTTGATGAACTATTAAGGCTTAAGGGTTTTGAAGAGAAATAAAGGATACAACTAGAATACCCCTTTAAAGATGGTATCTAACACTTTGCAACAGAAAATACACGTCGCACAAGGTGCTTGTAGATCCCCACGATTATTGTGTAATTTTTCTTATTGGTGAACATTATCTATGCATACATATCATAGTTTGCTATTTTCAGAATGGGTCAATTTATGAAATTTTAAAAAATCAGGTCTAGTATTTTATGGTTTTCATTGTCTCCCCATTAAAGTATCTGATAAAAGAGTTTTAAATATTGTTCACACAAGGCCAGAAATCACTTACAAATACTCTAATACTCGAGTATGATATTGCTTCATGTATTTGATATAGGTAATGTGTTAGATACCGTCTTATTCTTGACTCTAGAACCATTACAGACACATGTAGATATAAATGGTCAAATGCAGAATATCTAAAACTCTATCGAAAACAATAGAACACCAATCAAAACATTATCAGAAATCAATTTACCTTGTTTTGCAGCTAAATATAGGACAAAAACATAATGTACAAAATGGACAAATAATCTGAACCTTGAATATTTTGAGCTCTTGATCTGCCAAGGAGCTTATTAAAATGAATTTGATAAGCATGTGCCTTATGTCGGGGTAGTTTATTAAAATTCAGTTTATCCAAAAAACAAAAAAATGGATGCAAAGTGTCTTTGGCTCTGCAGAAAAACCACAAACTTACAACTTTTTATTTGTATTTTGGTATTTTGGGTTTTTTACGGCACACCCACACTTGATAGGTCATACGGCGCCGAATATATTAAAGTTTAACGACAATAGAATATAGTCAGGCTGAAACTAAAATATGTGAGAAGAATTAAAAATCTATCAGATTAAAATGTGAATTATAAGTGAATACTGGTTAACATATTAAACAGTTAAAATGTAAAGCGTTAACATAATTAACAATCTAAAAATGTATAACTGATTAAGAATACTAGTCTCGTTCAGGAAGCATACTGTCTCAAATAGTTTGTATATGTTATTGACATTGAAATACTTAGACTGAATATGGCCTGTGTCAATACAATGTAATAAAATATGATTAACTGTAAGAGGTTCCTGGTAAGGAACACACTCAGGTTGATTTTCTCTTTTTAAAAGATATGAATGAGTTAATCTAGTATGTCCAATACGACAGCGGGTAAGAGCTACGTATTCCCGCCTACTTTTTCTGCAAGTAGAGATAATGGCACTGATGTTAGGTTTAAATGAGAAATTTGTTACAAACAATACTGTCCCAACATGTTTGCCATTTGGTTAAAATATATTGATTGATAAGTGGTTTAAAATCTGTGTGTAGGATGCAAAGATCTGTCTCAGTAAGGACTGAAGCAGATTTTGCACTTTTATCTACATGACTAGGCACCCAACAGAAAACAATATTCTTATTAAGACAAACATCATTAAGTACAACTTCTTAATCCCTCCCTGACTTGGCTCAATTCCTAGATGGGAAAATTGTCTCTGTAAAGGGATTTTTCACCAAACCACAGGTTCATTATAGGTTCTACCCAGATAATTATATGGGGGTCTTCCTCAAGCAATACTAATTAAATGTAGATATAATAACTACAATGTCCATAAGAAAAAAAAGTATTGAAAAAAATAAATAAAAAAAAGCACCTTGGCCAGTGATTTGGTTTTTTAACTACTGAACCAAAAATTAATAGTATATGAGTTTTTTTATATTTATATTATACTTCTATATGTAACCTTTATAACATTTCAATTTTTAATTTCATTAAAGCCACTTGGTTAAATTTATATTTTTTAAATTTGTTAAAAAAAAAGTCTTTATTGAATCCCTATAAATAATACAAAAAATATCACCCTTGATCATTTTATTATATAATTTATAAACATGCTGCCTTTTAAAAAGAAAATTCTCAAGAGAATCCAAAGTGTCTGAAAGCTTTCTCCAACAGTTTTTCAGCCATTTCTTCTAGTAAATCTATGTTGCAATAATGAAGGTAATGTGTGCACGTCAATTAAACAAGATGAGTTCTAGCTTGTGAAATTATAATTCAAACTTATATAATTTATAGACTTTATGGATCTTTGTGTCCGGCACCTTCAGTATGTTAATCTATGGTCACTTTAAGAACAACAGGTTTAAAATCCACACAAATACAAAACAGGTTATGTCACACCATTCAAAGGCTTTATAAATGGTTAAATATTATCATTTCACACTATGACTTATTTCATATAATCTTATTTATCTTTAATTAAAAAGTGCTTATTGTTTAAGATTGATGGTCAGATCCTAAATTAAATCTACAGAGTAGCAAAAACCAAATATTATCTAAATAATATATGTTAATTGTTTTATTGTTTTTTGAAAATGAATGATATCTTATGGAGAATTTCATGATTTCAATATTCTGACCATTAGTAATAAAAATGACATTTCTTCAATTTTTTTTTCTTTCATAATTTCATTGTTTTTATTCACCACACAAACTGTTTGACTCACTCTACTCAACGGCTTTGTAAGTGGCTAATTATTGTTATTTTACACAATGTTTTGATTGGTCAGATTTGAGAAACAGCTTCAATTTGACCAATCAAATTCTAGACAGATCTGAGTAAAAGTCTTAATGTGACCAATCAGATGCTGAACAGATCTGAGTAAAAGTTGGAATTTGACCAATCAAATTCTGGACAGGTCTGAGTAAATGTTTGAATTTGACCAATCGAACTGTGGACAGATCTGAGAAAAAGTGTGAATTTGACCAATCAAATGGTTAGAAACCAGGTCAAGTTTTCAATGGGCTGGTTATCAAGGTTTTATGTCAGACAACACAATCACTTGATTACATGTTGGCATTTGGTTGCAATAAACAAGTTTGTTTAAAAATTACATAATGATTTATAAATAATTTTCATATGATGTTAAACATACAAATGAACTTAATACAAAAATATTTACATTCAGGTATACTTCATTTTATGAGAAGTCATCAATGTATGTTTTCTCAAAACATTGTAGGAAAATATATTTTCTTCAAGCACATGGATTGCTAATTTGTTGTTTCTATCCAACTTTCTTACAGGTTTGTTTGAATATAGCCTGACCAATAGAATGATCATAGAGTTAAATGTTGAGTTTTGAAACCAACGCAGGTTGCCAAGGTTGCGTCTCTAGTGACCGTATCAACAGATGACCAATGGCTGCACAGGAGCAAGCATAGCTTATGGCAATGAATAAACTGGGGTAAATTGTTGCAGAGAGGTGAACTTATGTTATGGGCTAATGGTTGGAATGTGTGATTTTATTACTATGAGGCAAATGGATGGGTGAAGGGAGAAAACTAGAAAGTGCATTAACAGTGAAACAATGGTTGGGCATAGGACTTAAAAACCTGGCACTGTTTGTATCGAGGTTTATGGTCATAGGGTGAAAAACTCAGTTTAACAAAATTTTAAGTAACTATGTTGCAGCAAAAACAACAAACCAAATTGGCTAATGACTTTTTCACGAGTTTCTTCTTACTAGAAAAGAAAAATTTTAAAAAATATTTAAAATATTTCATATCAAGCCTAATGTTGATATATGATATACACAAATTATATGAGTGAATAATAATATGATATTACCAAAGCAATTTAAAATTTTAAAATAATTTCAAATGTTCATAAATCTATTATCAACAAATCATACTCACAACTAGTTAGAATATAATTCCATTTAAAATCTAAACTACAGTTTACTCAATGTTTGTAGGAATTACATACAACTTGGTTTTCATTTAAATATCACAGCTTTGTGAATTGCTTAACTTTTAAATTAATAATTGTGTTGTTTTTTTCAAAGTCATAAAACTGACTATTTTTGTCCGATATTTATTTTCTATTATAACATTTACAATTTCGATAATCATGTGTAGTTAGATTCAGGTTTAATTATTATTATATATTATATTTTATGAAAGACAAATAGTCACAGTAATACCATATTTAAGTGAGTATTTCATACAATGAAGAACTTAAGTGACTAGCCTCCCCTTAATACCCATTAAATGAAAGTAAGTTTGTCCTTTCATTTGGATTACTCAGTGTTCATGCTTGTTCTCTCTGGACAGTATGCTTATGTTCATGCTTATATTGTGATAAGTCGATTAACAATTATAAACATACATGTATAAATTTTTGTTTACATAACTACTAGTTCTAAATAAACTGTGATTATGACAGAGTCTAAGGTTCCAACTACAAGGACAAACTATTTGGATAACCTGATATTATTTTGGACAAGGGAGACAACTTTTATATCACCAATGTTTTCTAATTCTTGTAGAATTTATGAAGTAAGACTATTTGTTTTATAAAATAATGTTGTTTAATGAACATGACATTTCCGTGTTAATAATTATCAGCCACACATATAAATGCATGTAGTGATATGTTTGGATGTTTAAGAATATAAATGTGTAACGCCTAAATTTAAGTTCAACAATTTGAGAAGAAAACATCAACAACTTATTCTATACAAATCAAACACCATGACCCTAAATGAAAATATTTTATCGTTAAGCTATTTAATGCTAAAAACACCATTCAGCCCAAAAACATGAAGCACTATTCCTCCGTAAAGGTGTTTCCAGCAAGTTTAAGATTAAATATTGGTAAACATATATCACTAGAAAGAACACCTGCTCTTATCAACAAAAATAAGAAAGCATAAACAGTTTTTAAAAGTAAAATATAAAACACAACCTGTACCATAATACTGTTGCAGGCCTCATATTAAAAAGTCTACTGATATTATTTAATGCAGAACATAATTCTTACTCACTTGCAAACATGTGAACTCTCCTGCTTTTGGAGGGAGACTCCCTCTTTTAAGGTTCAAAATTAATTGGAAATGAATGGTGTTATACACATTTTAAGAAATCTAAACACCCTTCATATCATTTTCAAATAATTTTGAACCTCAAAAGTTTGAGTCTCCCTCCAAAAGTGGGAGAGTTCACATGTATGAAATACCGGTATGTTACATGTCACGGTTGATATACTAATAAACAGAGACAGAGCAGCAAATAGTGCAGATCCTGATCAGGTAGCTCCTAGCTATTTGTCTAAGCCTTATAAATATGCAAATAGCAGGCTAAGAATTAAGGAATAAAACTGGTTTTATACTTACTCGCTCTCCATTTCAGCAACAGTACATTTATACTGGGCAGTGGAGAATAAACAGATATCTGCAAATTGTCTCACTGTGAAAGAAACAACAAAAGGGAAATACAAGTATATGTATCTGGCAGTGAATCATACAGGTACAGATAAGGCTATATCGTACATACACATGTGTAAGATGCACCTTTTTTCAAGGTTTGGTAAAGCCATATTTTCACATTCACTGCTAAAATTTGTCGATTTTTATTTTTTGACTGTGTGCTAAACAAGGTGATACAAGGTAACATTTTATTTTTATTTTTTTGATAATGTGTTTTATAAATTTTATAACAAATAAAAAATTGAGGTATTGTTTTCATTTTTTTTAATATCAATTGTATCTTAATTTTGATTGAAAAATTATTTTTATTAACATGTCAACAAGAAAATTTGTTGTATGTTTATTCCTGTTGTATATTATCAATACTACTATTGAATTTTGCATAATTTTCACACGTCATTTCCTTAACTGCTGTTGCACAGTGGAATTAATTCTTTTAATTTTCAGATTTTTGTATCACTTGCATTTATTGGTAACACCAATTAATATGACATTTCTTTTTATCAAATGGAAGCACACAATAAAGATGGTTATGTACGATATAACATGATGTGAAGAAATATATTCATATCATACGGCATGCTGACATTAAAATAACTGTACTGCTATCTTTTAATACTGCTAAAACAATATTTCCTTCATGTGACAAACAATATAGGGGACATAATTTGTGTTAAGTGAAAACAGAATAATTACAGTATTGTCCCTTGGATATACTTTCATGTAAATAAACATGGAACTAATAGTGCAAAATAATAATAAAAGAATATAATTATGCAGTTGTTCCCCTGTCATGTTTTTTTTTTTTACACATGAGAATAGGGTCACTATCAGTCTATGTCAAAATAAAGTAAATGTAAACATGTCTAAAATAACTAAGTTCATGTTCTTTTGCAATACTTCATAGTGTAAAGTAGGGTTGCACCATATTTCACAGTTATTTTTTTATTATTAAAATACTGACAAATCATCTTATATATAAGCATTAATTATTCTGCCTGTATTAATAGAACAGCAAAACCAATCAGGAATGTTCTGATTATCTAGAAGTCTTGGAAATATCCACAGCAGAGATTAGTGATCTAAGACTTTTGGTTTGTTTTGTTTTTGAAATACATTGCAGCTTTTATGTGGAGAAAGACCCCAGACAAAGGTCTAGGTAGGACCACCGGTGCACCGTAAGTCAGCTGGAAGACCTTCCCACATTAAGTCCTTTGCCCCAATGGGAATCGAACCCACGCATTGAGAATCTAAGCAGTCAGAGGAGGTCCAAATTGGCAAGTTAACCACCATGCCACGGGCACCCTTCATAACTTATTGGTGACAGATAATTATATCGATAGTTTCAATGTGATGTCATAGGCACTGATAAGACAGTTAAAGGCAGTCATCTTTGTAGGCAGAAGCAAATGCAGGCTGAAATCTGGAAATATGTGCTGTATTAAACTCTCCACTGTGTTGTTATTTTTCATTTTATTTTACTGAATTTTATATCAAATTTTACAGCTTTTATGAAGCATTTTACATATCAAAACTATATTTTGATAGTTTAAAGGGTAAAAAAATACAACCAAAAAAGTTACACTGTTCACTTTGTTTAAGGATGAGCCAATAATTTTATTTATTTCTGTGTATTAATCCTTTGTGCTTTTATCAACTGAAAAAATATTGCATTCTACAAATATTAATTTCAAGAGCTTTCCAATGGAGTATAGCTTTTAATTTTTGGACCACAAATGAAAAAATTTCATGAAAATAAAATTTACGCTTCTATACAATTAATCTGAAAATCACTTGAAGTTGCCATCAAAGATGGCTGCCAAGATTAGGGATCTTCACTGATGTGGAAACATCATCTATTGAATGTATCTTATGGAGAGAAGTTGGTGAATCATGTCACACATGGTCATAAACATTATTCTGGATGCACATTACCATGACTCACATCCTTGGAAATAAAACGAAAACTAGGAATGAAGTATTTTGATTCTGAATCAATGTAGGGATCAAACTAGACATGTACATGTACATACACAGCAGTTGTGCAAAATAGTTTATGCAAACACATGACATCGTGGTTGTTTTTTAGTTCAATTTTTATAATGAGTTTAATGAGATGGTTACCCAATTTAACATATCATCAAAGACTGCCATCACTATCATCTGTATTTAAATCAACATGCCAAATTATATGCACAACAAGAATTGGTACTTTCCAGTTCTGTAAAGTTTCATCAAAATCCTACTAAGGCAAGTCAGGAAAAAGCACAGACAAATCTTGTCTATATATAGATTTACAGACAAATCTTGTCTATATATAGATTTACAGACAAATCTTGTCTATATATGGATTTACAGACAATTCTTGTCTATATACGGATTTACAGACTAACAGACATGCCTCCAATGATTTACCCATGTACTGTGTAGTTGGATCATAGAACTATTCATATACTTCAGAATCATACATGTGAACCTTTTCTGAGGCCAAAGTGGAAGATTTTCACTTGCAAAGTGGAAGATTTGTTATTTTAATATAAAATAAACAAAAAAAGGTAGATATCCGTTTCCAAGTAGGGAGATGTCTGAAAATATGTAAAACACACCTCATTTTCAAATAATTTTGAACCTTAAAAGAGGGAGTCTCCCTCCAAATGCAGGAGAGTTCACATGTATGCAGACTGAAGATTCTTTATAAGTTGTTCAAAATAAAAATATTTTTAATAAAAAAAATCTTTTCTTTTCATAAATGTAATCATGTATACCACATTTACCCATAATATATAAGAAGAAACATTCATACCATTTTAAATTATCATGCAAAAAGTTACAGTACAATGTACAGTTAAAATTGATTTATATGCATATATGGCTTATGAATATTTTATCAGCTTACATAGCTGTGAGAAGGTCACAAATATAATGTGAAAAATATATTCAGATACCTTAGTCTAAATATTGAGGGGATTGGTTGGTGATGTATAGTGACTGTATTATTTGTGTTGCCATGGCAACTTACGTCGTCTCCAACTCTGCTACCTCGACTTCTGCTTGGCTGGCCTCATGCAGAGTTAGAAGTTGGGTCTGGTGAACTTTCCGGAGTTAAGCAACATATAGCATTATACTTAGTTACGCTTTTGACACTTTCAATCAATTGCTTAATTTACAAGGATTCAGTAATTCATAAAATTTCTTCCCGAAATCCCCAATTTTCTGTAACTCAAATGCAATATGAATATATAAGAAACAAGCGCGTGGCAAGTTAGCTGGAAAGCCTGCCCACATGAAAAGTTCTCACCCCATCGAACAGGACTTGAACCCCCATTCAGGGCTGAGGAGTTACAAGTCAGCGACTCTTACCGCTCGGCAATGAGCACCTCCGTCTATTATTATTATTATTATCATTATTGTATGTTTTATTCAGCACTAAATCTTCCTAAACAATATAAGTTATAAGATGCCAGATAACGTAAACTGTCTTTGGACAACATAAACAAACAGACTAAATGTCAATGGATTTGACCTATGTCCCAGAAATGGCAATGACCTTTACTATGACCTTGAACCTGAAAATGACCTTGACATTGACCTTAGTGACTGCACTTGAAAAAAAGTTATGCTTGACAGGCCTTCTAGTTGTTGTTGTTGTTTTGCTTTTTGTTGTTTTTTGGGTTTGTTTTTTTTATAAGATGATGAATTCTGAATGAAGTACACTTAATAATAGGAAAGTTATGACGGAGACAGGCTAATGTTGACATGGACAGGTAGACATTGTAAGCGCTACATTAAAGAAGGTTTTAGGAATAAGATAATGCTTGTAGTGGCAACTGATTCTACAAAGACCTAGGAGGGTTTGGTGGTTCAGACTTACCTGAAAGCTTGATTTTTTTGACAGTTTTTGATGTGTTGTTGTCAACAAGCACATTGACAGCTATACTTTCACCGTGGTAATATTTCTGAAAAGAGACAAAGAACAAAAAACAAATCTGAGAACAGGATTCATTCAAGAACATGGCTTTATTTTTTTAGTTACAAAAATTGATTTTAGTGCCAACAAATTTCTGGTTAAGTGCTGACAGGGCCAGCTCTGTCAGCTGAGTAAATAATGCATTAACAAAGTTTCTATCAGAAACACAATGCTGAACAAGTTATCCAACTATAACTTGCATTGTCAAACTTGTAAAATAGGGAGAAAAATGTGCAGCCAGTCCGGGACTTGAACCCGGGACACTTTGCTAACAGGGCGAATGCTCTTCCGACTGAACTAACTGGACCGCTTTCACATTCTCTCCCTATCACCTGGCTATGTACACCGTGGGCAACTAGAAATTTGTCCACTAATTTCACCAGACTATATGCTCTACATACAACTCACAAGCACTTCTCAAGCACTTGTACCATAACAACTGCGGGTCATAAACGTTGGGCGCTATCGTAACATAGGGAGAAAAATGTGCAGCCAGTCCGGGACTTGAACCCGGGACACTTCGCTAACAGGGTGAATGATCTACTGACTGAGCTAACCAGACAGCTTACAGATTCTAGTCTCCCTATCACTCAGCTACAAACTGATGCTACAGTCAAACGTTGGTTTTTCAAACTCGAGTTGTCCAAAGCAGCTGCATCGTTCAAGTCATTGGTTGGTCCAGATTTTTTCCAACATAATTTAATGTAAAATACCTCCATTTATTCATTTGCATTAATCAAAGTTTTGGCATCATTCGAAGACAATTTTACTCCCCAACGTACAGTTTTAATGCTATCTACATACATCTTATCTAGGCCCAATCGCGTCAATGGTCAACTGACCCTTGAGTATTGTCACCAGTCAAACTGCGGAGAGATGTTACTCTAACTTCCATGTTACCATGAAATATAATAGTACTTGACTTAGTAGTAGACACATACCCTGTACATTTGCTACATACTCTTCTCTATGTTTAACATGTATGCAATTAATTATACTTTATATGTGTATTTTTGTCGCCATATTTATGTATGACCATAAACATATAGGTTTGTGCCACTAAAATATTGAATTAAATTGAATTAGTAAAATAAATGTTTGGCTTTGTTAATTGGTTAGTTTAACTTCATATGACGTGTTGATTAGTCTGACATTCAGTTATGATGTAAAATCAATTAAGGAGAGAGATAATCCAATTTAAGATTAACTTGCATTCACTCTGTCTCACAGCGGTATTGCAAACTGTTAGGGTGGGTAAGTATACATGCTGACCAATCTCATCATCATCTCAATCAAGAAACAGCAAGCATAGCGGGTGAAATTTTAGCTGAGCAATCTGGAGAAGGGTCCAGCAATTGTGGGACACCCAGATCAACTACAATGTATTACTATGTGATTTAATACTATGTGGTTGTAACTATTACATAATGTATGTTGCAGTTTGTTGAGAGGGATTTGCCGGCATTTTTGCCGATACTGTGCAGCAACATTTCTATTATTATAGCACAGGGCCACTTATGAGGTGCCCAGGGAATTAACCCGGCCGGTCCATGATACTGACACTTACAAGTCAGGTGTAATGCTGTTGCCTTAGCCCCGAGCTTTAGGAGGGAAGCCAGTACTACCAACTTTAAAGTCTTTGGTTTGACCCGGCCGGGTTTTGACTTAAGTAGGAATTCATGCAAAAATTATGTGCAAATTTTCAAAGCAGTGGTAAGATATTGTTACAAATATCTGATATAGGCAAACTGTCCGATACCACTTTTAAGTATGTTAATTAAGGAAAGAGGAAGAACCCTAATCATCATCTAAGATGTCAATAATTGAATCCAGAGTCTGCCTTAATTTTGTGGCCTGATGCCAAAATGGGCGTGTACCTACATATCCAAAGAGGATTAAAGCAATCAACCTAAATCTATCTGCATAGAGCTAATTAATTCCCCCCTTGACTTGCTGGAAACACCTTTAGGGTGGGATATGTTTCATGTCAAAGGAGTAAATAATGTTTCCAGCATTAAAAGGGTTAAGAGAAATCAATGTTCATCAGCATTAAGGAATGGTAAATACACAATAATGTGATTACCTTTTTCATTAAAAAAAGGCCAGAAGCCGAGACATCACGCCAATGTGACTTTTGCTGATTACACAAGAAATAACCAATGATTGATCCCTTGTTTTTTAACACTCCTTCCTTTATGACAAGTCATCTCCAGGCAGTGATTCCATGCCTTCCTGAATGCAAATATTCTCCAGCGACATTCAGATATTATTGTTGGAGGAAGATCCCAGAAAAAAATGCCTGAGTAGAATCACTGGTGTACCTGATGTCAGCTGGAAGAATTTCCCACACGAAAGTTCTTACCCCGACTGGAACTCGATGCTACATATGAGGGACCAAAACGTTTGTCTGGGAAGAACCACTGGCAGAGCAGACATCCGATGGAAGACATTCCTTCATGAAAGTTCTCACCTTGACTGGAACTTGACGCTACACAGTGAGGTGTCAAAACGTTTGTCTGGGAAGAACCACTGACAGAGCAGACATCAGTTGGAAAACCTTCCCACATGAAAGTTCTCACCTTGACTGGAACTTGATGCTACACAGTGAGGGACCAAAATGTTTGTCTGGGTAGAACCACTCAATAGTAAAATTTATTTCTAAATTTTTCTTTTCATCACTTTCAGTAAACAAACAAATACTGCATGAACAACACAATACAAATAATCTTTTCTTGGTCTTCAATTTCTTAATCACATGTTAGAAGTTTGTAATCTATCAAGGAACAAGCTAGACATGTTTACTACACCACTACACCGTCAAGGATATGTATCATGTCTTAAGTTGATTGTGGGCTACATAAAAATCCTCAACTCAATGATATCCCCATTTAGGAGATTAAAAACAGGACTGTTGAAAAAACTAATGGCTGTTTCTTCTATCTTCGAGAAATTTTTAAACTTACAACTATTAAGTATAAGAGAAACCTCTAGTATGTATGTTGGGATTATTGTCCCACCAACAGTATCTCAGTTATCTGGAGACGGTGTCCTCTTGAAGCAGACATATTGTTGCCTTCACTGTGTATAACATACCGTGAACACCTGGCATGATACCATACCCAGTCACATTATCCTGACACCGGGCCAACCAGTCGTGGAACTACTCTTATATTTGCTTGAGCGTTAGCAAGGGAGCTCTACCACTAACATTTTTAACGACTTTGGTATGTCGCGGCCTGGGATCGAACCCGGGACCTTCCTTATCTGCTACCAGGTCCGGTCTGAAACTTCTCGATTTATCTTGTATAGTATAAGGGTCTTTAACTTGCTAAATAAAGCTTTTAATAAAACTGATACCCTAGTGGTATAAGGCTCTTTTTCAGAAAACTGGAAAAATAACAGCCATTACATTTTGTGCTGAATTTCAAATATGTTTGCATAAATTGTGTTATTAAGGTATTAAGATATCATTTAAAAAAGTACATTGCTTTGTGTTGCTTGTCATGACTTGGTAATTTCTACTTTTTTGTCAAAAGTGTCAAAACTTTAAAGTTTGACATTTTGGACCAAAAAATAAATATTTTGTCAAAGAAAACATGGTAATATAAAAAACATTTTAATTATAATTTATATTTTTGTTAAATATGAAATAAATACAACCAAATCATTGAATTAACGCAACCAGATTTGAAACTAAGCAAAGAAAAAGTTATTTTTTCCATTTATCTAAAAAAGGGCCATTAACATTTGAATGTTAAAAAAAAGGTTAAAATGTAAATCAACGATGCCAGGTAAACATCTGTCATGATTGATTTTTCTATGGTATCAGTAACTTGTGGGTTGTCTAAGACTGACATTACTTGGTAAGTCAAACTTCTTGCAGATTGATATTCTATGGGTATTAATGTCTTGTTAGAACACAGCGAAACCGTAAATCAACATAGCCCCATAAAACTTCTGACATGATGGATATGCTATGGGTATTAAAATCTTGCCTAAGAACGGTAAAAAAAAAATAGAACTTATGATATGACAGATATTTCTTGGGTCTTCTGTCTTGAATTGTAAATCAACGTTGTAAGTGAAACTTTTTGATCAAAAGTCTTTAGTTATTAATGTTTGCCGTTAGGATGGTTAAATGGATTTTGTACAAACTCAGCTAATATTTTATACTGATACATCACTTCAATAGCATACATACAACATTTATTATTGTTACACCAAGTAACTTCCTTAAAAACAAACATATACCAAACAAAACAGGGAATACATTTATAAAAATGCTCAACAGAGTTTTCACAAATAAATTGTACAAATAAACGTACTTATTTCATGCTTTTGGGCAAAAAGAGAGAAATACCAGTAAAAGAACGACTTGTCTTTTCACTCTGGCCCACAGTGAAATGATAATTATAATTTGCACTCTAAGTCCCAAGGGAGGTAATTAGTAATTACAGGGGGCATGCCAAAAGACAGCTGATTGAGATAATGCTTAAAAACAAAGAAAAGTATAAACAAACGATCTGTAGATTCTAGGGTTTGATTGTATTAATACGCTCATTGTCAAAGAAAAATATTATCTCTACGACCACAAAAAACAAACAAATATCCTATCTTCCAAGAAGAAAAATTTAATTGTTTTTTTTTTATTTCACCCTATTTAAGAATATAAGTGTGCAAATAAACCTTATTTCATCTTATTACATAAAAATGTTAGAAATTTATTTCACTCCCTGTAACAAAAATGATGTGATGAAATAAACAATTTTCATTCTGAAAAAAGGTTATAAAAATCATCTATCTGCTCAAATAAAATTATTAAACTCTACATTCATTAATAAAAACTTCTTCAAAAGGATTTACTTTACAATTTAAAAGAAAAATAAGCCTTACTTTTCTCTTTGTAAAAAAATAAAGTTTTCTTCTTATCCTATTTCAGTCTTTGTCAAAAAAGAAAGTTTCTTATAAAAATTTTAAACTCTATGTAAACAATGAAAGTGTACAAAAGAACTTACTTTACTATGTATATTTTAGCCTGTCTGGTTTATTCCATTTGTAAAAAAAAGCAAAACTGATCACATTTTTATACTCTCTGCATTCTGGACACAAGAAATTTAAATAAAATAGATTCCCCTTCCATAAGCAAAACCAGAACGTTTGCATGAGGTTTCTTTCAAACTGTCAGGATCAGTTAAATGTGATAATAAAGAAACCTCCCATATTTTTTAAAGGCCAAACCCAGATGTTCATTATATTTAAACACACACACACGTCTTTCCTTTAAACTTAGTACATTAGCATGTGGCAACAGTAAATAGTATGTTTTATTAAAATTAATATTTTACACATTGGATTTGTAATACTACTTTTAGATTCTAACGCACATGAAGATTCTAACAGATTTGTAGAACAAACTTTCCTATGACAGTTTCTTGTGGCAGCCATTTTGTTGTTTATCTATAAAGTGAAAGTCACCTGACCATTGAGCCATGGTAAAAGTAGCCATGTTTATTCCCTTAGGTATTTTGCAAACAATAAAGAAACATGGTTTCAAACAGTAAACTTGTGCTTTACAGTCAGGAGTTATGTTAGTTTCAACAAAAACATGCCTCATACTATTCTCACGTATTTAATTCTCCATGGAACTAAAATTCATTCCTCAACTGTAAGGCATTACGATACATTCAAGAGTTTAGGAAGACAACTACATATTCCTTCTCTGCACTTTTTGAAGGAAACCTTTAAAATCTGCTTTCTCCATGTAAATGTTATCAATTAAATCTTTTTATCTGAGTTTTGCTTGTATTAGAAAAAGATTTTTAAGACCATCATGCTAGTTTTCAGGAAAGTTTGTTATCTTTTTACCTCTTTATCCAGTGATGCCTCTAACTTAATGTTGCCAGGGCTCATCATGAAATCTTTTGACGTCTCCGCACTTGGCTGCGGGGCTGGTTCTTCGGGAGCATAGGTCAACTTTCGGATCGCCAGGCGGACGGAGTTCCTGAAATTCACAATGCCAACAATTGTCAATATGTATGAAAGTTTTACCATAAAACCCCATGAAAAGTTCACTCACATGAATAATGTGCATCACTATTCTGAAATATAGGTCAACTCTTTAAATGTTAGGGAGGTGAACTTTCGCTAACGCATGTGTTGCGCCATGAGACAAAATGCATAAATAATTTAGAACAATCTGCCTTTTCCTGCAATTTTGAAAAGAAGATGGCATACACAATATTAAAAATGTGGTTCTTATTGATATTGTCAACATTTGTTGACCTTTACACAATTTGTGTGTAACTCATCCCATTTCGGACAGTTTTATATTTTCTATTTAAAACCTACGTCCACGTTTTTTAGTAAAGTAGATGAACAACAATAAAGCAATAAAAAGTACAGCAAAAGTGCATGTAAATAATAAGTCTTCAATTTTAAAAGGAAATAAAATAATTGAAAGTTATGAAGCAAAAATGTGGTTGAAAAGTACAATAATCATTTTAAAGATTTATTAATATAAAGCAGTTTTAAAGGATTTTTCTAAAAATGATTTGTTGTTAAGTTTTGACAGGAGGCCTTCAACACCAAACTGCTAGCTTACGACAAGCTTGTCACATGTTAACAACAAATGTGTTCAAGCTGGCCAGAATCTTAATAAAATTTCATTTCTTAAATATTATGGTTGCGAATGTAAGCATGCTCGGTTGCATGGAAATTAAGGTGGAGGTTAGGTTTTGTTTGCACACTGCCCGCAATCTTAAATACAATTTAAGATTGCGAGAAGCTTGTGGTCTTGCAAGCTGGTTATCTTCTATTCCATTGAAGATAGCAAGAAGCTTGCAACCTTAAAATTATTTAAGCTGTGATCTGCATCTTGAAAGTTTAATTAGGCCTGAACAATGCATGTTTTAAGTGAATAACCTTTCTTATAACCTTCAACTCTTAGCTCTTACGCTATATTTCCATGACATAATTGCACCAGTTTTCACAGCTCAATTAGCTTCCCATTAGTACCTTGAAACACTTCGAATGCATTAAAAAAGTTCCAAGTTAATATCCCCCTGATAGTACCAACACTACACCAGCATAATCTTTTATTGCAAAATGTTACAATCAACAGGAGAACTGCATAAGAAGAGAAGTTTAAATGTTACTGACAAAATACCAAGGAGTTATCCAGCAGTTCCTATTTCAAATTTTTGTAACAATATTTTACCCGTGTTTTGAGGAATTTGGGCTTTATTACTGGATAAACTCATACTTAAGTGTAAGAAACGACGATTTTAACCACAACCTCAATCATTAGACAAAAAAAAATTGTGAAAAAATTGCTCTTAATGGCTATTCTTTCAAAATCTTTAAATCATCATTATGGGGATTTTTGCAGCAGCGTGGATTATCCTGATAATGACAAAACATAATTAAAAGTAAGTTGTCAGGTGATTTTCTCAGTTTAAAAGTAGGTACTGTAAAACCTGCCTAAGAGGACCACCTGTGGGTCTTTTTTAACTTAGCGGGATTGTCTTCTTAGTGAGTTTATATATAATACTATTATATCTATTAAAATGTGTCATATTACATTGTATTTATGCTGTATTCATATTATCTTGTGTAACTTATTGTGTTATAGTTTATTTGTTTCACTAATAATTGTGCTTCTTGGCTTCAACAGGTAATTAATGTTTGTAATGCATGTGGGGTGTTAGATCTAGTAAACAAAATCATCATCTTTACCCCCTGCCTACACAATCCCACCCCCACCACCCACACACCCCCAAAAAATGCAGCATGGAGTTCGAATCTGGGGCCATTAACAGAAGTAAATGTAGCTAAGACCATGATACCAGGTATCATTTTTTTTTTTTCTGGCATATGAACAAATTGGCAGATAGACTCCTTAAGTATACACAAACAATAAACCTACAAATCATCCTCAATCTGGCTGCACAAGAATGCATGGCCTGGAGAAATTCTAGTTCATTCCTATGTCTGGGGTGAGGGAATGAAAAACAATATTTTGTGCCATATTGATTGCATTATAAACTATAGTAGTAGACATGAAGTTTGTGAATATCTCTGAAGTCTTGTATGCTTGTAACAAAGGTAGGGTCTATAATTATGTTGAATTACATGACAATGTCTTCGGTCCGTGTATATACCGTCTTTTTTTTCTTTTTTTTTTTCTTTTTTTTTTCTAGTAAGAAAAACAGAAAAAGTACAGAATGTTCTTTTTTTGTTTTTCTACATCGAATTTAAAAAATAAAAAACAGAAATATATGTATTCTAAACCGTTTTCCTAACGTAACCATGTACCTTAAAAGAAGAAAACTCTAACTGTTTACCGTTTATCATTTCACAAAACGAAAAGCGCGTGGTGCTGTAATCGTAGGCCTGGCAAGGGAAGTACCTGGCAAGAAACAGTACCAAATAATATCAACGCCAGTAAAGATGAATGACCGAACACTTATTTCTGGTTGCTAATGAAACTTGTGTATCTTGTCTTGCTAGTTACTTTCCTAGCCGTGGCAAGCGAATGCAGCGCCACTCGTTTTTCGTTTTAGCTACGGCAATTATTGGTGGAGGAGGACCCCAGACTTATATCTAGGTAGGACCACTGGCGCAAGCTAGGTTAGCTGGAAAACGTCTCCACATGAAATTTCTCACCCCAATCAGGACTTGAACGCACGTGGTGAGGGGCAAAGGGGTTTCAAGTCAGCGACTCTAATCGTTACGCGATGGGCACTAAGTCAAAACATCATTTTACCAATAAGTGAACATTCTAGCAAATCATTTTTGTACCTGTTGTTATGAACCATAGGATGAAAAATGTAAACATAACTACAACTTCCACTGAAGTTTAATGCAATCACAACTCAAATATCCAGGGAAAAAAGATACTGAAGTTACCAATAGTAGCTAATTTATTGCTGTATGTGCACTGAATTGAATTAAAATCTTGTTTCTCGTATGATGACAATATTATTCCACAGAGAATCTAATTCTGGTAAAATTTTAATAGGCTTTGTATGATGCATTTCTTAAAAATAACGATATAATTTTTAAAATTGTTCAGAACTTCTCCAAAACCTTATGTTTAATTGATTAAATTAGTAAAGTCGTAAAAAGTAATTAATTAGGAGCATAATGACATTTACATGATTTGAAAATTGAATTCTGGTAAAATATTTCTTTATTATGACAATTTAATTCTTAGATTACACTTTAAAAAATTAAATTTTAACTATGAACAAAGATTATAATGTTAACAAGAGATGTTAGTAAAACATATTTGTTGACTTAAAATACGGAGAATGAAAAACATTGCAACAATTTTCACCTTTTGTTTTAGCCACTATAGCTCAATCACCTAGTTTGTATTGAGATTAACTTGTAATTAAACATAAGAGTCATACAAATCATTCATTAATTCTGATTGACTAGACAGTGTCACAGTCATTTAAATATGAAAGGCTGGCACGTACCTACCAAAAACTGACCATGTCTCTATTAGCTCCTGACCAAGTCTATTACAAGTCTCTATTAGCTCCTGACCAAGTCTCTATTAGCTCCTGACCAAGTCTCTATTAGCTCCTGACCAAGTCTCTATTAGCTCCTGACCAAGTCTTTATTAGCTCCTGACCAAGTCTCTATTAGCTCCTGACCAAGTCTCTATTAGCTCCTGACCAAGTCTCTATTTGCTCAACATAACAGAAGAGAGACTTATTCAGCTGGCCGATTTCATGACAATCAAATTTCAATCAAATGACAATCAAGAGACAATCAAATAAGGTTATGTATTAGTATATTTCTTTTTTTATTTTCATTGGACAAAATGCTCCTAAAAAAAACAACCAATTATATCCAGTTTGTATAATTTAAATCTTGCATTTAAGTGTCTTATAAAGCTGAAATAATAATTTTACAAGAATATGCAACAAAATATCTGTATATAGTTTTCTGCATTTTTCAGCCCCTAGCTTGCTACAATTTTTAATTACCCAGTCTTATTCTTATCTTTTTAACACTGACATGCAAAGGGGCGGTGACATATTGCTAGAGATTCAGCCACAAATAGTGCAGATCCTGATCAGACAGCTCACAGGATCTACACTATTTGCCATAAACTATAAATTTCATACCATGTCATTGTATGCTTTTATACAATATTGTTCTATATGTATGCTAATTGAAATTTTAAAAACATTTTATTTTCGTTATGCGTCAACTGAAAATAAAGAAGGCTATTACAGAACAAGTGTGCAGTGAAATTTCTATCAAGTGACACTATTTGCATTAATTTCTTTATTAATATCTTCATCAGAACCAAGTTCAGCTTCTGCCATACAAAACATTAAACTTTACAATTTAAATTTCCAGTCTTTCATTGTTCCAACATTTTATGAACCTATTTTAAGGAATGCATTTTTCAATGCTTTTTATTTTGGTTATGTTATTAGATAAGAACATTTTTTGCAAAATAAAATGCTAAAATATCATTGAATTTTTATATATTTCTAGATCATAAATAGGAAAAATTACTAATGGAATAATGGAAACATGAATATAAACCACAATGACTTAATGGACTTTATATCCAGATAATGAATGCAATAAAATCCATAAAATTTAATTTATAACTATGAGAGTTGTTGACATTATTCCCTAATGGTTTTATGTAACACTTTCTATATCAATTTTATGATATTACATGGAAATCGTTTTTAAACTACCTGACAGTTTAATTGACAATTAACAACTACAATGCATCTAGATTTATACTTCACTTAAAGGTGGTATCCGACAGTTTGCATATATCTAACATATGTAGCAATATCTGACATCTGTTTGTACATAATTTCTGCAGAAAAATCATCTGTTTGTACATAATTTCAGCAGAAAAAAATCATCTGTTTGTACACAATTTCAGCAGAAAAAAAATCATCTGTTTGTACATAATTTCAGCAGAAAAAAAATCATCTGTTTGTACATAATTTCAACAGAAAAAAATTATCTGTTTGTACATAGTTTCAACAGAAAAAAATCATCTGTACATAATTTCAGCAGAAAAAAATCATCTGTTTGTACATAGTTTCAACAGAAAAAATCATCTGTTTGTACATAGTTTCTGCAGAAAAAAATCATCTGTTTGTACATAGTTTCAACAGAAAAAAATCATCTGTTTGTACATAATTTCTGCAGAAAGAAATCACACTTTAGTCTAAGCTTATGACGATTTTCAAGAGTTACAATGTCAATTTCAGGGCAGTAAAACTCGTTAATCAACACCTAAATGTTCATTATTTTCAAATCTATTAATAAAAAAAAATGGGATTCCTGCTAAAGATAGACACCAACGTCACAGCAGATGACGTAGATGAGCTCAAGCATAAGTGGTCACATAGTTTTCTTAGTTTAAAAATAGCTAACTGTGCAGTGTGGCTCAGATAGGAAATACATGTTTGAAATGATGATTGTGACATCATGCTTCACTTTTCAAACAGGTTTAAAACATCAATAAACAGCATTTTGTGAGATCTGTTCAGATAACATGTGATGTTTAGTGAAAATATTTTTGGTCCAAAACTGTCAAATACCACCTTTAAACGTATTGACTTCCTGGGTGGTTTCTCGTCTGGTTTTGAGTTTTGTCTCCCCTGTTACAATGAATTATTGTTTGTTGGTCTTTTGTTACATCGCACCGACACAATTATGGTCATATTGGTGACGTCCAGCTTATTACTGGTGGTGAAAGACCTAAGACTTATGTCTGGATAGAACCGACGACCAGCCACAAGTTAGTTTGAAAACCTCAACACATGAAAGCTCACGCCCAGTTTTACAATGCTCAAAATCCGCAGCCAGCATTTGTGAGAATGCAGGAATATTTCAGAATTGCAACTAGAGTCCAAACCCATTAGAAATTAGAAATCTTAATTTAGTATGATTATTTTTTTACAATATAATTACTTGTGCTTAATTATAACTGGCAATAATGAAAACCACTTGGATATTTTTCAGGAACATACGATCAATGCTTTTCTAGTTCATATGTTCCAAATGAATTTAGGAAATAAACTGCCAAAAAAAAAAGTATTTACATCAAATGATGTTTTTTGTTTTATTTTGTTTTATTGGGTTTATCGTCCCACCAACAGTATTTCAGTTATCTGGAGACAGTGTCCACTTGAAGCAGATATAGTGCTGCCTTTACTGTGTATAGAATGCCATAAACACCTGGCATGATACCACACCCAGTCACATTATTCTGACACCGGGCCAACCAGTCGTGGAACTACCCTTATATTTGCTTGAGCGTTAGCAAGGGAGCTATACCACTACCATTTTTAAAGACTTAGGTATGTCGCGGCCCGGGATCGAACCTGGGGCCTCCCGTACCTGGAGCCGATGCTCTACCAATTGCGCTACCAGGTCCAGTTTCACATGATATTCATCCTGGATCAAAGATTCATAAGTTGAAGAACGTGAATGAATGATGAAACTGCATAATAAAGTACTATACATAACTGACATGACTATATAGTAAATATACCATATTTGTTATTCCATATCTCACATATGGGCAGAATGTTGCTTTTCTACTCCCAGATGCCTGAGAGAGAAATAAAAAAAATCATAGTTACTTTTTTTTCTCAATTCAGTCAAGATAAAAGAACTTGTATGTTGACACTTAAAAGTCAATAAATTGCTTTGTGAATGTACACACAATTACCTTTTACCAACGAAATGTAATAAAATCAGTTAATAGCTTACATACATTTATCCGGAGTAAACTTCCTAGAAAGAAAGTTCAGCACTAACAATTTTGCTTTATATCGACTCATTTACTGTAGAAGCTTAAACGTCTAATTAGTTTCGAGAGATGAAGTTTGTCACAAGAATCGCAACATGACAAGACTTTCAAGGTTTATCATCAACTTATGTTTTGTTTTATTTTTACGATTGTATTGAGGTTGTTTTTTTTGCAGGCCCATTTTAATGGCATGTCTCAGAGATAATGCTTAAGAAGCTAATAGAAAAGAAAAATGGAAACACTTGGTGCCGTATTCATAAAGAAATTAGGTTTTTATTCTCATTTAAAAAAAGAAATTACCTCAAATTTTGAAAAATACTGAAACAAGTCTTAAATTAAAGAGGCTTGGGATTTGTTGGCATTCTTGCCGATACTGGGCAGGGACATTTCTATCATTATAGCACAGGGGCACTAATATGAGGTGCCCAGGGACTGAACCCAGTCGGTCCATTATACTGGCACCGACAAGTCAGGCGTAATGCTGTCCCCTTAGCCCAGAGTATTAGGAGGGCAGCCAAGACTGCCAACTTTAAAGTCTTTGGGTTGACCCGCGAACTCCAGATTCGCAAGCTGACACACTACCACTTGAGCTATGCGGCTGGTCTAAATGGGCTTGTTTGTTTGGTTTATTGTTCCACCAACACTATTTAGGTTATCTGGAGATGGTGTCAACTTGAAGACACTATAGTGCTGTCTTCACTGTTTATAGAATACCATGAATACCTGGCATGATACCATACTATTTTAACGACTCTGCTGCCATGTCCCAGACGGAACCCCTAGCCTCCTCTACCTCGAGCCAATGCTCTACCAACTGCACTACCAAATCTAGTAGATTAAATGGTTTTATGAACATAAGTTATAAAATTTTCTTACATCTAGAAAATATGTTAAGATTTAAGGAAACTTCTTTGTTTAAGGTTTGAAAAATGACTAACTTCTTTATAAATATGATGTACTTGTAGATCTCACATGATTATAGGACTTTGTAGAATAAAGAATAAGCAATCACTGGTTATTTCATTTTGCTCCACTTGTTGAAGAAAAGAAGAGGCAGTATTGTTGTCATGACCCTTAAGTCAGTCTTTGTTTACCTTTTTGTTAAGCTTCATTTGTTGACAGCTGTCATAACTTCAAAGACTAATTTACTATCCAATAGGAGACCTTTTTCAAAGTTAAGCCACATTTTCACTTAGCCACTTTTTTACTTAGAATTTTTATATTATGAGACAGCACTGAGAAATGTGCAATGACAGCACTCAGAAATGTGAGGTGACAGCACTAAGAAATGTGCAATGACAGCACTGAGAACTGTGATCTGACAGCATTGAGAAATGTGAGGTGACAGCACTGAAAAATGTGAAGGCACTGAGAAATTTGAGGTGACAGCACTGAGAAATGTGAGGTGACAGCACTGAAAAAAGTGCAGTGAAGGCACTGTGAAATTTGAGGTGACAGCACTGAGGAATGTACAGCGACAGCACTGAGAAATGTGTGGCAACAGCATAGAGAAATGTTCAGTGACAGCACTGAGAAATATGCAGTGATAGCACTGGGAAATGTGTTGTAACTGCATAGAGAAATGTTCAGTGACAGCATAAAGAAATATGCAGTAATAGCACTGAGAAATATGCAGTGATAGCATAGAGAAATGAACACTTTAGTACACGAGATACATGAGACAGTATAAATGTATGCCTTGCGATTTACAAGTAAATAACCATATAGAAAGCCATGACAAGCTGCCACCTGCCATATAAAATGACATATTTCGAATACTGCTATCTTTTACAAAGACCTTGGCACTATAACCCTGGTAGTTTGTCAATCTTAGACAATCCCAGACAATGAGGAAAATATCTCTTATATTATAGATTTGCATGACAGAATAATGTATATTTCTCCTGTGTAAATCATCCTCTTCCAGGAAAAACATTTATTTTCATTTTTTCATTATTTCTTTAATAACATTGCAGCAAAATGTTTCAGCTATTTGTAGAAAACAAAAAACCCAGACAAATGTCTGGGTAGAACCATAAACAAACTGCAGATCAGCAGACCTCCCCACATAAAAAATTACCACCCTGACTCAAACCCCAAGAAGATAGAGGAGTCAGGGACTCTGGACCCACTGGCACGAGCACAACATGCACACTCAAGTTCGGAGCAAATTGTCCACACCAGACTGAACTATCTGTGTGAAAATGCTTAAGTTTCTCACTAAATAAAAGAAAATATTGCCCAATTATAAGTAGTTTGGTCACTTTCAGTACCAATCGTACCAGTTTAAATTATTCACATCCAATTTATACTCAGTGTACCAGAATCTTTGTCAAATTGCAGTAAAACAAAAGGAGTACCTATATTTGGACAGCCATTTTTTCGGACAGCCATTTTTGGGATGGTGCGAGTTCAAGACTAATAACAAAATCAGCAAGCTGTGTGTCATTAGATGTTGTAAATAATTTTAAACATCATTTAAATAGATATTAGCTGAAAAACTTATTTTGCCCTAACTACCTGATGGATGATAACTAGGAATCTATCTTGATTGGGAAATCGTGACAATTAAGTGTGATAATGATGACAAATGGGTGGGCAGAAGGGGAATTAACGAGCACACATTCATTGCATGACCACAACTGACGATTAACACATTGGATGCTAATTAGGTGTCAGTTAAAGAAGGATTTTCCCAATCAAGCAGACCGCTGGCAGCAGAAGACACAAGACTTTCCGATCCTGAGTCCCAACATGTTATTACTTTTTACACATATATCACAGCAACACAACTGTGGTCATATAGTGAAGTCCAGCTATTTTAAAAGGAAGAATACTCCTGCAGGATGTCTGGCTAGAGTCACCTGCCCACCACAGGTCAGCTGAATAACCTTTCCAAAATAAGAGTCCAAAGCTTTCACCCCTGGACAATTGAAATTCAGTACCTTGTAGTATGTTAATCATATTAAAAATTAAACCAGGGTTTTCAGTACTTGAAACTAATAACAAACTAATATGAAAATGTAAGGACGGAAAATAAGGTTCGTTTTCAGTTAAGATGATGTAAGATGATGAAAGACAGCCAACATAAATGCAATTTTAACCAATGATTTTTTGTTTGTTGAGTTTATCATCCCACCAGCAGTATTTTAGTTATCTAGAGACGGTGTCCACTTGAAGCAGATATAGTGCTGCCTTCACTGTGTATAGCACGCCATGAACACCAGCCATGATACCACACCCAGTCACATTATCCTGACACCGGGTCAACCAATTGTGGAACTACCCTTATATTTGCTTGAGCGTTAGCAAGGCAGCTAATACCACTATCATTTTCAACGACTTTGGTATGTCGCAGCCGAGGTTCAAACCCGGGGCCTTCTGTACCTGGAGCCGAGTTGTCTCGAGGCTAAATGTTTAATAATAATGGTGTTCCTTTATTGAAATTGATTGATTCTTTCTTTCAAACCATTTTTTACATTCACTTCACTCATTATATTGGTCAGTCCCTCTGCAAACAAGATTTATCTGTTCTAGTACTCTGCTATATATTAATAGTTGGATTTTTATGAATTTTTTATTTTGAAATACATCACAGCAACCAATTATGATCATTATAGCAACATCTAGCTAAATGGCAAAGAACCCAGATAAAATTGTCTGGGTAGAATCACAGGTGCACCAGAAGTCAGCTGGAAGACCTTCCCTCATTAAGTCCTTCACCTTGAACATTACTCAAACCCACATGGTGAGAGGCAAAACAGTCAGAGGAGTTACAAATTGGTGAGTCAACCCCTATGCCATGGTCACCCTGATTTTTAGGAAATATAACAGAAGTGGTAAGTAAAAATCAGTGTTCCTTGGCATATCATTAAAATATCATGACTGACTTAATTTTAAATGAGTTACAGCCCTTTATCAACTGCAACTCTGGCAAAGCAGTTGTTCCTTGGCATATCATTGGCATATCATGATTGACTTAATTCTAAATCAGTTACAGCCCTTTATCAACTGCAACTCTGGCAAAGCAGTTGTTCCTTGGCATATCATTGGCACATCATGACTGACTTAATTTTAAATCAGTTACAGCCCTTTTTCAATCTTTATTCACTGTAACTCTTGCAAAGCACTATCTGGGGGTTATTAATCTTCAAATAGCGTTCCTTGTTTTTTTCTTACTCTGTAACAATGGCTTCACATGCAGTGAGGCACAGATCAATAGTCAACTGTTGCACAGTCTCCTTAATGTTGAGACTTCTGCAGAAAGATGGCAAGATCCACAATGTGACATACATATTGTCTAGGTCAAGATTTTGTGAGTGCCACAGGGACAATTCCACACTCTGTGTGACTAAGTGACTTCATCCCTCCTACTGATAGTTCAACAGTTCTGTTTAGTTCACTAATAGTTTTGTTTGCTTGTTTATAAGATACATCGCAGCGACCAATTATGATCATTATAGCGACGTCCAGCTGTTATGGTTGCAGAAGACCCAAGTAAAATGTCTGCCTAGGGCGCACCACAGATCAGACCTTCCGACATTTAGTCCTTCCCCTCAAAACCATGCGGTCAGCAGCTAAGCAGTCATAGGAGTTACAAATCGCCGACTGTACCATCAGGCCATGGACATCCCCTCATAAATAGTCTTACAAATAGAATATGTTGTGTTGTGTAAGGTAGGTCAATCATTTGATATTGCTATGTGGTTTACACTTGCATTTACAGTGTAGGAACTGTCAAAAAAGATTGAAGGAAAAAATGGACTTAATTACACATAAAACCTACCTGATGCATATCTATAGACTGGTTTATATTGAAAATATTTTAAACAATAAAATATTTTCAATAAATATATATTTATTTAATACAAACAACTTGAATGGGGGTGTCAGTAGATTAGTGGTAGTGGGTTCGAGTCCTGTTCTGGGCAAAGGACTTAATTTGGGAAAGTCTTCCATTTGACCTGCGGTGCACCGATGGTTCTACCCAGACATTTGTCTGGGGTCTTCCTCCACCAAAACAGCTGGACGTCGCCATAATAATCATAACTGGTCGCTGCCATGTATTTCAAAAACAAACAAAAAACACTAAAAAAACAACATTTTGAAGCAGCTTAAGATATTAAAAAAAAAAATTATTTCTTGAGATGCTTCTAAGATGTTGCAGAATGATTCCAAGGTGTGTAATATAATAATACAAAATATACTTCATAGAAATATTAAAGAAAGAAAACACAAGGTTTAAATAAGACCAATATGTCAAGAGGCTAAATAACCGCTCGAAAAGTAATAACCTATGATGGGTTCCTGAGCACAGTTTGTGTATTGATGTAGCTGTGTTAGCAGATGCATGCAGGCATCACTTGTATTTTCCTGTCCAATAATGCCAGTGTTAGCACAAAGCAACAAAGGGAGCGGAATGAACTTGTTGACAAACACTTGAGGCATGTGCTGCAATTAAACCTTTATCTGCCAGAAACCTCATTCACCCGATTAAATAAAATATTCCCCAACTTAATGGTGTTTCCAGCACTCAAAGGGTTAACATAAAGCATACCTCCACCTATAGTGTGTTTCCAGCAAGTAGAGATGTAACATAAAACATACCCGACCCTTATGGTGTTTCCAACAGGTGAAGAGTTAACATAAAACATACCTCACCCTTATGGTGTTTCCAGCAAGTAAAGAGTTAACACAAAACATACCTCACCCTTATGGTGTTTCCAGCAGGTAAAGAGATAACATAAAACATATCCCACTCTAAAGGTGTTTCCAGCAAGTAAAGATTTAACATAAAACATACCCCAACATAAATGTGTTTTCAGCAAGTAAAGGATAAACAAAAACATATCCCACCCTAAAGGTGTTTCCAGCAAGTAGAGACTTAACATAAAACATACCCCACCCTAAAGGTGTTTCCAGCAAGTAAAGGATAAACGAAAACATACCCCACCCTAAAGGTGTTTTCAGCAAGTAAAGGATAAATAATAAACATACACCACCCTAAAGGTGTTTCCAGCAAGTAAAGGATAAACGAAAACATACCCCACCCTAAAGGTGTTTTCAGCAAGTAAAGGATAAATGAAAACATACCCCACCCTAAAGGTGTTTCTAGCAAGTAAAGGATAAACAAAAACATACCCCACCCTAAAGGTGTTTCCAGCAAGTAAAGGATAAACGAAAACATACCCCACCCAAGTAAAGGGTTAACAGTGACATTTTATTGTCTTGATACCAGGATGTAAGCTTAAAAGCACTTGCATGCCTGTATAGGCACAAACAATGAGAGATGCACAATGCATGTATCACATCTAATTAAGTCTTAGTCTAGATAATGTGACATTTAGAGCCGAAGCAATTTGCTGCTGGAGACTGGGGAAATATGGCGCAAAAACTATCTTCTAGCTTGCTAAGCATCAATTTGATCAGGCTTAGAGAAAATAAAGTAGATTCTGATCAGACATCCTCAGGTCTCATCAGACATCCTCAGGTCTCATCAGACATCCTCAGGTCTCACCAGACATCCTCAGGTCTCATCAGACATCCTCAGGTCTCATCAGACATCCTCAAGTCTCATTAGACATCCTCAGGTCTCATCAGACATCCTCAGGTCTCACCAGACATCCTCAGGTCTCATTAGACATCCTCAAGTCTCATTAGACATCCTCAGGTCTCATCAGACATCCTCAGGTCTCACCAGACATCCTCAAGTCTCATTAGACATCCTCAGGTCTCATCAGACATCCTCAGGTCTCACCAGACATCCTCAGGTCTCATCAGACATCCTCAAGTCTCATTAGACATCCTCAGGTCTCATCAGACATCCTCAGGTCTCACCAGACATCCTCAGGTCTCATCAGACATCCTCAGGTCTCATCAGACATCCTCAGGTCTCATCAGATGCACGTAGTCACGCAGATTAAAGGTGGTATCAGACAGTTTGCCGTATATATGTAACAATATCTAATCTCTGTTTGGGCGTATTTGTGTATAATTCTGTTGAAAATCATCATACTTAAGTCTAAGCTCTGACGATTTTTTAACACTATCTCAGTTTTGGGGAAGTGAAACTCAGTAATAAATACATAAAATGTTGTTGTTGTTTTTTTAAACTATAATTAAGAATGATAGGGATTTCAGCTAAAAATAGACATCATAGTCACAGTGGATGATGTGGATGAGCTGAAACATAAGTGGTCAAGTGGATTTTTTTTTTTAAAAATAGCTCAATGTGCACTGTGGCACAGATAGGAAGTACATACAGTCAACTCTTGTTATCTCAAAATCGGTTATCTCAAATTTCCGGTTATGTCAAACTGTTTTCTACGGTCCCGTTTTTTCCCTATAGTTTCTATATAGTTTGACTCCGCTTAACTCAAATTCGGATGTGTCAAATTATCGGATATATCAAACTAAATTCTTTGTCCCTACACGTATAAAACTGTTGAAATCAGTTGGTCTATCTCAAACTTCAAATTGGTATAAGATGCAAAACGGCAACAATAGTGATTTTCACACATACCGTGAAACTCGTGATGATTTGGGCGCGAGTTTTATCGCCAATTATCGGCAATCTGGATGTCACGTAATTTAGAGAAGAGGTTAATAGATTATTATTTAATTAGCTGATTTAATGAACAATAATTTCGTTAATCAATTAACGCTGATTAAAGTGTTTCAGTTTGTACTTGTTGTTGTAACAGTTTTTGAGAACTTGTTGACACGGCCTTCTCAACTTGTAAATAAAATCAGAGGTCGCGTTAGTGATTTTATCATTCTTCCACTACCTACCCACAATACACGTACTTATTATTGAATAAAAAAATAAGATTGGTTATGGCAACAGACCAGACACGAGAAAGTGTAGAGGAATCTGATAAAGGACCCGGTCTTAGTACTGGGGGGATAAACTTTGTTTACATTGGCAGATTTAACAAGGAATTTCAGTCATTACCAGTCATCGTGTAAGCAGGTTAGATTTTATGATTTACACAAACTATCCTTAAATTCGGATAACTCAAACTTCGGATATCTCAAACTATTTTCTACGGTCCCTTGAAATTTGAGATAACGAGAGTTGACTGTATTTGTAATGATTGTGGCATTATGGTACACTTTTCAGACAGGTGTAGGGCTTCAATAAACAATATTTTGTGAGATCGGTTCAGGTAACAATAGTTTAGTAAGATGTTTAATAAAAATGTTTTTGGTCCAAAATATCGGATTCCACCATTAAGTCAGCAACTTGTAACTCCTCAGCAACTCAAGGCATGAGTTTAAGGTCCATTAGGAAAAAAAACACCCTTAATTTGCAGAGGTTTTCCAGCTGGCCCGAGTTGGCACAGGTGATCCTACCTAGACATTTGTCTAGGGTCTTCCTTCGCCAATAATATCTCGATCTCGCCAGATATGACCATTATTGTGTCGGTGTGTGAGATACCTTAAAGGTGGTATTCGACAGTTTGGAGCATTTTTTTTTTCTCCTTCTCAAGCAACCAAATTGATTATTGTTACCTAAAAAGATCCCATACAATGATGTTCAGTGGTGCTGTATATCAATGTGATAAGTAAAGGCTTTAAAAGCACAACACTCCACTTGTCAGGCAAGTATCTGGGCCATTTTTTAAGCAATGCACAATAACAAGGGAAATAACTTTTGTAGTAATACCTTTGAATATATATTTTTTTCTAATGAATAACAGGTAAAATGCAGACATGAGAGGAACCTAATGCAAAATATGAACCACTAAAATCCTGACATGTATAATTTTAATCATTTTAAACCTTTTCAATTTGATTGGTGTGGTAATAAGATTTTAAAACAAAGAAACTACCAATGAAATATATTGTTCCTAATCCGGGTTAGGCATAGACTTTCTTTGTGTTTTTGGTACTTTTAGATTTTCATATTTTTTAATGGAGGTTACGCCACTTGTTATTATAAATATGTATTTTCTATCTGAGCAGGCTGCACAGGAAGCTATTTTAAGACTAAAAGAAAAAAGACGAGATCACCTACTTTTGAGATCGCATTACATAGAATCTGGGTAAACAGCTTGGACAATGATATTTTTAGCTGAAATTCGCACTGTGCTTATTTATAGTTTTGGAAATAATGATCATTTAAAGCATTATATTTCACTATTTGTACTGTTTAATATGAGGTACATTTTAAACAGCCTTTGCTTCAATCTGATTAAAATCATATCCTGAAAACCGCTCTGCTATCAGGATCTGACGACGACTCAATAAAACCTTTCCAACCAATCTGATTGTCGCCTACAAAATCGCAAAAATAAAGGATGATACGAAGAGTTCTGAATGTATCATTTTAATGGCTGCGCCCATTTATAAAGAAATGTAAACATGGACACTCCGCGCAAGACTTATGTCACTGAATGGCAGTAACATCTTCAGGTCGAAAGTTAACAAACAAGCAGTTGCAAAAAAAACATAAACTGAGTGACATTTCTACTGCATCATCGATAGCGGCCATTTTGCGACTCTTACTGAAAGCATTTTGCATTATGCTCTCTGACTGGCTGTTTTAAAAATAGTAATCATATAAAAATAGTTTATAGATGGCATTTGCATGCCGTCATCAGATCTTACATTTTTTAAGATCTGACTTTAGTGAGAATGCCACTGCTTAAACTAAGGTATAAGTTGCGTAATAAATAAATAATAAATAATAATAATAATAAATAAAGCAATTAAATAAAAATTCCCAAGAACAAGGGTAAGTTATTGTTGCATTTATTAAGTAATACAGGCAAAGTGCTGGAGACCACCTTTAAGCCAGACCATGTACACATCATCACATCCAATAAGGTCTCAGTCTGGACAATATGACAGTTAGAGCAGAATTATGCTTGTAGCTGGATGCAGGGGAAGAATAGTGCAAGGACAGACTCTGAACCTGCTGAACACATATTGATAGGGCTTCGGCAAACACATACATGTGAACCTTTTTCTGAGGCCAAAGTGGGAGATTTTCAATTGCAAAGTGCCAGATTTGTCAGGGGGGTTTTCCACATAAACAAAGAAGGAAGTTATCTGTTTCCAAGTAGGGAGATTTCTGAAAATGTGTAAAAACACCCCTCATTTTCAAATAATTTTGAATCTTAAAAGGAGGGAGTCTCCCTCCAAAAGTGGGAGAGTTCACATGTATGCAAACAGTGAAGTTCAATCAGCTCTATTGGGAGCAGACGAATAAAAAGCTCTACACCAATCACTGCTTGTTTTCTATGGAAATATTGTTGCCATTCAAAGTCCTTAGTAGCAAATACCCAAGAATATAATATGGGTTTATGGCAGGGTAAAGGACATTGAGAGAAAAGATAGGAAACAGACAAAAAATGTCTGGCAGTGGAAACAGTGGTGCAGTTAAAATGTGAAAAGGCTGGCATTGGAGAAAAGAGGAAGAGAGGAAAAGAGTGACTGTGGTGAAAAAATGGTACAACAAGAAGAGAAAGATGATGATCAAAGAGAAATGTGTTGAATGTTCTATCAATAAAAATATAGAGAATTGCAACATATACAGAAATTTGAAAAGGCACAGGACAAATAGGTATTCACATGCAAGCCAAATGCAAAAGTAAGAATACTGTGATGGGTCATTTAACAAAAACAGGACATCCAACAGTTACCAGCAACACTGACTGATCAAATAAAGTCACTGCTTTGTAACACTCCATCCACCCACTTATTGGTGTTGAATCATTGTTGGGGGGGGGGGGGGGAGGGGGGGCCAATATGACCATAACTGTGTTGGTGCAATGTATTTAAAAGCCAAATCTTGTAATTAATTATTATGTAAAATAACATCAGACATTTAAATGTGAAAGGTGGAGCAGAATTAAAATGTGAAAGGTGAAGCAGAAATTAAAATGTGAAAGGTGAAGCAGAAATTAAAATGTGAATGGTGAAGCAGAAATTAAAATGTGAAAGATGAAGGCAGAATTAAAATGTGAAAGGTGAAGGCAGAAATTAAAATGTGAAAGGGGAAGCAGAAATTAAAATGTGAAAGGTGAAGGCAGAAATTAAAATGTGAAAGTAAAGGCAGAAATTAAAATGTAAAAGGTCAAGAAAAAAATAAAATGTGAAAGGTGAAGCAGAAATTAAAATGTAAAAGGTGGAACAGAAATTAAAATGTGAAAGGAGCAGAAATTAAAATGTGAAATGTGAAGCAGAATTAAAATGTTAAAGATGGAGCAGAAATTAACATGTGAAATGTGAAGCAGAATTAAAATGTAAAAGATGGAGCAGAAATTAACATGTGAAAGGTGAAGCAGAAATTAAAATGTGAAAGGTGAAGCAGAAATTAAAATGTGAAAGGTGAAGCAGAAATTAAAGGAGCAGAAACTAAAATGTGAAAGGTGAAGCAGAAATTAAAATGTGAATGGTGAAGCAGAAATTATAATGTGAAAGGTGGAATAGAAATTAAAATGTGAAAGGTAAAGCAGAAATTGAAATGTGAAAGGTAAAACAGAATTAAAATGTAAAAGGTGGAGCAGAATTACCCAGTTTCCCTGCCACTCCAAATTCCTAAATAAAATTGGTATTTATATAAATTTAACTAAAGAAAACTGTAAAAAAGTATCACTTTAGTGCCAGTAACTTGTCATGAATACATTACTTTTTTCAAAAAATGAAATGCAAGGTAGTTTTGAATACTTAAATTTCATGAATAAAATATATAGAGTAATATCAATAGAATATATAGAGTAAATATCTGAGTAAAATATATAGTGAAATTAAAAAATGAACAGAGAGCTTGTGAAGAAAGGAAAAAAGAAATAAAAAATAACTGAGGAAACAGCTGAAAAGATACAAAGAAAGATAATAATACACAATTTAAGAAAGATTTTTTTTTATAAAAGTCAGGATGTAAGAAAGATAAAAAAGCCATAATGATAGTAAGATAGGGATATGGAGAAAGACACTGTGAAGATGAGAAGGAACAAGATATGGAAGGATGCAGACAACATGAAAAAGTTAAAATAGAATTTTTGAACTTACTCTAACAAAGACATATCATAAATGTTAAGGGAAGAAGAGGATAATTTTGGAAGAAATTCAAATGAGCTTGTTGTATGACGAGCTTGTCTTCTGTTTTTAAATTATCTTTCTTCCTGTTTAGCTATTTTTGGTGGAAGTGAATCAACAGAAAACATGCATGTGATGTCACATTAAATCAATGGAGGGAGAAGTGTCTTCGATTATTGAAGCTGAGTTATGATGGCACCAAGGATGTGTGCTCAATTATTACTTGTGATATTATGATGAAAACGCAGAAATAAAAAAAGCCTGATAAAAATGCATAGTTTGATGGGCAAAAACATGGCATGGAATAAGATGAAAAGTTATATAGAAAAAATAATAGGATAATAAAAAGGGAGAAAGATTGAGAGAGTGACAGAAACAAACAGACAGACAGACAGACAGACAGACAGACACAGACAGACAGAGAGACAGAAACAAACAGATGGACGGAGACAGACAGACAGAGAGCAAGTTTATATGGGAGAGATGAAGATATGTCATATTTTAGTGTTTATGCCCAGGTACTGTTATAGGGCAAGAACTTGTTCAAAAATATATAAAGACAAAATGATGGAAAGCAAATATAAACTGTTCTTTGTATTAGGAAAAACTGGTTCAAAATATATATAGTATCAGAATTTACAGAATCCAAACATAAAATGGTGAAAGAAAAATTGAAAAGAAGAGTTTCAGACAAGACATGAATATTCATGCACAGTTTTTTATGCTCTGTCTGACACATATTGGCTGAAATGTGAAAGACTCGTGAGACAATTGGCGTATATTATCCAGAAAGTGACTTAGTTGAAAAAATAATGAAATCTCATACTGTAATAAAAAACAAGAAAGGAGATAGATAAATCTCAAAGAGTGGGACTTCATAAGGAAATAAAATGACAACCAAACAATTATGTTGTTTTTTTGTAATTTTGTTGTTGTTGTTGTATATTCTTCAAACTGACACAGCTACAATTTTACTGACGACATTCAGCTAGATATTGGTGGAGGAAGACCCCAGACATTTGTGTATAGAACCACTGGCACACAGCAGGTCAGCTGGAATACCTCCCCATTTGAAAGTAATAGCTATGACCAGGACTCAAATCCAGGCGTAGTCATGAATCTAACCATACGACCACGGGCCCTCATTAAATATGGACGTATCTTGAACCTTATTCCTTTCTCTTAGAACATATACCAAAGTTAAGCTATTCCAGACCTTGATGGTATAATGTTTGTTGGGTTTATTGTCTCAACAATAGTATTTCCGCTATCTGGAGACGGTGTTTACTTGAAGAAGATATAGTGCTGCCTTCACTGTGTATAGCATACCATGAACACATTGCATAATACCAAACCCAGTCACATTATCCTGACTCTGCGCCAACCAGTCGTGGAACTACCCTTATATTTGCTTGAGTGTTAGCAAGGGAGTTATACCACTACCATTTTTAACAACTTTGGTATGTCGCGGCTCTGGATCGAACCCAGGGGCCTCCCGTACTTAAAGCCGATGCTTTACCGATTGTGCTACCAGGTCCGGTCTCATTCCAATATATGCAGTAGTTATTTTATATATATATCTCATGACAATAATAATATTAGCTTGATAGTTGTTGCACGAAACATTGAGCATAGAAGGCGACATTGATTTCAACACTCTGTTGAAAGAAACATCTCTCCTTATGCATTGAGTAGTTGAGCTTTTAGAAAAGATCGGCTGTGAATATGAAACAGGATAGATGAAAATATGAAATTATGAATATGAAAAGAAATGGGACAAATGTATCGGAATGAAGGGTTGAGAAGGAAGGCAAAGTGACAGTGAAGTGTAGAGTTCCAGACAATTCTTGAATACTGATGTTAAAGAAATAGAATCTGCCTGACATAAATGGGATGAAATATGGATGATATATGGGGCAATTGATGCCTAAACAGGCAAGATATGACTTGAAATGAAATAAAACACTATTACTTATTATTACTAAAATAATAAATAGAAAAAAGACAAGTCAGACATAAATTGATAAAAAAAATTGAAGATATGAGGTCATATTAATAAAATTTCTTAATTCAAATAAAAATATTACTAAGAAATATACTAGTCTAGAAATATTTTCTTAAAGATGGGAAAAATTTCTTAAATTTCATTCATAATACCATTTAACTTAAAACATTTTTCAGGATTTTTACAAATTTAAGGAAATTTCAGGAAAATTAAGAAAAAACTAATCAAGATTCTTTATGAATACAATCCCTTGCTGTTGTTAATAATATGGTGTAAGTACATTTATGTTGTAACATCAACAGTATCTTTGCAGAGAAGACTTTATAAACGGGTTCACAGGTGGTCAGATTGTTTGATTGGTGAATGCACCTTCCACTACTCCCTACAGACTCCTCCCCCTAAACTTCCATCTCACTTCTATCTAATTACTCTGCCCTCTAAACTTCCATCCCACTACTACCAAATGACTCCGCCCCCTAAATTTCCATCCCACTACTACTCCATTACTCTGCCCTCTAAACTTCTATCCCACTATTACCCAATGACTCCACCCCCTAAACTTCCATCCCACTAGTGCCCCATGACTCCACCCCCTAAACTTCCATCCCACTACTACCCTATCACTCCATCCCAATACTCTTCCATCCCACTATTACACCATTACTCCACCCCCTAAACTTCCATCCCACTAGTGCCCCATGACTCCACCCCCTAAACTTCCATCCCACTACTACCCTATTACTCCGTCCCAATACTCTTCCATCCCACTATTACACCATTACTCCGCCCCCTTAAACTTCCATCCCACTAGTGCCCAATGACTCCACCCCCTAAACTTCCATCCCACTACTACCCTATTACTCCGTCCCAATACTCTTCCATCCCACTATTACACCATTACTCCGCCCCCTTAAACTTCCATCCATCTTCTACCCCTCTATAACAAACTAAATCACTTGTTTAGCTTAAATTCATTAAAATTGCTCAACATTCATTTTCAGATATAGTTAATAAAAATGTCATGCCTGTGTAACGCATATTCATGATTGTAAGATTTTATTCATTGCATAACCACATTTTGTTCATTTGTTTTGTTTACTGTTACATCATATCAACACAATTATGGTCATATTAGTGATGCCGAGCTAATTATTTGGCAGAGGATGACCCAACACTTAAGTGGTGCACTGGCGTACTGCAGGTGCCATATTTTGTAAAATATAGCTTTGAACTGAAATTTACAGTACGGAATTTTTAGAACAGGAAGTGACATAATAGGGGAAAATGGCATCATATCAACCAACATTTGTGACTCAATAACTAACTAGTGGTTTATCGAAAATTAACAATAGAAATTACTTAATAAATACATGTCAAGTTTTGAGATAAATTATCTTCAGTTTAAGAATATATCTTTTTTGAAAGTCGTAAACACATTTAACTTCGTTAGTGAACAAAATACAAGTGGTCAAATAAGACAGAGATTAACTCCCCTGACTGCTTAGCCTCTCACCACATGGGTTCGAGCTCTGTTCGGGATGAGGGACTTAACGTAGGAAGGTTCTCCAGCTGACCTGTGGAATGCCAGTGGTTCTACCCAGACATTTGTCTGGGCTCTTCCTCCACCAAAATAGCTGGATATAGCTATAATGATCATAGTTGGTCAAAAAACAAAACAAAAACAATACAGATATTTTTATTAAAGTAATAGCTGGCAGAAAAATGAGTCTGCAAGATCATGTTTATGTGTGTAGATGAGGAAAAGTTCAACTTCCTAAATACTGTGTTTATATGAAGGGAAAAGAACATCATTGACCATTTTAGACAAAATTGAACACTACCTTTGTTGTTAAATAATACAAAACATAACAAAATAAAACTTAAAATAAATGTTTATTCTTTCCAAATCTAAAATCTATAAAAATATGTTGATGACTCCGTTTAAAATTGATATTGACTTAAGGGCAGATAACTTGGATGACGTTATAACAGATCTCGAAATTAAGTTATTTTAAAATTGCTATCGCAGCAGCGTGGCTCAGATAGGAAATACCTTTTTGCAATGAAGAGTGGGGGCATATGCTTCACTGTTAATGCAGATCTACGACATCAATGAACAGCAATTTTCAGGATCTTTTTAGGAAACCATGACTTGTTTGGTTATTTGAGAACTGTAATTTGGTCCAAACTATTGGACACTACCTTTATCTCAATGTTGTTTAAAAAAAAAAAAGTCGACAAGAGGGTCTCACATTTGCATTCTTCATGATAGAAAGCAAGCACTGTAACAATTACTCATTTTATTTCTACAATAGTAATTTAGAAGTGTTTTCAAAACAAATTAAACATCTAAAGCTTCTTAAAAAATATATTCCATATAGGTAAATATGAGTACATTTATGAAAACAATCACTGCCAATTTAATGCTGTCAACCAAAATCTTGTACAACCTCCAGGGAGATCTCACTCACCTTTTGTGGGGCTTCTCGTCAAGGTTTTCGGCCACATATGTCTTTAGTTCATAGTCCACGCCACACGGCTGAAATAGAATAAAACATCACAATGTGTCTTTAGTTCATAGTCCACGCCACACGGCTGAAATAGAATAAAAACATCACAATGTGTCTTAAGTTCATAGTCCACGCCACACGGCTGAAATAGAATAAAAACATCACAATGTGTCTTAAGTTCATAGTCCACGCCACACGGCTGAAATAGAATAAAAACATCACAATGTGTCTTTAGTTCATAGTCCACGCCACACGGCTGAAATAGAATAAAAACATCACAATGTGTCTTAAGTTCATAGTCCACGCCACACGGCTGAAATAGAATAAAAACATCACAATGTGTCTTAAGTTCATAGTCCATGCCACACGGCTGAAATAGAATAAAAACATCACAATGTGTCTTTGGTTCATAGTAAATGCCACATAGCTGAAAGACAGCAAAAGACTGCAATATTTCTTCAATCCAATGTGCAAGCCATATAGCTTAATTGAACAAAATATCAATATATTTTTTCAGTTCAATGTGCAAGCCATATAGCTTAATTGAACAAAATATTGCAATATTTCTTCAGTCCAATGTGCAAGCCATATAGCTTAATTGAACAAAACATCACAATATTTCTTCAGTCCAATGTGCAAGCCATATAGCTTAAATTGAACAAAACATCACAATATTTCTTCAGTCCAATGTGCAAGCCCTATAGCTTAATTGAACAAAATATTGCAATATTTCTTCAGTCCAATGTGCAAGCCATATAGCTTAATTGAACAAAACATCACAATATTTCTTCAGTCCAATGTGCAAGCCATATAGCTTAATTGAACAAAACATCACAATATTTCTTCAGTCCAATGTGCAAGCCATATAGCTTAATTGAACAAAACATCACAATATTTCTTCAGTCCAATGTGCAAGCCATATAGCTTAATTGAACAAAACATCACAATAGTTCTTCAGTCCAATGTGCAAGCCCTATAGCTTAATTGAACAAAATATTGCAATATTTCTTCAGTCCAATGTGCAAGCCATATAGCTTAATTGAACAAAACATCACAATATTTCTTCAGTCCAATGTGCAAGCCATATAGCTTAATTGAACAAAATATCACAATATTTCTTCAGCAAATAGTCAGGTTTAACATTGGGTGCGCCAAGAAAACAATCAGAAAAAAACACAACCTGTTTCCGAAAAAAAAAAAAAATTACAGAAAGGCACTTCTAAACCAAAATAAATGCATTTGAGATATACTACAGCATTGTATGTCTTGTAAGTAAATTCCATAAATTTAGGATCTACAAAATGATTAATGGTTTGCCGGAGTTGCTTTTACATCTGATTTTGCTAAGAATTATATTATTTGTGCTTTTAGTCAATTTGTATTCGAGGTATACTTAATGTATTTTCTTAAGCCTTTGTGTTTATGCCTCCTATGTATATCAGCATGCACATTATATAGATTTTGGTTTGTAAATTTTTTTTTTTAAAGCCAGAGAATTTTTATCTGAATTTCATGTTTTTAAATATCAATTTAAAGAATAAAGAAATGATCAGAACTCTATTCATCTAACTTATATGAACATGTTGTAATTCAAAGCGAGCATTAAAAAAAGAGTGGCTTGGGCACAGCTATGCATAGATACACGGCACATAGAACCACAAGATATCTGCTTCATATGCATTTAAATAAATGTGTCACTATCAAACCTGTCAGTGTATTATTTATCATAAATTTGATGTAGCCTTAATTTGGCGGTGTTGAGTTTTCATCTGCAATACGAGATTTCTCGAGTTGTCAAAGGTCAAGGTCAGTGGTACTTCTCCCACGGTGTATCAACCTCATTTAATGATGAAATAACTATCCATCTGTAAATAAGTTTTCTGTTTTTATGAACTAGTTACAAAAGTTTGATTTTAACATGTTATTGACACATTTAGATCCGCAAGCCGACGCTCTACCACCTGAGCTATTGCAACCAGTACACCAGGAAATAAATATCACGTGTGCTGTTCAGAGATAACTGATTGTGGAGATAAAAACAGCTAAAAATTGTTGAAAAGCATTGCAATGTCTTTGTCTGTCTCTAACTAAAGACAACTTAAAAGAGAACATCATATTCAAGTGTAAACTATTAATCAAGAGGTAATATTGTTTTTCTATTATTTAATTAAAAAAATGCTTTACTGCTGTTGTTTTTACCAAAAATTTAAAAAATGAAAATTTGTGTATGATTTTCAAAGAATTTTCACCAAACATTCGCATTATTGTAAATTGTAAAACAGCTTTTTGGAAACACTGTTTGACATTTGGCAATGGTTGCCAAGTATGTTGGGAATATCACCGACTCAGTTATTAACCACAATGTGGTGCAGAATTACAAAAAAATACAATTTTTATTTCTGGTAATCAAATTTGCTCGAGCAAAGTTGTCTCAACATTATTCTTTCCAGAACTTCGGGGAATAGAATCACTGATAATATGGAAAAAAACAAAGAAAAAATGTTATAATCTCCTCTTACAAGGTTTTATGACAGATAATTGCACAACAAATGACCAGCAGTCGGTACTATTTCTGACATTTGGGAAACAAATGTCCTTAATATTTCACTGGGGAATTTCCCAACCTCAACAATGTCATGCTGCCTGGTAAATAAAGTTGAAGTCACCAGCTAAAATACCCTTTTCAAATATTATTTGTTTGTTTTTTCTGTTTGTTACTGCAGGATAAAAAATTATTGGTTATTATCACATAACCTACCATGCGAGCATGAGGTAATATTCATGAATTATTTTTGGTAACACACTAATTAGTTATCGTAGTGTTACATCATTAAGTATGTGTAGTGTATATGCCATTAACTTATCACTTTGTTGTTGCCGTTTTATGCATTTTGCTGGACAATTTCATTTTTATTGATAAAAAAAATAACATTTAAGTCATGTTATCAATGAATCTAATCCCTTTAAATGGAAAATGGTCGTGTAAAGAGTGGAACTATTTTTTCGCAGATTCTCCCATTCCGAATTACTCATGTCAAGGCCAACTGTTCATACTATAAAAAGATGATGCCTTGTAAACAAAAAACAGCTGATGTTTTGGTTATGTGATAATAAGAATCTGACATTCGTGTTCATTAGATACTGAAAATCTTAAACTCGTCCAAAATAATACAAAACTCGTTTCGTATCATTTCATCCAACTTGCTTTTAGTATCTAATGAACACTCATATCAGATCCTTTATTGAACTAGCCATGAGCTACTAACATATGGGTCACTTACCGGGATGCTACTAATTATGGATTTACCTTTGCGTATTACAAACTGTTGTTAAACTAACTGTTTACTTAATGTTGGTTACTAAATGATGGCTTAATTAAGGAGTGCTGTTTTCCATGGGGTTACTAAATGTGAATTTAAATGGCTGTATTAATGGGTTGTAACTGTTACTCAATTGTAAGCTAATAACTGTGGTCTGCTGTGATTTGACTTACTAATTTATTAGATAATAACTACTGTTTATTGTAATTTTGTTGTAATTATGGGCTATTCTTGGTTGGTTACTAACTAAAAAGTCAATATATTATTGACTACATGTATAAACCATATTTGTATTTTCTAAATGAGAGTTACAAAAATATGAGATGAAAACAAGTTATTTAATTATAAGTAATTTATTGTTATACTAATTGCAAGTTTTTAACCCTTTTGCTGCTAAGCCATTTTTCAAACCCCATGCTGAAGAATTTTCTTTAAGAAAATGCCATACATCACTAAATTGCTTATAATTTTGGATATGTAAAACTACATATTATTAGAAAGGTAATTGAATATGGATTCTGAATGACAGAACATTAAATAATTCTCATGTGATATAAAAATGTTATGAACTTTCAAAAAATAAAAAAAAGTTACTTTTTTTTCTTTGGCATTTCACTCCTACACCTTGAAAAATATGAATATTTATAAGAAGAAACAAGAAATGTCTTTAAAAAGACAAACGGCGTCGGATTAAAAAAAGGAAAAACAAGAAATTTCTTTTAAAAGGCTATGCGGCGTTTGTGAAGCATTAACTTACACATTTTTATCGTGTTTATGTTTCTATTGAATATAAATTTGTGAGAAGAATGGCATGAAAATGGTGTACATTTTTAAACTAGTCGCTCGCTCCATCTGCGCCTCATAATTCTCACGTAATAGGCACTTAAAGTTACAAAGTAGTTAGATCGTGACGGAAGTGAACGGTCTGCTTTGCGGCATATGACAGAGATGCTGTTTAAACAAATGTAGGATCAAGTGACATTTTATACACTATATACAATAATACTGTAGGAAATGGGGTACATTGGTAAACTGGAAATTATCTCCCTTGTTTGTTAATATCCGAGGTATTCCAAAGAGTAGGTAGGTCCTTTATAGTCGGAATTCTTGGACTTTATCGCCCGTTCTTTTGTAGATTTTTCAGTTACAAACGGTGAAATTTCTTTTGCACAAATATAAGCTTAAAATCCATTTTAATACTTATAGAGATTTGTTATTTAAAAAAGAAAATGGAAGTGTTTGTTGATGATAGTTAACTTGAAAGTCAAAGAAGTCAACATACACTCCAAAAAGAACAAGCATAAAAACCGAGTAAAACAAATGAAAGGACCTACTTGCATTTAGGGGTTATTCAGGGGAGACTATTCATTAATGTCACTCATTCATATAGACTTGTTTATGACTTAAATACCTGTATAAATAACTATATATCGCCACCCCGAGGACGTTTATTAGAAACACTACGGTATATGATGCTATTAGGAATTTCTACCAATGGGAATCGCTCTGATATTCATTCAGGCTAGCCTTGAGTCAGCATTTGTAAGTAGGTCAAAAGTGAGGTTAGATAGCTACGCCGAAAAAAACACTGTAAGTTACTATCAAGGGGAGTTACTCTGGTCACACTTTTATAGGAAATTAGCAATGTTGCAAACACTCAAAAATTATAGTACACAAGACGTAAGATGTACGTATGAGAGCATTGCTAGTGGTTAAAAATAGATGTGCGCTGTACGTCGGGCAGCAGTGAAAAGGTTAAATGATTGGTTATTTGTAAAATATGTAACTCCACTGATTGCTTAGCCTCTCACCACGTGGGTTCGAGTCCTGTTCGGGGCAAAGGATTTAATGAGGGAAGGTCTTCCAGCTGACTTGCGGTGCGCCAGTGGTTCTACCCAGACATTTGTCTGGGGTCTTCCTCCACCAAAAAGCTGAACATTGCTATAATGATCATAACTGGCTGCTGCAATGTATTTCAAAAACAAAAACAGTTATTTGTATTTAACAGTCTGTGGATACGCACCTTGCCTGTATCTCCGGGAGCTGGCTGCAGGGTGACTGAGGCTGGAGCATTGTGAGGAAGCTGTAAAACAGAAACAAATGTCACAAATGAACTTAATTAATTATTGTCAATTTAAAAACATATGTCAGATATCAACTTAATTATTGTCAATTTAAAAAAAAGAGTCAGATATCAACTTTATTATTGTCAATTTAAAAACAAATGTAAGATATCAACTTGATTAATTATTGTCGATTTAAAAGCAAAAAGTCAGACATCAACTTTATGACTGTCAATTTAAAAACAAATGTCAGACATCAACTTTATTACTGTCAATTTAAAAACAAATGTCAGACATCAACCTAATTAATTATTGTCAATTTAAAAACAAATTTCAGACATCAACCTAATTAATTATTGTCAATTTATAGTCTTTACAAAAAGTAAATGTGACCTTGGTCATCAGACTTAAGATATCCATAAACATTCTATATGACTTGGTTCAAATCTTAATTAGGATGTATCATTTTTCATGTAAGAAAGAATTCTAGAGGAAAAGTGAAACATTGATTATTTTACCTAAACATTTTAACATATATTAGATTACAATTGACCAATGATTCAAAAACACAGACAGTATAAGAAATAATCAAACATCCATCAAATAATAACTGAGGGAAGCTGCATCAGCGATCAACAATCAAGGTGGGGTTTGATCATTCGTATCGTTTGTTGTAAAGTTCGAACAGTTTAAAAACTTTTAACTCTAAACATCAAGTGTCTGCCACAAGAAATCAGTAAGGCTTGTCTAAAGCTAATTCAGGTTTGTGCTGGACGTAAAATCACAGATAGTAGAGCTCCATGTCCAAACTGGCAGGCCCTAGGATCAAATCCGGACCCCAACATATCAAAGTAATCGGAACTGCTCGGGTAACTCCGTCCTCAGGACAATAATCCTTTGAATGTGTCTGGAGCAATGATACTTACAGAATCACTTCTGTTTTGTTCGTCAGAAGAATAATATGCCATTAAAATCTATAGTATAGATACATGTAACATGTATCTGTGTTGTTTTGATGACTTCATAGGCATTGACATGTTTATTTTCACGCAGTTTTCCCCCGTCATACATCCGAAAGATGATTTGTGAATTACCTGAGGCATTTCGATTGCACACCAAAATAAGTGAGGGAAAGTTTCCAAGTTTACACTCAAGCATGTATAATTATAAGGGCAGTTTTATGACTGGTCACCCAAATGGCAGGAAAATCTGACAAGGTCTGGTACTATGATGGGATAATTGTTGTTTCCTATTTTTTGTACAGGTTTTTTTATTCGACCAACCTCAAAGAAAAAAGGATAGGCGTTTGGCCCAAGTTTCTTGATGAGTCTCTCCTGTAGACGTGTAAGCGGTTTCTGTTGCTCCTTCATTGGAGGGTACACCTGCATGGAGGCCAGGAACAGGTCCTTGCGGAACGTCAGTCCCAGCACATCCAAGTCCTCCCGACCATAACGGAAAGCAGCCAACACATGGGCAAACACCTTCCGCTCCTTTAGGTATTCTGGGTCCACCAACACAACTCCATCTAAAAATATAAAGATTATTCAATGTAATTAATTGCAAAAATTCCCTCCTTTTATTAAATGAGGGGACATAACTCTAATTTCTCATATCTTCTCATATTATCTCCAATGTGGTTATTTTTTCATACACACTTGCTGTAATAAAGTTATGGCATTGTCAAGGTTTATAGGTATTTAAATTACCTCTGGCTGAATCACACATACAATCTCATATTCTATTCAAGTTTTAGAAATGCTGCATGAGCAAATAACATACAAATTAACTTCTAAATTGAGACTATTTCTTGCACAAGTATATAAATATTCCTACGCACAAAAAAAATAACTTATATACTTCTTCAAATTTGAAAATAGGTTCCAGTAATAATACTAAACAACCCCAAAGGTTCTAGGCAACTGATGATAAAATCTCTTTTGTAACACCTGAACGTGCCGGTTCCCCACCCCACATCAGCATAATTATGATTTGAAGGAACATAAAACAAGTACAGTACAGTTCTCTGGGAATGTACATGCATTGTGCCTCCTCCACAGTGGAGATTTGCCACCTTACTCCTTTACAGTACAGTTCTCTGGGAATGTACATGCATTGTGTCTCCTCCACAGTGGAGATTTGCCACCTTACTCCTTTACAGTACAGTTCTCTAGGAATGTACATGCATTGTGTCTCCTTCACAGTGGGATTTGCCACTTTACTCCTTTACAGTACAGTTCTCTGGCAATGTACATGCATCGTGTCTCCTCCACAGTGGAGATTTGCCACCTTACTCCTTTACAGTACAGTTCTCTAGGAATGTACATGCATTGTGTCTCCTCCACAGTGGAGATTTGCCACCTTACTCCTTTACAGTACAGTTCTCTGGGAATGTACATGCATTGTGTCTCCTCCACCAGTGGAGATTTGCCACCTTACTCCTTTACAGTACAGTTCTCTGGGAATGTACATGTATTGTGTCTCCTCCACAGTGGAGATTTGCTACCTTACTACTTTACAGTACAGTTCTCTGGGAATGTACATGCATTGTGTCTCCTCCACCAGTGGAGATTTGCTACCTTACTCCTTTACAGTACAGTTCTCTGGGAATGTACATGCATTGTGTCTCCTCCACCAGTGGAGATTTGACACCTTACTCCTTTACAGTACAGTTCTCTGGGAATGTACATGCATTGTGTCTCCTCCACAGTGGAGATTTGCTACCTTACTACTTTACAGTACAGTTCTCTGGGAATGTACATGCATTGTGTCTCCTCCACCAGTGGAGATTTGCTACCTTACTCCTTTACAGTACAGTTCTTTGGGAATGTACATGCATTGTGTCTCCTCCACAGTGGAGATTTGCCACCTTACTCCTTTACAGTACAGTTCTCTGGAAATGTACATGCATGGTGTCTCCTCCAGAGTGGAGATTTGCCAACTTACTAATTTACAGTACAGTTCTCTGGGAATGTACATGCATTGTGTCTCCTCCAGAGTGGAGATTTGCCACCTTACTACTTTACAGTACATTTCTCTGGGAATGTACTTGCATTGCGCCTCCTCCAGAGTGGAGATTTGCCACCTTACTACTTTACAGTACAGTTGTCTGGGAATGTACATGCATTGTGTCTCCTCCAGAGTGGAGATTTGCCACCTTACTACTTTACAGTACAGTTCTCTGGGAATGTACATGCATTGTCTCCTCCGCCAGTGGAGATTTGCCACCTTACTCCTTTACAGTACAGTTCTCTGGGAATGTACATGTATTGTGTCTCCTCCACAGTGGAGATTTGCCACCTTACTCCTTTACAGTACAGTTCTCTAGGAATGTACATGCATTGCGCCTCCTCCAGAGTGGAGATTTGCCACCTTACTCCTTTCAATACAGTTCTCTGGGAATGTACATGCATTGTGTCTACTCCACAGTGGAGATTTGCCACCTTACTCCTTTACAGTACAGTTCTCTAGGAATGTACATGCATTGCGTCTCCTCCACAGTGGAGATATGCCACCTTACTCCTTTACAGTACAGTTCTCTGGGAACGTACATGCATTGTGTCTCCTCCACAGTGGAGATTTGCCACCTTACTCCTTTACAGTACAGTTCTCTGGGAATGTACATGCATTGTATCTCCTCCACAGTGGAGATATGCCACCTTATTCCTTTACAGTACAGTTCTCTGGGAATGTACATGCATTGTGTCTCCTCCACCAGTGGAGATTTGCCACCTTACTCCTTTACAGTACAGTTCTCTGGGAATGTACATGCATTGTGTCTCCTCCACCAGTGGAGATTTGCCACCTTACTCCTTTACAGTACAGTTCTCTGGGAATGTACATGCATTGTGTCTCCTCCACAGTGGAGATATGCCACCTTACTCCTTTACAGTACAGTTCTCTGGGAATGTACATGCATTGTGTCTCCTCCACCAGTGGAGATTTGCCACCTAACTCCTTTACAGTACGGTTCTCTAGGAATGTACATGCATTGTGTCTCCTCCACAGTGGAGATATGCCACCTTACTCCTTTACAGTACAGTTCTCTGGGAATGTACATGCATTGTGTCTCCTCCACAGTGGAGATTTGCCACCTTACTCCTTTACAGTACAGTTCTCTAGGAATGTACATGCATTGCGTCTCCTCCACAGTTGAGATTTGCCACCTTACTCCTTTACAGTACAGTTCTCTAGGAATGTACATGTATTGTGTCTACGCCACAGTGGAGATTTGCCACCTTACTCCTTTACAGTACAGTTCTCTGGGAACGTACATGCATTGCGTCTCCTCCACAGTGGAGATTTGCCACCTTACTCCTTTACAGTACAGTTCTCTAGGAATGTACATGTATTGCGTCTCCTCCACAGTGGAGATATGCCACCTTACTCCTTTACAGTATAGTTCTCTGGGAATGTACATGTATTGTGTCTCCTCCAAAGTGGAGATTTGCCACCTTACTCCTTTACAGTACAGTTCTCTAGGAATGTACATGTATTGTGTCTCCTCCACAGTGGAGATATGCCACCTTACTCCTTTACAGTACAGTTCTCTAGGAATGTACATGCATTGCGCCTCCTCCAGAGTGGAGATTTGCCACCTTACTCCTTTCAATACAGTTCTCTGGGAATGTACATGCATTGTGTCTACTCCACAGTGGAGATTTGCCACCTTACTCCTTTACAGTACAGTTCTCTAGGAATGTACATGCATTGCGTCTCCTCCACAGTGGAGATATGCCACCTTACTTCTTTACAGTACAGTTCTCTGGGAACGTACATGCATTGTGTCCCCTCCACAGTGGAGATTTGCCACCTTACTCCTTTACAGTACAGTTCTCTGGGAATGTACATGCATTGTGTCTCCTCCACAGTGGAGATATGCCACCTTACTCCTTTACAGTACAGTTCTCTGGGAATGTACATGCATTGTGTCTCCTCCACCAGTGGAGATTTGCCACCTTACTCCTTTACAGTACAGTTCTCTGGGAATGTACATGCATTGTGTCTCCTCCACCAGTGGAGATTTGCCACCTTACTCCTTTACAGTACAGTTCTCTGGGAATGTACATGCATTGTGTCTCCTCCACCAGTGGAGATTTGCCACCTTACTCCTTTACAGTACAGTTCTCTGGGAATGTACATGCATTGTGTCTCCTCCACAGTGGAGATATGCCACCTTACTCCTTTACAGTACAGTTCTCTGGGAATGTACATGCATTGTGTCTCCTCCACAGTGGAGATTTGCCACCTTACTCCTTTACAGTACAGTTCTCTAGGAATGTACATGCATTGCGTCTCCTCCAAAGTGGAGATTTGCCACCTTACTCCTTTACAGTACAGTTCTCTAGGAATGTACATGTATTGTGTCTCCTCCACAGTGGAGATATGCCACCTTACTCCTTTACAGTATAGTTCTCTGGGAATGTACATGTATTGTGTCTCCTCCACAGTGGAGATTTGCCACCTTACTCCTTTACAGTACAGTTCTCTAGGAATGGACATGTATTGTGTCTCCTCCACCAGTGGAGATTTGCCACCTTACTCCTTTACAGTACAGTTCTCTGGGAATGTACATGCATTGTGTCTCCTCCACAGTGGAGATTTGCCACCTTACTCCTTTACAGTACAGTTCTCTGGGAACGTACATGCATTGTGTCTCCTCCACCAGTGGAGATTTGCCACCTTACTCCTTTACAGTACAGTTCTCTGGGAACGTACATGCATTGTGTCTCCTCCACCAGTGGAGATTTGCCACCTTACTCCTTTACAGTACAGTTCTCTAGGAATGTACATGCATTGTGTCCCCTCCACAGTGGAGATTTGCCACCTTACTCCTTTACAGTACAGTTCTCTGGGAATGTACATGCATTGTGTCTCCTCCACAGTGGAGATTTGCCACCTTACTCCTTTACAGTACAGTTCTCTGGGAACGTACATGCATTGTGTCTCCTCCACCAGTGGAGATTTGCCAACTTACTCCTTTACAGTACAGTTCTCTAGGAATGTACATGCATTGTGTCTCCTCCACAGTGGAGATTTGCCACCTTACTCCTTTACAGTACAGTTCTCTGGGAATGTACATGCATTGTGTCTCCTCCACAGTGGAGATTTGCCACCTTACTCCTTTACAGTACAGTTCTCTGGGAATGTACATGCATTGTGTCTCCTGCACAGTGGAGATTTGCCACCTTACTCCTTTACAGTACAGTTCTCTAGGGAATGTACATGCATTGTGTCTCCTGCACAGTGGAGATTTGCCACCTTACTCCTTTACAGTACAGTTCTCTAGGAATGTACATGCATTGTGTCTCCTGCACAGTGGAGATTTGCCACCTTACTCCTTTACAGTACAGTTCTCTAGGAATGTACATGCATTGTGTCTCCTCCACCAGTGGAGATATGCCAGCCTTACTCGTTTACAGTACAGTTCTCTGGGAATGTACATGCATTGCTGTCTCCTCCACAGTGGAGATATTGCCAGCTTACTCCTTTACAGTACAGTTCTCTGGGAATGTACATGCATTGCGTTCTCCTCCACAGTGGAGATTATGCCACCTTACTCCTTTACAGTACAGTTCTCTGGGAATGTACATGCATTGTGTCTCCTCCACAGTGGAGATATGCCACCTTACTCCTTTACAGTACAGTTCTCTAGGAATGTACAAGCATTGTGTCTCCTCCACCAGTGGAGATTAGCCACCTTACTCCTTTACAGTACAGTTCTCTGGTAATGTACATGCATTGTGTCTCCTCCACAGTGGAGATTTGCCACCTTACTCCTTTACAGTACAGTTCTCTAGGAATGTACATGCATTGCGTCTCCTCCACCAGTGGAGATTTGCCACCTTACTCCTTTACAGTACAGTTCTCTGGGAATGTACATGCATTGTGTCTCCTCCACCAGTGGAGATTTGCCACCTTACTCCTTTACAGTACAGTTCTCTGGGAATGTACATGCATTGTGTCTCCTCCACCAGTGGAGATTTGCCACCTTACTCCTTTACAGTACAGTTCTCTGGGAATGTACATGCATTGTGTCTCCTCCACCAGTGGAGATTTGCGACCTTACTCCTTTACAGTACAGTTCTCTAGGAATGTACATGCATTGTGTCTCCTGCACCAGTGGAGATTTGCCACCTTACTCCTTTACAGTACAGTTCTCTAGGAATGTACATGCATTGTGTCTCCTCCACAGTGGAGATTTGCCACCTTACTCCTTTACAGTACAGTTCTCTAGGAATGTACATGCATTGTGTCTCCTCCACAGTGGAGATTTGCCACCTTACTCCTTTACAGTACAGTTCTCTAGGAATGTACATGCATTGTGTCTCCTCCACAGTGGATATTTGCCACCTTACTCCTTTACAGTACAGTTCTCTGGGAATGTACATGCATTGTGTCTCCTCCACAGTGGAGATTTGCCACCTTACTCCTTTACAGTACAGTTCTCTGGGAATGTACATGCATTGTGTCTCCTGCACAGTGGAGATTTGCCACCTTACTCCTTTACAGTACAGTTCTCTGGGAATGTACATGCATTGTGTCTCCTCCACAGTGGAGATTTGCCACCTTACTCCTTTACAGTACAGTTCTCTAGGAATGTACATGTATTGTGTCTCCTCCGCCAGTGGAGATTTGCCACCTTACTCCTTTACAGTACAGTTCTCTGGGAATGTACATGCATTGTGACTCCTCCACAGTGGAGATTTGCCACCTTACTCCTTTACAGTACAGTTCTCTAGGAATGTACAAGTATTGCGTCTCCTCCACAGTGGAGATTTGCCACCTTACTCCTTTACAGTACAGTTCTCAGGGAATGTACATGTATTGTGTCTCCTCCACCAGTGGAGATTTGCCACCTTACTCCTTTACAATACAGTTCTCTGGGAATGTACATGCATTGTGTCTCCTCCACAGTGGAGATTTGCCACCTTACTCCTTTACAGTACAGTTCTCTAGGAATGTACATGCATTGTGTCTCCTCCGCCAGTGGAGATTTGCCACCTTACTCCTTTACAGTACAGTTCTCTAGGAATGTACATGCATTGTGACTCCTCCACAGTGGAGATTTGCCACCTTACTCCTTTACAGTACAGTTCTCTGGGAATGTACATGTATTGTGTCTCCTCCACCAGTGGAGATTTGCCACCTTACTCCTTTACAGTACAGTTCTCTGGGAATGTACATGCATTGTGTCTCCTCCACCAGTGGAGAATTGCCACCTTACTCCTTTCAATACAGTTCTCAGGGAATGTACATGCATTGTGTCTCCTCCCTAGTGGAGATTTGCCACCTTACTCTTTCACTCCTTAATCCCCACTCCAACCCCATCCATAAACTTTCACCCAAAAGATAAAAATTCTGTATGAATAAAAACTGAAAATAGCCAACTGTTTAATGTTTAACAGACTGAAGTATCATTCATTTTACATAAATTAAGTAAGTTAGACAGTTATAAAATTTTGAAATTCATTTAAATAAACCTTAGCATAATCTTATAAAAGAAAATCATAGAACAATTTTCAAATTATGAAAATGCTAAACTTAGCAAGCTTAGCAAAAATTGACCAGGTTTAGGAAAAAGTAAGTAAATCCAAATTAGCCAACTCCTTCTTTGGATTCACAGATCAGATTTGCACATTTTGCTGCTGAATTGAGATATCTTATTACCTTTGAATAGACATGTGACCAAGTAACTAAAGTTTTGTCATACTTAATAAAAAATAAAACATGATATGGCTAAATGAATGAGGCATGATGTCAGCTAAATCTTCAACCTCTGATTTTCATCTTCAGTGCCAATATAAATTATATAACTATACCAACACCTTCTCATATAACAAAATCATGTTGCACTTTTTTTTATAAAACAATGATACATCCTCACACATTCAAAATATATCCAAACAAAATATCTCTCAATTAATGACACATGTGACAAATGTAAGACCAGTGGATCTAAAAACAAGATTTTATCAGGGATTTCATTCATGTCGAGCTTAAGTACATGTAACAAAGTACATGTAAACTCTTCATACAGAAAAAAGTAACAACTGTATATAACACATGTATAACAATATGCAATATTGTAAATTGATCCAGAGGGAGCTGTATTAATTAATTTTTTTCTAAAAATGCTCACACTCAAATTTTCAGCAAATTGCCTTTTTTAAGAGTTAAACATAAATAAATTATGTCTCTACATATTTGCAAAAATTATATCAAATCTATATGGACATAAACGTTTGCAAATATGTGGAGATATAATTTGTTTATGTTCAACTCTTGAAAAAGGCAATTTGCCAAAAATTTGAGGGAGAGCGTTTTTAGGAAAAATATAACAATATGGATTTTACTGTTGCTGAAGCATGTTCTAAAGATGTGACATTTTTATGGACCTTTCCTTAACTATCAATCTAATTTTTTTAGTAAACAAATCCTACAATCAGTATAAAGGTATAGAGAATGTCATTGATTGATCAACAGTTGACCAATGTTTGACTTACTTGAAACAGAAGAACATGGCATATTTTAGTGTAATGCCATTCATACTCAAGTGACCTACCGTAGATTCAATAGGAATTTGTCAAAAAAACAAAAGGATAAGTTGAAAACTGCAGACTTATTGCTGTGCACAAACTTTCCTAGAATAAGCAGTTCTCACATATTTCAAATTAGCTTTTAGATTTATGTGTTGGTGGTTGCATGGGATAAATACAAGACTTTATTATTGATGGTTCTGATATTTGTATATTAATCCTCCCCTTATACTGTAAACTTCGTATTTAATGTCCTCGAAGGCGTTCCAATTTCCAAAAAGAGAGCATTAATTAAAATTCAGTTGCCTGTACTTTTACAAGTTTTAGAAGTTAAGTTTAATTTAGTTAAAAGTGAAGTTAACACTGTTATTCATAGGATTATCGGGTTATTGAAAACTTTATGTGGACAGATGTTGTGTAAAGAAAGTTTTATTTTACAAACATGTTTTTAATAGTTTGTCCTTAATTTTTTTTTTCTGAAAATCTTTAGAGGTGTGTGTGTGGGGGGGGGGGGGGGGTCAGGTGATATTTGGACACAGTTTTCTTCTATATAAAAAAAGTAAATGTTTCGACCCACAGATAGGGTCAGAGTGGGCCGGGTAAAATTTGGATACAGTTTTGCTTCTAGACAAAAAAGCAAATGTTTCGACTTACCGATGGGGTCAATAGAAGTTAGGTGAAATTTGGGTACAGTTTTTCTTCTAGATAAAAAAGTAAATGTTTCGACTCACCAATGGGGTCACTGTGGGTCAGGTGATCGATGAAATCTCGCTTGCCCAAGTAGACCGTGATCTTCCCATTAGGACTGCTCTTCTTGAACACTCTGAAATGACAAAATACAGTGATATGTGAATATATTTATTTTTGTGATTTTTATTTGTGTTTTTGTTACACAGCCCAATTAGGGTCATATTGGTGGTGTCCAGATAATTACTGGTGGAGGAAGACCACAGACTTATATCTGGGTAGAACCACCGGCGCACCGAAGATTAGCTGAAAAACCTCCTGACATGAAGAGTGAATATATAATACACAACTTATATAAAGTTAGAACAGTCTTCAAAATTGAATTTTTTAAGCAACTTGGTGGCAAGTTGTTTGTTTATTTATTTGATTTGTTGTCCCATCAACAGTGTTCAGTTATCTGGAGACGGTGTGCACTTGCAACAGATATAGTGCTGTCTTTTCTGTGTATAGCCTGCCGTGAACACCTGGCATGATACCACACCCAGTCACAATATCCTGACACCGTACCCACAGGTAACCTTCTCTTTTATTTATATAAAAATAAAAAATCTCCAACTTTGTAAATGAAAATTTGCCACTTTGGCCTCAGAAAAAGTACACATGTATGCATACCACACCAGCAAGATGGAAGAACAATAAATAATAATAAACCACAATTATTTTTTTTATATAATAAGAAAAGTAATAATAATAATAATTACAATAATAATAATGATAGTAATAATAGAAATAATAATAATAGAAGATCAGGCCAGATGTCCATTAATACACAAGAATATTAACATGCATAATAATCAACAATATTGTTGTTTTAAAACTGTTTCCATGTTACCCCCCTTATTACACACATACGGAAGTAGAAATTTGAATTAAGTTTTCAACTTATATGACTTGGAAAGCCATATGTTATAGTAAAAGCCTAAATATAGAGCATATAAACAAAAAGCCAACACACCCTATGTGTAAAACTGAAGTAAACATCTGAATTTAGTTTTTCTACTTATGTTATGAAGGGATAATAGAATAAATATACAGCATAAAAAACAGACCATTCAACCCAATTACATGTACATGTCTAGAACTTACAGCACAGCAAGGCTGTTAATTAATGTTGATGTAATTTTACCTATGTTTCAAAGCTTTCACAACATTGGCAGCCAGTTTCATATATACCAGTTGACTTGTACTAGAAAATTATTAAGAGGCTTCCTTTTTTTTCTCAAACGTATTTACTAGAGTTAGATATCGCTGCTGAAAATGTATCACGATATTATCACCATATCTGAATTGCTTTGCAATATAGTATCATGATATTTTCATAGATACAAAATAAATGCAATTTAGTGAATATACGCCTTACCAAATTAATATCCTCATTTCTGTTTATTGTTTTATAGGTTTATTAACTGAAAACATCACTGTGACTAGAATGCTTTTTATTTTCAGTATTTTGTGAAATAAAGCACATCGATATATATTTTTTGCCGCTAGTTAAGCTGTATAATAGATTCATTTTTTCAGTTACACAGGCGGCATGTAAGTAAACAATACGGACATAAATTATAGCTTTTCGTGGATAGTTATAGTATTGTCCTGTATCGATACCTCAGCATTGTATTGCGATAATGTATCGTGAAGGGCTTATCACAATTCACCGATGCATAGATGATATCGGCCTATCGCTAGAAATTACATAATTCAGATTAGAATATTAGGCTACCAAAAATTTGACTCTTCAGTAATGGACATGGCAAGCAAACCTTACAAATGCACTTGTCATATTTCTCATGAACTGCAGAGAAAAAAAACTTTTTCTGGAGGCAAATTGTGAATTTATCTATTTCACAATACCACTCATGTTGTGTTTTAAAAGCAGTTCTGAAAATGTACGATTAACAAAATGCTCCTTCCTATTTACATACATGTACATATCCTGTAAACCCTGTTTTCCTTTGCAATCAAGTTAATAAGATTAACTTAACAAACCTAATTCTTAATTAAAAATTGTAACACTATGATTCAAGAAGAATATAATTATTACTAAACCTTTCAAAATGTAAGAAATCTTTGTTTTACCTAATTTTGCATGTATACAAAGACTCACCTGATGGTTACATTTATAATTAAATATAAATAAGATTTAAGTTTCATAAAATAATGTTTGTGGTACATGTACATATTTCAATAATTACAATTTTTGTTTCTACTTACTCTGGACCTTTGTCTTTTTTTGGCATCACCATGACAATAACTGTGATTGTCTTCAATTACTCAAAAAAAAAAAAATCTGCTTTTAGAGCTGCACTATCAACAACACTATCTAGCACTGGTCCAATGCAACACTTTTGACAAAAATATGTCAGCTGGCAACTTGTTGTTGTTTTTTATCAACAATTTCAACTTTTTACACACAATCACCTATCTTTTTTTTCTATTGTTACAAAGTGTAATGTCTAGTGTTCTGAAATACAAGATTCTTCAATTTATTTCCTATAGTACAAAATCTTGTCATAAATTCTGCTCAGACAAGATACAACACCAGCAGAAAAACTTGACCGGCCTTCTGTCAATGTTTCTTTGTCCAGACTAGACTTTTTTGTGTGAACTGTAATGTAGCTAATATTGTTCAACCACCATCAAGACATTGTCGAACACTTTGAACTGTGGCTTATGGTTGAGTTACAAGACTCTTCACAAGTGAAAACCACAAAATGGCCTCCTCAGACTCTTCACAAATGAAAACCACAAACTGATGTCCCTAATACTCTCTAGAGCTGAAAAGTAATTATGTCAAGCATGAATAAATTAAATACAGATGGTTTGTGTACAGACAATTTCACAAATAAAAGCCAGAAAATTAAGTTCCTAGAGTCTTTGGGAATGAAAACAAACTACTCTTCACAAATGAAAACCACAATGTAATGCCCCAGATGCTCTTCACAAATGAAAACTAAAAGCAAGTGTCCCAAAACTTTTCAAAGTGAAAACCACTTGTGTCCCAAATAATATTAACAGCTGAAGACAAGAAATTGTGTAACCTGTTTACAGCGTGCAGCAAGAAATGAAGTCCAACATCTGCAGCATGTCATTAAAGAAATTTGAGAAATTTATGTACATTCTCCACCAAACCTCACTCGATGTCATCAACAATTGACAAGAAAATATGTCCCAGATGAATTACAGATTATAGTTTAAGCAGATAGGCAGCTAGAAAATGTCAAAAGGCCAATGCATGTAAGAAGTCTTTGCACTTCAGGAAAATTTGTTATTTAACACAGTTTCACTCCTTCAGAAAGTCATTTTCTCCTCCACTTTTCAAGAACACCCAGGCGATCCTATGAGATCAAAATCCTTATCTGAACTTAACACAAATGCTGAAGCTTTGCTATCATTAAAAATGGATGGTATCTTCATTTATGCATCCACAGAATTTATAGTCCTGAGATATATACAGTGGATTTGAACAGCTTGACTATTCCTCAAAAGGCAAGCAATCAAGACATTGATCTTTTCTTGCCTTGCTTAATTGCAAATGCAATTATCAGCAACCAGCATGCAGTGAAGTTTTCAGAGTACATCAGCAAAATACCTTAAAGGAAAACCTCTAGAGTGACCTTTGAACCTAATCAGGAACATTGACCCAAGGTTAAAGGTTAACCAATGGCAAAACAGAGAGCAAAAATTGGTGCAAGACTGTATATTCACATATATAATTAACACATTTTTGGAAGTTTACAGGAAAGATGCCACTATTAACTCATTGTCATGGCTGCCAAAGGCATGGACAGTGGGCTGGATGCAACAACCAAAGCCAAAGGACAATAAGTGTAGAAGAAGTTCAGAATGAGATAGTGCGGTTTTGCAAGGTGTGACACATGATCACAAAATGAAAATACTGAACTGTAATGCAAATTTGATGTAGAAAAAAAGGAAGAAAAGCTGGGAAATGATAATTAACTAGCACAGAAAAATCATTAGACTAATGCAAGACAACACACCCATTTATTCCATTAGCAAATTTGATCAAAGGAAACATGACATCCATGGTCTTATCAAAAATGAGAGGATGGTCTGACAAGATAATAAGAAGCACATACACAAAAACACATGTTGGAGGCAAAGATATTGATAGAAAGAAAATAAAAGAGTATAAAAGAGATTGTGTTAATTAATGTTGCATGACAAGAAACAACTAGAGGCTTCATCAGCTCAGAGTAGATTGGATGGGGTTGGGGTGGGGGAATATGGCTTAAGTATAACTGAATACATATTGTGGTAGACCCAGACCTGGTTACAATGTCCAAAGCTGAACTTTTTCAATGGTAGATAGTAAAACAGACCACAGATTATGGAAGATTTGTTGTCCATATCTGACCATGGCAGATTATAAAACTGGGTGTCCAAATTGTGACAGACTCAAATGTCTAAAGCCAAACTTTTTTCAATGGCAGATTTAGAAAAGTGAATACATCATTGCGAAGGCTTATAACCTAAAGTCGATCATTTTAAATGGCAGACTGTAAAATTGAGTGCACAGATTGTGGCAGACTCAATGTCTAAAGCTGACCTTTTTACAATGGCAGTTGCTAAATGTATCATAGCAGACTCTCTGGAGAGACAGCAATGGCACCTGCAACTTAACTCATCGCCATCTGCACCTAGCCTTGCAAGAAACAACCTATGTTCAATGGCACAACAACAATAACAATCATAAAAGATTGCAAAACTGAGTACAGAGTGTGGCACATTCAATGTCGACCATTTTACAATGGCAGATTGTACAACTGAATACAGCATTGTGGCCAATGAATTGTTCTAAGCTGACCATATTACAGTGGTAGATTTTAAAACTGAGTTTAGATTGTAGCAGGTTCACTATCCATAGCTGACCAGGTTCACCATCCATAGCTGACCAGGTTACAATGGTAGATTGTAAAACTGAGTTTAGATTGTAGCAGGTTCACTATCCATAGCTGACCAGGTTCACTATCCATAGCTGACCAGGTTACGATGGAAGATTGAAAAACTGAGTTTAGATTGTAACAGGTTCACTATCCATAGCTGACCAGGTTACAATGGCAGATTGAAAAAATGAGTTAAGATTGTAGCAGGTTCACTATCCATAGCTGACCAGGTTCACTATCAATAGCTGACCAGGTTACAATGGTAGATTGTAAAACTGAGTTTAGATTGTACTAGGTTCGCTATCCATAGCTGACCAGGTTACAATGGCAGCTTGAAAAATTGAGTTAAGATTGTAGCAGGTTCAACATTAATGGCTGACCAGGTTACAATGGTAGATTGTAAAACTGAGTTTAGATTGTAGCAGGTTCAACATCAATAGCTGACCAGGTTACAATGGTAGATTGTAAAACTGAGTTTAGATTGTAGCAGGTTCACTATCCATAGCTCACCAGGTTACAATGGAAGATTGTAAAACTTAGTACTTGCTTAAGTCTCAAGATTTCTGGACTGAATATCTTCAAAGACATATGTCTGAAATTTTGGACAATGCTTTAACTTGGCTACGCTGATGTGAAAATCGAACTAAAGTTGCAAAAAAGAAGACTTCATTTTCTTGGTATCAAAATGGGTGCTTTAAAGTGAGGACCTTGGATAAGGAATGGATGGGGAATACAGGGCTAAATCATCAAGGCCTCTTCAAACAAATTTAGTATTCTGATAGTAAAACAAGAAAACTTACCTTAAATTACAACCAGTCTAGACTAATTTGCAAAATCATCTGACAAAGAAGACATGTGTAATAAATAAACAGAAGAAAGCAGAGCCATTACAAACTTATGAGATCTCTCAACAAAAAAAACTTTGGCACTTTACGCCTAATCATTCTAAATTTAATTATAAGTACTGCAAAATTTAAATAATTTGCCTTCGACAACATGCAAATATAACAGGATGTGTTGCCATAGCCTAGGCAGCAAATTTTAGGTGCATATCTGGGCCCTTTTTAAAATTAATCACAATTTTAAGGGAAATAACCTTTGTGGTAATAATTTTTAATATATTGGGTTCTTTTCTAATAAATAACAGGTAAAATGTGGATATGCAAACTTAACGCGAAATATGAATGACTAAAATGCAGATGTGTATAAGTTAAATCATTTTAAACCTTTTCATCTTGATTGGTGTGGTAATAAGATTTTATAACATAGAAACTATGGAAATAAAACATATCATTCCTAACCTGGGTTAGGCATGGACTTTCTTAGTGTTTTTGGTACTTTTAGATTTTCGATTTTATGAATGGAGGCAAATAGTGTACTTCCTGATTGGACAATTAAGATCATTACCTGAGTAATCTGGATCTACACTATTTGTCTAAGCCTAAGCAATTAGTGCTTAGCAGGCCAAGAGAAAGATAATTTTAAATGTGTCTTGTTTGTTTATTGGGTTTATCGTCCCACCAACAATACTTCAGTTATCTGGAGACGATGTCCACTTGAAGCAGATATAGTGCTGCCTTCACTGTGTATAGCATACCCTAAACACCTGGCATGATACCACACCCAGTCACATTATCCTAACACCGGGCCAACCAGTCATGGAACTGCCCTTATATTTGCTTGTGCGTTAGCAAGGGAGCTATACCAGTACCATTTTTAATGACTCTGGTATGCCGTGGCCCAGGATCAAACTCAGGGCATCCAGCATCAGTAGCCGACGCTCTACAGATTGCACTACAACGTCCGGTCAATGAGTAAAATTATCAGAGTAACTTAAATGATTTATTTAGGTCCATATTTGACAGTATGAAAATATTAAATCAACTAAGGAATAAAATTATTTCAAATATATTAAAGCAAACGATTTCTAGTGGGTTAAAGAGCAGAGTTTTCCAAAAGATTTTTTTTTATGTTTATAATTGCCTTACCTGCCTGCAGAGTAAAACAAAACTTTTGACTGCAGTTAAATTATCAAATAAGATCTGTGCAGTTTTGTCTAGTGGCAAGGACACATACTTGTAATTGGACAATTTAATATTGTCCAGTGTATGGTGTAGGCAGTTATAATGTACACTTTGTTACATTTCTAGCTTTCTCAAAATGTATATTGGTAGTGTTGGTGTGGTAGTGTTAGTGGTAGTGAAGGTGGTAGTGATTGTGGTGGTAGTGGTTGTGGTGGTAGTGGTAGTGAAAATGGTAGTGGTGGTAGTTGTGGTGGTGGTAGCAAAGGTGGTAGTGGTGGTAGAAGTGGTGGGGGTGGTAATGAAGATGGTAGTGATGGTAGTAGTGGTAATGGTAGTGGTAGTGAAGGTGGTAGTGGTGGTAGTAGTGGTGGTAGTGAAAATGGTAGTGGTGGTAGTAGTGGTGGTGGTGGTAGTGAAGATGGTAGTGATGGTAGTAGTGGTGATAGTAGTAGTGGTAGTGAAGGTGGTACTGGTGGTAGTAGTGGTAGTGAAGATGGTAGTCGTGGTAGTAATGGTGGTGGTGGTAGTGAAGGTGGTAGAGATGGTAATTTTGGTTGGCTGCAGAATAACCTGGTCCCTGTCTCATCTCATTAATCAGATTGCAGTCCACATAAGCAAATTAATACTAATCCAATTAACCTGATCACGCAGATTTCTGTCCTTTTACAGTCTGGCTGCCTACTTTCACAAATCTGTCCAGATTACTTTTTCCAAGAAACATGAAAAGGCAAGGAGTTTTTGCGAGATACATAAGACAAAGAAAAATTCTGTATACATACTTGGGCAGTCAAAGATAAACAGTATTTGTACGTTACAGCATGGAAAAAAAGTGCTGCAACATATAGAAAAGTGTAATCACTCGTTGTAGCTTTGTGCGCATCTATGTCAACAAACTGAGAGAAAGAAAAGTTGTAAAACTGTGGAAAGAAGAAAGTGGTTCATTCAATTATTCAGAGGTTTTGACAGATAGTAAGATTTTGAGAGGTGAAGAATAGTTTTGGGAAAGATTCGGAAACTTAGTGCAAATGAAAGATTTTTAAAAATATAAGCATAGTCGCACAGAAAACAGAAACTGCATGAAGTATTTAGCATCTGGACTTGGTTGTAGACCATCTGGAAAAAGACTGTAAATCTTCATGCAACTGACTGACTTTTACCATGCATCACAAACAGCTTGGAATGACTTCACACTAGTCGAAGGATTGAAAAAAGAAGTTCCTAGTGTCAAGAAAAGCTGATTTTATTTATTTTTTTCGCCCGGATTTTTTAGACTTGATTGCAAAAGTACAACCTAGAGACATCAAGTTTTATATGTATCTAAACTTGTTGTTAAACTAAAAAAACAACAACTGAAATACAGATGAACATTAAAATGAAATACTCATTAACGAGATGTGACAAGTCTTATTAAATACAGAAGGAAACTGACAAACTGACCAATGGCTTACAAGGATATTGAGCTTCTTTGTTCCAGGCGTTAAACTTCTAAGAAAGGTAGGTTTTCGCTTTCGATTATCTCAATTCATTTTTTAGTTTCCTGAAATGAGTCTGTATATGTTACTATTCTTGTTTCACAAAGGTGTGAATCCTGACAAAACAGTTATAAGATAATTAAACAGATGTTGGGGAATTTTCTTTAAAAAAAAACTGGGGCAATTTTTAATAAATATTATTTTACATGTTATTACTGATAAAGTATTTCTGTAGTAACCAATGTAAAAAAGATGATATTTTACAATATGTCTATGCATGAAAGTAACTAAGAAAAAGTTTGTACAAATATTTTTTACAAAAATTGTTGATATATTTTGGTTATGACACAAAAATCTTATTTTGCCCAAATCTGTACATACAAAAAAAAAAAAAAAAAAAAAATCTGCGAAAAAAAAAAATACTCGCAACAAACAACAGAAAACTTCATTTAACATAAAGTTAGAATATATACTTGCAAGGAAAAAATATTGATAAAATAATTGACGTCTGATATTGCAGAAAAAAAATTAATAGAAGAATGAAAAAAAATGTGAAAACAGTTCTTCCAGGTCAAGACTTACAAACAGTATCATACTGCAGATAATTCAAACTATTATAAATAACATGTCGATAACCTGACAGGCCTTCTAAGCCAATTGTTGTTTGGACATAAGATACATTGCCTTCATTTTTATTTTTCTAATGCTGAAGATCTTAATTTTCTTCATCATTTTTCTGTTGATTAGTACTAATTAAATATCTTATGCCTTCTTTTCTCCAATTTTTTTTTGTATTAAAAAAACACCTCTTGAGAAGAAAAAAGTCAAGCAACAGGCTACTGAAAGACTTTAGCTATACAAGATGAAAACATGGAAATTATTAATGAAACTTATTTTACTGAATTACTAACCATCCCCAATTACATTAGATTTTGTTTCCTTACAGATTGTTGATGCAAGTTATTGTAGTAACATAGAAAATGTTTGTGTTTTTATGTAAAATATCATTCACAATAACGACATTAACATACACACACAAAAAAATAGATATATTGCTATGAAAAAAAATATAATGGAAGTTTTAAAAACATTCCAAGTAAATATAAACAAGAAATGTCATTGGAATTTATACAAATGTGTGCCGACCCAGCACGCAGGAAGTTGCCAGGACAGTTTATATAACCTTTATTGACCTTGACTTCATGTATTTGTAAATGTTATACAAAATGGTAAAGTTTGATTTCATTAGAGTAAAATAACATGACACTTATGGCTACAAGAACTAATTATGATCTTTGATATAACTTTGACTTCTGGTAGCTGAAAATATTATGCTTTGTTTTGTTTTTTAAATTCATCGCAGCGACCAATCATGATCATTTTAGCAACGTCCAACTATTTTGGTGGTAGAAGTCTAGGTAGAACCACTGGCACACGGCAGGTCAGCTGGAGACCTTCCCACACCGAAGGGGACTCGAACCCACGTGGTGAGAGTCTAAGATGTCCGAGGAGTAACAAGTCAGCAACTCTACCACTACGCCATGGGCGCCCCCTTAAATATTATGAGCGATAAGTATGTCTGCTAAATGAAGTTCGATTGAATTACTGTAACCAAACAAAAAAAACAGACAGTTATTACTGTGACACAATAATCTGACAGATGGGCGGACATACGGACCTTTAGACAGACGCATGATAGTCAGAGGGGCAGTGGGACTGCTTTATAGCAACCTTTCAAGTGCATATTTGCCATTACGCACTTTATGCACATGCGTAACCTCGAAAATACTTCTCACTTTTTGGGGCAAAAAAGGCCATAAAAAATGCACCTGAGCCAATGTAGCTGAAAACAATTTTCTGGGGGACAGCGGTGCTCACTGACCCAACTAGTAATTGTGCGTAGCTTCAGAAATGGTCCAGATACGCACCTGCAACCTTTGGCGGCATAAATAAGTAAATTTTCGTTTATGACAGCATCTAAAAAATAATCAGAACTATTACATCACCTTTTCTGGTAGTGCTCTGGCCTTCCAGGTTCTGTTATACCCATTCTTCCAGAATTACTACTCCACAAATTGTAATTATAATACTGCTTACTATCACTTATGCAAAAAAAATCACTAAAATACAAAGAATTTTTTAAAAGAAACCTGTTAAGTCAACAAGTATCTTTTCTCATGTAGTTTTGACTCTCATCAAAAGATTGTTCTGAATAAGAAAAAACAAAAAATGAGAGATAATTAATAGTGTTGATTAGATTTTATCTACTTTGCACCTTCTAATGAAAAATAAGCAAACGAAAGAAAAAAATATCAACTCTTTTCTGAAAATACTAAAAAAAAACAAGTTTGTCTTTTCAAAATACCCGTTTTTCTAATGATTTAATAAAAAAATTGCAAATGATGATTTTTTTTTTAAATTATTATTTACAAAAATGTAGGTTTTGAAATGATATTGCCATTCCAGTCTAAATACATAATAATTTAGACATTTAATCCAGATGAAAAGAAAAAAAGCCTGAATGTAGTCATGGAAAAACTATTTTAACATTCTGAGAATACTTTTTCCACAAATTTTGTTCACATCACCTAAACAAACACACATATGTCCCTAACATACACAAGTAACAATTGACTCTCTCAATCCTTTCATTAAATACTTTCCTACCTCCAATATTTATAACTTTTATCAGCTTTTCTCCCAACACACCTCAGACTCTATAATGGGTCTAAGGATCGTGACTGAGGGCTTCCAATTAGAAGTCAGCTCTCCTAATGAGGGAGGTAGGAAAAGTATAATTACAATGATGTGTGACATTAGCCGCTTTTTAGTGTCAGAAATTGTTATAAAAAGACTGTAAACTTGTCAAGATATCACGAATTCTTGTACTTTAACATTGCTGTTCTTTGTATGATTTTTTCCCATGTTCAGTTTGAAAGAAGCACAATATTTATCTCCCTTATAAGCATACATGAGAACTTTTTCTGAGGTCAAAGTGGGAGATGTTCACTTGCAAAGTGGGAGATTTGTTATTTTCATATAAACAAAGAAAGGAATATATAATTTGATTCCAAATAGGGGGATTTCTGAAACTGTGGAAAAAAGAGCCCTCATTTTCAAATAATTTTGAACCTTGAAAGTGGGAGTCTCCCTCTCAAAGTGGGAGAGTTCTCATATCTGTATAAGATGGAATGCATGTAATAATATATTACAAGAAACTGGGCATGGTTGTAAGACATCCTAGGCACCATAGGGAGCATGTGATTTAAACAAGTAGATGACTTTTCTTGGAACTAAACACTTTCTTACAATGTTGATTCAATTCGTTAATATGTGATAGTAGGAACTGTAACTCTGATGGGAACTATAGTCTACCTGCTACTTTGCTTTTTTTCCTTATTGACTGCTACATTAGTAATAACAAGCTGCATTGTAAACATACTTGAATTCTTTTGTTAAACAATACCTTGCCACACAGCTGAGAATTTGTATTAATGCATGCTAACTTTGAATAATTGCAAGCTTCTCTTGATTATTGCAAGCTACACTGTAAAAGCAGATTACTTGGTTCTGTTCTCAGAAAAAGGTCACACAGAACAGCTGCTATTTCCAGTTATTGCCTGCTACACTATCATTCTCATAAAAAAAATCCTTTCCATAAGAGACAATGCTCTTCAAAGCCACGGCCAAAAATGAACCAGTAGCCCATATACTGTTTACTTGCATAATATGCTCGCTTAATATTACAAATTTATTTCCATTTATCAAAATAACAAATGTGATCGTAATAAAGTCTGGCAGTTTCCCAATGAATAAAAAACAAAGTAAGTGTCATAATAACACACTTTTTCAGGTCTATAAAGACAGAAACGTTATGTAATGAAATCTTTGATATATATTTCTTGAATAACTTTCTACTTTCAGATCTTCAAAAATGTTGGGGTTTTTTTTACATTTTTAAAGGAGTGGCTATCAAGTAATCAGAACATACTTGGTATATTGATAGTGAATACAGACAAATTTAGTTTGTCTATATTGCCACATTGAATCAGAAACACTCTTTTAATATCAAAGACTTTAAGTGACACAATAAAACCAAAAAGCTAATTCAAGTATTTTTCTGTAAATGTCATATTAAACCAAAATTGATGTCGTAAAAAAAATGCAAAAATGCATTGTCACAGAGTGAACAATAAAACATGAAGAACCATCATACATGTGAACTCTCCCATTTTTGGAGGGAGACTCCCATTTTTGGTGGGAGACTCCCACTTTTGGAGGGAGACACCCTTTTTTAAGGTTCAATATTATTTGAAAATAAGGGATGTTTTACACATTTTCATAAATCTCTCTACTAGGAAACAGATAATGTCCTTCTTTGCGTATATGAAAATAACAAATCTCCTATTTTGCAAGTGAAAAATCTAACATTTTAGCCTCAGCGAAAGTTCAAATGTATGAACCAGCCTAAAAATATTCTCCATAAATTATAGACAAGTGGTGAAAATCTTACACTTTTCCAAACCAAACCAGAGAAAACCTGTTTCAAAACTGAGTTTCTTGGTGTTACTACATAAAATTATAATATTATGCCAAATGCTAATATCCTTTGTCAATTTGCACTGTGATGTCAGTGAACATGCTACCAAGTAGAAAATCAATCCCAGAAAAAAAAAGGGGGGCAGGATGCAAATTCCATGCTTAATAAAGTTTAATCAGAGCCACTCAGATTTGTTACTATAAATTACACATATCTGTTATCACACTATAATTAAATTCCTAGAAAGTATTTTCTCAAGGGCTTTCTAATAAACCCTAATAACGAAAAAAAATGCCATATAATTTTGACCTTGAAGAGAATATCTTTTGAAGGTTACCAAGTGCAAATTCATCTAGCAACAGAATGTCAAAATTCAACGTAATGATGAAACAACTCAGGTTTGACATTTTAGATAATTTGCAGCAATTCCGTGGAAGATCGTATGTCAGACAACTATAACTGCACCAGATAAAAGCGTAATAACAAGCACTAAGGTGTATCTGCTGCTGTTTTGGAACAAATTTAAAGGTGGCATCCGACAGTTTGGACCAAAAATATTCTTACAAACATCTTAATAAACCAATGTTACCTGAAGAGATATTGCAAAATGCTATTTATATGTCCCACATATGTCTGAAACTGAACCATTACGCCTCAATTGTCATTTTAAACATGTATTTCCTTTCTGAGCCACACTGCACAGTAAGCTATTTTTAAACTAAGAAAACCATGTGACCACTTATGTTTTAGCTCATGCATGTCATCCGCTGTAACGTCAATTTCTATTTTAAGATGGAATCCCGTTTACTCTTATAGATTTGAAAAGAATGAACATTTTAATTGTTAATTAATGAGTTTTACTGCTCTCAAATTGAGATACTGTTGAAAATCGTCAAATCTTAGACTAAAGTATGATTATCTGTCTGCAGAAGTTATGCACAAGTACCCCAAAAAGACGTCAGATATTGTAACATATATTAGATATATGCAAACTGTCGGATACCACCTTTAAGGGTTAAAAACTGTGGAAAATACACTGTTTTACCTTCTTTATTATAGTTTAAATTGGCATGAAGTATTTAATTATAAGAGAAATCTGTTTTGTTGATAAATGTATGAGTTTAAATATGCGGATCAGGAGGTCATGGGTTCAAACGTGCCCAGGAACTGAATCCGGTCCATTATACTGACACCGATGAGTCAGGTGTAATGCTGTCACCTTAGCTCAAAGCATAAGGAAGGAAGCCACTACTACCATTTTTAAAGTCTTTGGTTTGACCCGGCCGGGGTTTAAACCCGCGACCTACTGACCAACAAGCCGGCGCTCTACCAAATGAGCTTTTGCGGCTGGTCTATTGTCGAGGGTGAACATTTCATTCTATAACCCACCATGGGACGTGATATTTATATATTAACAAATGTAGCAAGACATGGATAAGAAAATTAATGCTATTAAATGGCCCCACCTGGCTGCCCCAACAACACACCATGTTCCATAAGGTCCTCCTGTAGACAGCAGCCAATGGGGAGAGCTCCTGTCCACGGCATGTCGGACCACTGGAGACTTAACAGGACAAATACACTGTCTGAACTTCATCTGTGGCCTGTCTCAGAACTTCCACAAACAGTAAATAATCTAGTTTTGTGTCCACTACTGAAAATAGCCTTATCTGAATTAAATAAATATCACAGCCAAAATCTTATAATTTGACATGTCATGACTGTTAAAGATGTTGCAGTGTATAAAAAGTTATATAAGAACTATAAATGATACCTCCCAGTTTGCATACAATTTCTCGATTTTTGCCCCCCATAAAAAATTTTTACAATGTTATCCGGAAACTTATACTTAAAACTGATAATCTTGTTCCAAACTTAAACACTTGCCATTCTTCCCTTATTGAACATTTAATTCCATTATTTCTGTCTACGAAGATATCCATATAGTGAAACAATCACATTTTCTAAAGAACCTCATTTTACAATAATCCAAGATTTTAAACATAAACCTTTATTGGCACATTTTTTTGTAATTCCTTTTTTATAACGTTATTTTTAAACACATAATCCAAATTAAGAAAAAACTAATATTGTGCATTCTTTATCCAAACTGCACAAGTTCTCTATCCTGATTTGCCATCAGAACAATTGTTACACGGTTATAAACTTCAAACACTTTGTCAAGATGATAATAAAAAACATTCATAGAATCCTCGATTTTTTGCCTCAAAATTTAAAAATTAACTCAGATGGTAAGATGTTTTGCCGATTAAGAGAACTCATGAATCAAACTCAAGACACAAAAATCTGGGAAAACCTTTAAAAACATAATGCAATTGCCTAGTTTTAGTGAGGAAAATTATCTCAAGATTCTATATTTATATGGCCTCTGTTTTAATGGCAACCTACACGATGACAAAACCTTGCCACACTAAGCAATGGATGGTTTGTGCAGCAGATGGTGCTGAGGCAAAGACTTGTACAATTATTCTCTAGATTCATTACAGGGGCCCATCCTTTACCATCTGTGCACATGCCATATGCTGAACTTCTACTGACCATTGATTAGTCTCTCCCAGGTCACATGTTACAGGACAAGTTTCCAACAATAAGTTAAATAGCTCCTATGCTCCCAGGGTATATGTAACAGGATAAAATCCCATCATTGAATGGTCCTTCTGTTCCAAAGGAAAGGGATTCGGGATTTTGTCGTCATTTTTGCTGACATTTTGCAGCGACATTTCTATCATTATTGCACAGGAGCACTTATGAGGTGCCAAGGGACTGAACCCGACCGGTCCATTATACTGACACCGACGAGTCAGGTGTAATGCTGTCCCCTTGGCCGTTAGGAGCGTTAGGAGGGAAGCCACTACTACCAAATTTAAAGTATTTGGTTTGACCCGGCCAGGGTTTAAACCCACGACTTTCCGATCCGCAAGCCGTGCTCTACCACTTGAGCTATTGGGGCCGGTTCCCAAGGAAAGACCTTTGGCCTTAAGCTAAGGGTGAGGTTACCTTCTAATAGAGTACCACTACCACTATCCAGTCACATAATGCCGAGGCTATCAGTCATGGAACTGCCCTGTTTAAGTGAAGTTTCTTAAGATAGGGAGCTTGAACTCTTAGATATTTATCAACTTTTGCATGTCTTGGCCCAGGATCAAACCTTGGGCTTCCCAGACCTAGAGCTAAAGCTTTTCCTACTTCACTTTCAGGGCTGGTCACAACAAACACAACTACTGCTGTTGATGACCACTTAAAAGTGGTATCCAACAGTTTGCCTATATAAAAAATACATGTAACAATATCGAACCACTGCTTTGGGGAATCGGGACATAATTTTTGTATAAATTTTACTTTAGTCTTAATAAATACGATTTTGAATGCCAACTTAATTGTGAGACAGAACTAATCGCGAAAAAAATCACTCCGACTGTGTTTCTTTCCAACTGTATAAAAAGCTTGATAGTGGGATCTGCTAAAAATAGATATCGACGTCAGAGAGGATTACCTGCATGACTACGTGATCTCAAAAGTAAGTAGTCACATGGTTTTCTAAGTTTAAAAATAACTATCTCTGCAGTGTGGCTTGGACAGGAAATACTTGTTTGCAATGACGACTGCTGATTTATGCTTAACCATTTACACAGGTCTAGGACATCAATGAACAGCATTTTGCAGAAGCTTTTCAGGTAACAATGACTTTTTGGTTCTTTGAGAAAATAAATTTTGGCTCCAACTGTCGGATGCCAACTTTAAGGCAGCACTCTCCGTTCCATGATAGGTTGCACCCAGGCTGTGCATCAGGGCTCGACATTAAATTTTACAGTCACTAGTGTCGTCTGACTCATAGGTAGAAAACTCATAGGTTGAAAATCCACTTGTCCTGACCTAAACAGACTTGTCTGGACCAAACTAGAACTAGTGCAGATTTTAGCAATAATATTTACACCTTTTATGTGAAGTCCGATTTCAAATTTCACCTCTGAAACAATAATGACTCGGTGGAAAGCAATTTTTAAAAATTCTCAAGTAACTATCGCTCATTTTAACACGTAAACATAGACCTATTCAATAATGATTTAAACAGCTGTAAAGTACTTTGACGTAATTAAACTACAACTTCTGTCATATTTTAAATAAAACAATGATTCATGTAATAAAAATGCCAAGAAAAACAATAACTGTGTAATGCTTAAACGTGACAGGTCTGATTTTTTATTTCTATTGTAGAGAAACATTTAGGGGAGGCACAGAAAACTGTTGCTGCTTGGAGCTTTTGCGGTGCACAAATCATCATTGATGCCAAGTTATAATACCTTTTATGAAACAATATTTTTTTTTACTTTATTATGTTTATGTCAAAAGTGTGGTATTTTACATATTCATACTGTTAATAAGAAAAAGAAGAGCATACAAACATAGACTGTGTAATTGTACACTCAGTAAATATCCTTTTAGGCTTCTTGTTTTAAATAGCAAAATATTTATTAAATAAAATTTAAAGCCAAATGACAATTAAAAGCAGGTGATATTTGCCTTTTGTAAAACAGTACTTGAGGAAGAATGTCAACAAAAACATTTGAGCAATAAAACATACAAATTAAATGAGAAAATTTGGATTTATATCATAAAATAATGTTGTTTTTTGATGAATCAGAATAGGATGGCTTTGTCGGCCAACCACTTGTCCGGTCGGTTGCTTGTCTGTACAAAGAACTTGGTTGGATATTATCCAGACACTGGGCCAACCAGTCGTGGAACTACCCCTGTATTTGCTCGAGCATAGCAAGGGAGCTATACCGCTACCATCAGCAAGTTTACAGTTAAAAATACACCAGACCTTTCTGTACTGTTTCTGAGATTAAGATGTATAGGGTTTCGTTTCATTATTATTATTGATTATCTTAGCTGCAGCTTATCTAAAGTCTGGACAATCAAATTGGGGAATCTGAGCAGACGGCATGTCCACCTCAGAACAATTTCTACCAAGAACATTGATGCAAAGCATTGAAGACGATGCAACATGATGTATTGTATGGCAAAAATAAAAATCGTGACAAAATGCTTGGCAAAATGGTGATCAGTGGAAGATGTAAACAACATAACCACCTTATCAAATCGCGTGATTCACTCGTTTCTGGCCAAAATGTCAGCAAGATTCCCATCAAAGTATTCTCCCTTGCTTGACAAATCAAATTCAAAAACGATACAATTTAAAAAAAAAATAATAAAAAAATAAATAATGGAAACTGAACATATTTTTCACTATAATTATCTGACGGCAGTTTTTTATTGTGACAATCACGACAGCTTTTGATGTGACATTGGATTTTTAAGAATTTTTTTTTAAGATTATTGCTTGATGATGAACTGTTTTTCTGATTACCGCTTAGATCGGTAAACATCCTGGTCACATGACTCTCCAGTGGCAATCAGCAAACGTGATCCCATGAGACTTCGCACTTCAGCATGTCATCAATCAGAACTCATCAGCAATGACTGGATTTCCACATGCGGATTTATAATAAGCCTTTCCGTTAAAAATTAATCTGCCCATTTATGTCTTAACATGAACAAACATAAATGTGAAAAGTTATTCCTAAAATGGTTATAATCCAACATCAATGACAAAGGTTGTATGATGTAAGCTCTCAAACTTAAAACCTTGCTCATGCTTATTTCATAGGATTTATGTCAATAAAACAACAAAGATACCTATTTTGTCTTTTCTTTTTTCTTAATGTAGCAACAATTGCATAGAGTGAAATATGATACGACATTCGAGGAAATCATATACACTACAGTTGCGGCTTCTAAGAGAAACAATTGTCATATATTTTATTCTAATGAAAATTGCAATTCTGAGCATATTCTTCCAACACCCCCCCTCACCACCACCCCCCTCCCCCACCCCCGACAAAAATGTCATCTGACAGATAATAGTCCAGAAGATGGAATTATCAGGGGTGTTCTCACTGCAGAAGTTTTGTCACCTGCTTGTACTGTTACTTGAGAAACAGCACAGTGACATGGTCTGATGGTCTACAAATGGGCCTAAGAAATATGGCGGGCAGAAGAAATTTCCATTCTTGTCAATTTTTCAAGCTAAACCACCAGAACATCTACTGTCTGCTGACCCCTTTGGTGTAAATCCTACTTTTTACTTGTTTTTTTTTCTTAATGAAGGGACATTACTCTAACTGGTCAAGTTATAATTTTGTTATCTCCCCTTGATGTAGGCCCTTGACATATAGTTAAAGTAGAAATTTTTATGAACTTACTACTTTCTTAATTTATTGAAAATGCTTCAGAATGCAAGACACATATACAATCTGGATGGTGAGCAATGAGCGAAGTTTTCAGAACAAAATATTTTCAATATGTACCTTAAAGGTGGTATCCAACAGTTTGTCTTCATCAAATACACATTTATATGGATTCGGGGAATCGGGGCATAATTTCTACAAAAAGTCCAAACTAAGTCTAACAAAAGAAGATTTTGAACATTGTCTAAATTGTAAGACAGTAGAAATCATAAACTAAGTCACTCTACATGCCTATTCTTTCTAAAACTTTTAATAACCATGATTGTGATTTCTGCTAAAAATAGACATCAGAGCAGATTACCCAAATGATTCTATACAGTTACAGGTCAAATGGTTTTCTTAGTTTAAAAATAGCTAACTGTGCAGTGTGGCTTAGATAGGTAATACCTATGTCTAACGATGAGTGATTTGTTAAGCTTCAATTTTCACATAGATGTAGGATGATCAATAATCAGCATTTTGTAAAATCTTTTCAGGCAACAATGATTTATTCAGTTCTTTGAGAGGAAAAAATCTGGTCCAAACTGTCAGATATGACCTTTATGCATAAAACAGACATGAACCTCCCGAAACATCATATACAAATGTATCTTTGTTACCAATCTCTTATACTGTGGGTTCTGTCACTGGGATGGGATGGGCATGGGACTTGAAGGCAATTTTGCCGATACTGTGCAGCGACATTTCTATCATTATAGCACAGGAGCACTTATAAGGTGCCCAGGGACTGAACCCGACCGGTCCATTATACTGACACCGACGAGTACAGCTGTCCCCTTAGTCCCGAGTGAAGCCACAACTACCAACTTTAAAGTCTTTGGTTTAACCCGATCAGGGTTTGTACCCGCAACCTCCTGATCCGCAAGCCGACGCTCTACCAACTGAGCTATTGTGGCCAGTCTCTGTCACAGGCTTTGAGAACGTGTAATGTAACTCAATGTGAAGTCGGGTTTAACACCGGCTAGGAATTTTAAAATAGTACTTTCAATTCAGGTACACACTAAGATTGTGGAATACAAATAGGAGAAATATAATTGAAATTGTAAAATTAAATCATTTTGTAATGCATAACGTTTTTCAATATACATGTTTGTAATAGATATATGAGTGACTGTTTAATCTTGGGTACTTACCTGGCTTTGTAGTAAATACTAAGTGCACAATGGAATTGAACATAATGAATCTCTTTACTTTTATTTCAAAAATTTTGATACTTATGGCGTGAGCCTGTTGCAGGGTAACAAACAATGAAAATGCATCGAAGGATTCTTCAAGAATCTTGATATTTATGGCAGTGAGCCTGTTGCAGGGTAACAAACAATAGAAAATGCATCGAAGGATTCTTCTTGAATCTTGATACTTATGGCAGTGAACTTGTTGCAAGGTAGCAAACAACAGAAAATGCATCGAAGGATTCTTAAAAAATCTTGTTATATATGGCAGTGAGCGTGTTGCAAGCTAGCAAACAATAGAAAATGAATAGAAGGATGGTTTGTTTCTTCTAGAATCTTGATATTTATGGCAGTGAGCGTGTGTTGCAAGCTAGCAAACAAACAAAAAAACGCAATAGAAGGATGGTTTGTTTCTTCCAGAATCTTGATATTTATGGCAGTGAGCCTGTGACAAGGTAACACCTGATACTTCTGCATAGAAGGATGGTTTGTTTCTTCCAGAATTTTGTTATTTATGGCAGTGAGCGTGTTGCAAGCTAGCAAACAATAGAAAATGAATAGAAGGATGGTTTGTTTCTTCTTGAATCTTGATATTTAAGGCAGTGAGCGTGTGTTGCAAGCTAGCAAACAAACAAAAAAACGCAATAAAAGGATGGTTTGTTTCTTCCAGAATTTTGTTATTTATGGCAGTGAGCGTGTGACAAGGTAACACCTGACACCTGATACTTCTGCATAGAAGTATGGTTTGTTTCTTCCAGAATTTTGTTATTTATGGCAGTGAGCGTGTGACAAGGTAACACCTGACACCTGATACTTCTGCATAGAAGGATGGTTTGTTTCTTCCAGAATTTTGTTATTTACGGCAGTGAGCGTGTGACAAGGTAACACCTGACACCTGATATTTCTGCATAGAAGTATGGTTTGTTTCTTCCAGAATCTTGTTATTTATGGCAGTGAGCCTGTGACAAGGTAACACCTGATACTTCTGCATAGAAGGATGGTTTGTTTCTTCCAGAATTTTGTTATTTATGGCAGTGAGCCTGTGACAAGGTAACACCTGATACTTCTGCATAGAAGGATGATTTGTTTCTTCCAGAATTTTGTTATTTATGGCAGTGAGCGTGTGACAAGGTAACACCTGACACCTGATACTTCTGCATAGAAGTATGGTTTGTTTCTTCCAGAATTTTGTTATTTACGGCAGTGAGCGTGTGACAAGGTAACACCTGACACCTGATACTTCTGCATAGAAGTATGGTTTGTTTCTTCCAGAATCTTGTTATTTATGGCAGTGAGCCTGTGACAAGGTAACACCTAATACTTCTGCATAGAAGGATGATTTGTTTCTTCCAGAATCTTGATATTTATGGCAGTGAGCCTGTGACAAGGTAACACCTGATACTTCTGTATAGAAGGATGGTTTGTTTCTTCCAGAATCTTGTTATTTACGGCAGTGAGCCTGTGACAAGGTAACACCTGATACTTCTGTATAGAAGGATGGTTTGTTTCTTCCAGAATTTTGTTATTTATGGCAGTGAGCCTGTGACAAGGTAACACCTGATACTTCTGTATAGAAGGATGATTTGTTTCTTCCAGAATTTTGTTATTTACGGCAGTGAGCCTGTGACAAGGTAACACCTGATACTTCTGCATAGAAGGATGATTTGTTTCTTCCAGAATCTTGATATTTATGGCAGTGAGCCTGTGACAAGGTAACACCTAATACTTCTGCATAGAAGGATGGTTTGTTTCTTCCAGAATTTTGTTATTTATGGCAGTGAGCCTGTGACAAGGTAACACCTGATACTTCTGTATAGAAGGATGGTTTGTTTCTTCCAGAATCTTGTTATTTACGGCAGTGAGCGTGTGACAAGGTAACACCTGACACCTGATACTTCTGCATAGAAGGATGGTTTGTTTCTTCCAGAATTTTGTTATTTATGGCAGTGAGCCTGTGACAAGGTAACACCTGACACCTGATACTTCTGCATAGAAGGATGGTTTGTTTCTTCCAGAATCTTGATATTTATGGCAGTGAGCCTGTGACAAGGTAACACCTGATACTTCTGTATAGAAGGATGGTTTGTTTCTTCCAGAATTTTGTTATTTATGGCAGTGAGCCTGTGACAAGGTAACACCTGATACTTCTGTATAGAAGGATGGTTTGTTTCTTCCAGAATTTTGTTATTTATGGCAGTGAGCCTGTGACAAGGTAACACCTGATACTTCTGTATAGAAGGATGGTTTGTTTCTTCCAGAATCTTGTTATTAATGGCAGTGAGCCTGTGACAAGGTAACACCTGATACTTCTGCATAGAAGGATGGTTTGTTTCTTCCAGAATCTTGTTATTTATGGCAGTGAGCCTGTGACAAGGTAACACCTGACACCTGATACTTCTGCATAGAAGGATGGTTTGTTTCTTCCAGAATTTTGTTATTTATGGCAGTGAGCCTGTTGCAGGGTAAAAAACAATAAAAATGCATAAAATGATGGTTTGTTACATTTCGAATTTTGATATTTATAACCATGAGCTAGTTGCAGGGATAAATGTGAGTGTAAGGAAATACAACCCTGCTAAGGCTGTTGTAGCTAAATCCACATTCCCAGACAATGTTCAAGTAAAAGATGTTTGGGTACATATAACCTTTGCGGTCTCAGAGATCTGTCCTCCTGACAGATAAACACAGATCAGGAAGTGTTTACATTTGTATTACTGCCCCTTTCATACTGAAGCCAAACAAACCATGAATTGCTGCACGGTTATAGATGTTCTCCCTCTGGGAGATGTCTGAAGTCCCAAATATCAAGTTTTACTAGCTAAGTATGAAGTTGTTCTCAAGTAACTAAGAATTAAGGGCAAGTGTGTGGTTCAATGTAAAAGGTGGTATCTGACAGTTTATTTGTGTCAAATACAATTGTAACAATACCTGGTGGTACCTGACAGTTTGTTTGTGTCAAATACAATTGTAACAATACCTGATATCTGTTTGGGGTGTTTGTGCATAATTTCAGTAGAAACTTTCAGCCTATTTAAAATGTGTCCCAAACTGCATCAAAAATAGTTCTTTTGATTTAAAATGTGTCTCAAACTGCATCAAAAATAGTTCTTCCGATTCAAAATGTGTCTCAAACTGCATCAAAAATAGTTCTTCTGATTTAAAATGTTTTTCAAACTGCATCAAAAATAGTTCTTCTGATTCAAAATTTGTTTCAAACTGCATCAAAAATAGTCCTTCTAGATTCAAAATGTGTCCCAAACTGCATCAAAAATAGTTCTTCTGATTCAAAATTTGTTTCAAACTGCATCAAAAATAGTCCTTCTAGATTCAAAATGTGTCCCAAACTGCATCAAAAATAGTTCTTCTGATTCAAAATTTGTCTCAAACTGCATCAAAAATAGTTCTTCTGATTCAAAATGTGTCTCATACTGCATCCAAAAAAGTTCTTCTGATTCAAAATGTGTCTCAAACTGCATCAAAAATAGTTCTTCTGATTCAAAATTTTTCTCAAACTGCATCAAAAATAGTTCTTCTGATTCAAAATGTGTCTCAAACTGCATCAAAAATAGTTCTTCTGATTCAAAATGTGTCTCAAACTGCATCAAAAAATAGTTCTTCTAGATTCAAAATGTGTCTAAAACTGCATCAAAAATAGTTCTCCTTGATTCAAAATGTGTCTAAAACTGCATCAAAAATAGTTCTCCTTGATTCAAAATGTGTCCATGCAATGTTTTATCAGAGCTGTAAAAAGCATTAGACTGACAAACTTATACATAATATTGGATGTTACGTGGTAAGGACATTTGGACCATACGAAGTATCAGAAGGTCCCAGGTTCAAACCTATCAACTCCAATACCGGCCATGTGATGGTAGTTCTTGTGCAAGAATTTTTATTCGCACTTCAATTTGGGTGGTCAGTACCTTAGAACAAAGAAATTGGGGGCAGGTAAGAAGGGATTAACATAAATTGAAAGAACTTGTTTCCTGGTTGACTATAAATTAATAGATTGAAACTAATTGGAGCACTCACCTGACTTGATTGACCATGAGCCATTGGCCACATGGGTCACCAAGTCTCAAACTCGGCTTCAACGTCATCAACAGACCCACACATACCAGCCTTGGCACTAATCAAGGTCCAGGAATGCTGTCCGCCGCAACCTCAGAAAATGTTCATTCACAAAAAGTTGACTGTATAAACCTTTTTTAAGGTAATTTTGCAGAAATTGCTATAATGAATCAGCACCGTAGAACACGATCACTCATAAACACATGCACTGTGTAAAAAGCATGTCCGATATGTGTTGTTATGTTCAATACCTTAATGTAACTTTCACTCGAACAACTTTCACAAAACAAAACGTTCTCAAAATATTTCAATTAACAATATCAATCCAGTATTGTCATCCACACTTCAGTTAAGAAAACTTTTACTCATAAAATGTTCACAAATCAAACTTTAATACAGTCAATACCGTCATGTATTCATACTCGGCGAAAATGTCTTTCGCTAAAAAAAAATGTTTTTAATGTTTTCATAACACTTCAGTATCCTTATGAATTCAATAATACACAGAATTATCTTATTTTATCATATTACATTATATTATAAATATATATCATATTACTTCAATTTAATTAGTAATAATACCAAGATAAAAAACACACATTCCGCTCAAAAATACCATAAAACGCAGTTTCACTTTAGAATACTTTTATTTCCACAATGCTTAATACACTTCTAAATATTTCTATTTACAAAAATTGAAACCTAAGATTTCCACCTTGAACACATCCAGAAATATCCACATATCAACCACTGTCAAGGTATATTCATCCCTTACTCTCTCATTTCAAGTACAAAAAATTAACAATGACGTCTGCCTTAAAATAGCTGTTTTTTCTTCAGTTTTCACTTACATAAGAATCCTGTAAACAATGAGTAATTTTATCAACGCAAAACATTGCCTTCACTTCAGTTATATTAGCAGCTGCTGTAACAACAAGATATGAACTAATAATGACAGTTTGCAATTCAAAGTGTGAGTTACCGGTAAATGACTGACAAATTAGGATTAAAAGTTCTACTTACGCAGATTTACAGTCTTATTAAAAGGCAAATTATAAGTCAAAGTACTACTAATAGTCTAAAATAGAAATTATGCTAAATGACATATAACGATAAGAACTAGAGCATTTGCCAATTAAAGGTGGTATTCCGACAGTTTGGACCGCAATATTTTTAGTAAACATATTAATAAATCTTTGTCATCTGAACAGATCCTGCAAAATGATATGCATTCATGTTCTACAACTGTCTGAATCATTATGCCACAATCATCATTACAAACACGTATTTCCTATCTGAGCCACTACGCACAGTGAGCTATTTTGAAACTAATAAAACAACATGACCACTTATGTCTAAGCTCATCCACATCCGTTGTGATGTCGGTGTCTATTTTTAGCAGGAATCCCGATCGTTCTTTTTTTTAGATTTGAAAAAATGAACATTTTAAGTGTTTATTAACAAATTATACTGCCCTAATATTGAGATAATCCTGAAAATCATCAAAGTTTAGACTAAAATTTGTTTTCTCTGCAAAAATTATGAGCAAATACGCCAAAACGAGGTTAGATATTGTTACATTTATCTGACATAGGCAAACTGTCAGACACTACCTTTAACACAATTAGACATCCATATACAAAAAGAAAGCCCTACCATCATTGTGTAAATACCATATATAAGTCATCAGACGTTTAGAAGAACTTAACAACTTCAAAATACAAACATGCCCATTTGAAATTCTGCTCCAGACAACATATATATTAAAGAAATTTTAACAAATATATCCCATAATTCTGCGTTATTCCCATAAAACACCTCGACTGTAACAAACCTACAATTAAGTTAAAATCCTGCAGAGGTGACAGGCTTTCCAAAACAAATAAATCACCAACAGACAAATATGCTCAACACATTTCCATGGCAACATCAAAATGTCAACAAACTTTAAAAGAAGAAATTGAACACATTTAATGCTTGAAAAGAAAATGAAGAAACTCCAGTTTTCAATTTATCAAGTATTATTTAATGCACATCAACTACGATAGCTCACTTAAGATTACTTTTCAACTAAACACAAGACATTCCCCAAACGTAAACGTGACAGTGGTTGGAAGAGAGCTATCAATATTTCAGCATAGATGTGGTTTCAGGAAGGAACAAAAACAACAATATCCTGCATCAAGTACATGTTCCCATACAATACAAGGATTTAAGTAAGTCTTCACATCAGCTCAAATCCTTAAGTATTGTGTTAAAGGTGATATCCGATAGTTTTGAACAGAGATTTTTTCAGAAAATAGCACATAAGTCATTTTTACCTGTAAAGAACATGAAAAAGGTATTCATTGGTGCCCTTTATCTGTGTGAACAGTGAAGCATAAATCCCCACTCGCCACTGCTAACAGGTATTTCCTATCTGAGCCATAATGCAGACATCTTCAACCTAAGAAAACCACACGACATCTTTCTTTTGAGATCACGTTATATGGTCATCTGGTGAGATCATGTTATATGGTCATCTGGTGAGATCACGTTATATGGTCATCTGGTGAGATCACGTTATATGGTCATCTGGTGAGATCACGTTATATGGTCATCTGGTGAGATCACGTTATATGGTCATCTGGTGAGATCACGTTATATGGTCATCTGGTGAGATCACGTTAAATGGTCATCTGGTGAGATCACGTTATATGGTCATCTGGTGAGATCACGTTATATGGTCATCTGGTGAGATCACGTTATATATGGTCATCTGGTGAGATCACGTTATATGGTCATCTGGTGAGATCACGTTATATGGTCATCTGGTGAGATCACGTTATATGGTCATCTGGTGAGATCACGTTATATGGTCATCTGGTGAAAACACGTTATATGGTCATCTGGTGAGATCACGTTATATGGTCATCTGGTGAGATCACGTTATATGGTCATCTGGTGCACGTTATATGGTCATCTGGTGAGATCACGTTATATGGTCATCTGGTGAAATCATGTTATATGGTCATCTGGTGAAATCAAGTTATATGGTCATCTGGTGAGATCACGTTATATGGTCATCTGGTGAAATCACGTTATATGGTCATCTGGTGAGATCACGTTATATGGTCATCTGGTGAAATCACGTTATATGGTCATCTGGTGAAATCAAGTTATATGGTCATCTGGTGAAATCACGTTATATGGTCATCTGGGTAGTCCGCTTTGACACCAACATCCATTTTTAGCATAGATCACTATCATGCTTATTTAAAGATTTCGAAAGAATGAACATTTAGAATGATATTTTTTTGCAAGTTGTACCATCTAACAACATTGGTATTTTTCAAAATCATCCTTACCTAGACTTAAGTATGTTTATTCAGAAATTATGCCTAAATTCCCCCCAAAACGAGATATTGTTGCATAGATGTGATACAGGCAAACTGTCAGCTACCACCTTTTATATCGAGAGACACATGTGCAAATAACAATTAATTTCCTGCTTTATAATTATGTTATGATTGGTTTTGTATTGTTGTTTGTTATACTTCTCTGACACAATGGTTATAAGAGCAGAATAATAAGGCTTATATGAAGAAGCATGCTTGACAGTGACCATAAACCTTGAGACTGGAGTGGTATACACTATTCTCGCAGCATAACTAATCTCTCGGTATTTTCGAAAAGGTTCTTAGCACTGTCTAGCACTCGAATACAGTAAACACTGTTGGCCTATTTTACTTTACTATTTAAGACTGTTTTTCCAGTGATGTCAACCTTGACTGTATCTGCAATGTCTCACTAAAGTCAGAGTCGTAAGGAGAGGCAGCACGTTTTATCGTACACACGATCCTGAAGAGTAAACATTTTCTTCTGAAGTGCTTTTCATGTTCTGATTTTGTTCTTAATAACAAACTGTTGACATTTTCAACTTGCCGACTTTTAATTGAAGAACCGTTACTTATTTACTGCTATGTAACCCTTATTACAAACAAGAAGAGTAGTGGCCCTTGATTACTAGAATAGTGATGACATCATTTATCAAATAAGACGACTGACATTTTCAACTTGCCGACATTTAATTGATAAACCGTTACTTATTTACTGCTATGTAACCCTTATTACAAACAAGAAGAGTAGTGGCCCTTGATTACCGTGAGAATAGTGATGACATCATTTATCAAATAAGACAACTGTCAACTTTTTTCACGCCTGCTTGCGTGATAAGTGACAGACGCTTTTGAACTGACACTGTGTTTATTATGAATATGGGATGATACAGTTGGGAAAAACACATTATACTGCCAGGTAAGTTTTTAATTTATACAGGGCTGGAAAAGCGTACTTTTCAATGACTAGTCCCGGACTTGTAACCTGGACAAAAGTGATTTGACAGAAGATTTGCATCGTTTTCGATATCATTAATAAACACAACAACACATTTGTCATGTCTACAACAAACAAGATATAGCAACATGTTGTTTCTTATAATTTTTTGTCTAGAAGTATTTATGTATCGCACATCGTGATTGACTGTTTTGGTTTCTAAAAGTATTAATGCACGTCGTGATTGACTGTTTTGGACAGGTGCGTGCATTGTACATGTACCACCTTTACTTGTTGTTGATAAATGCTCCTGATGTGAAATTGATTGTCTTCATTGCTAATTAGAAACTGCTGTTTGTTTGTCACTTGTCCGACTGCCGATTTCTGATTTGTCCGGGACTAATTCAATGATCAAGGACCAATAGCCAGAAACTGCATTTTGACTTGTCAGAGACAAAGTTTCTGCAGAAATCACAATTTATAGTCTAAGTTTTGACCATTTTCAACAGAATCTCAATTTTAGGGCAGTTTACCTCATTAATCAGCTTAAATGTTTACTTTTTTTAAATCTAAAAATAAGAACAACTGGGATTCCTTCTTTAAATAGAAAATGACATCACAGCAGATGAGCTAAAACATAAGTGGTCACATGATTTTCTGAGTTTAAAAATAGCTAACTGTGCAGCATTGCTGAGATAGGAAATACATGTTTGTAATGACCATTGTGGTGTTATGGTTCACTCGCCAGGTGTAGGACATCAATAAACAGCATTTTGCAAGATCTGTTCAAGAAACAATGGTTTATGAAAATATTAAATGAAAATATCTTTGGTCCAAACTGTCTGACAGCACCTTTAAAAAAATTGCATGGTACCATGGGTTTGATTATTGAACCACGAACTAAACGAAAAGTCGATAATTGCCATGTATCAATTGCTACATACCTAGTATCAAAAAGAGAAACTAATAGCAACCTTCTTCATCTTACTACTCTTTTTTATCTCCTTCAAATAACCCCACAATTATCTTTGTTTATGTCACTTTAATAATTTTAGAAAACTATAAAAGAACAAACTTCTATTGTTTCCATTAATTTCTCACCTATGCACCTGTTAATTATGCTTGTGAAACCAGTGTGTAAATTAAAAATAGAAAATTAGAATATATACAATGCACTTAATTCCTTGTTTGCTTCAATGTATACACCATACAGCAGCAAAAAAATGTTTGGGTTGCTATAGCAACATCTGAATGTTTTAGATTGGGAAGACCCCAGGAAAATGTTGAAGGAGTGACAGTGGTACACTGGAGGTTAGCCAGAAAACCTCACCACATAAAAGTTTTCTCCCTTACTGGGATTCAAACCCAAGTGTTGAGAGTTCCAGGTGTCAGATAGCTTACAACTCTACTTACATCGCCTAGGGTGCATCCACACACAATAAAACCAACCTCTGACAAATGAGGTGTGCCTCAATATAACCCATCAGGCATTTTAAAGATAAAATGTATACACACGAACACAGTGGCAATGAGAGACATTAATGAGTAGTCTCCCCTGAATAATCTCTAAATGCAAGTAGGTCCTTTCATTTGTTTTACTCCATTTTTATGATTGTCCTCTATGGAGTGTATGTTGACTTTTCTGCCTTTCTTATGATACCAAGGTTAACCATCATCAACAAACACTTCCATTCTCATTTTTAAATAACATATCTCTATAAGTATTTAAATGAACTCAGCAACTCTACCACTATGCCACGGGCGCCCCACCTTTTCCAAAGTTCTATTATAGAATAATAAATGGAGTAACTGCTTTAAAATGTTGGAAATCACTCTCATGTCAAGTAAGTGATGTTTATCACTTCATGACTGAATGAAGTGATGTTTATCACTTCATAAACAAACGAAGTGATGTTCATCACTCCATGAACATTTAAGTGATGTTTATGACTTCATGAACAATTAAGTTATGTTTTTATCACTTCATGAACAAATGAAGTGATGTTCATCACTTCATGAACATTTAAGTGATATTTATCACTTCATGAACAATTAAGTGATGTTTATCACTTCATGAACATTTAAGTCAAAATATAACTGAAAACTTCAACAAGATTCTCTAAGATAACTCTTTATCTAAGACTGTTATTTATAATCGTATCAATAATTGTATGAAATTTAATTATCCATGGAGACAATAAAATCATGTGACAATTTAAACATTATATAAAATAAAATACAATCACCTTAAACTGTAATGAAATGCTTGAAATTGTCATAATAACAGACAACATATTACCGATTAGTCATCGAATTGTTTCTTATTATTGTCACATCAGGCAACATTCATCACGAACCTGATCATAATGAACTGAGTCAGTGACAAATGACTTCTGCTGCTTTATATAGATAAAATCCTGTTCTCTCAGACAAAAAAAAAAGTGGAAATAAAACACCAGCCTTCTTAATATTATACTTACATAATCTAAGAAAATCTAGGCTGAATAATATGACAAAGAATTAATCACACATTGATAAATTCATAAAACACTTTATTAAAGGTGGTATCCGACAGTTTGCCTACATATAAAAATACCTTTTAATAAGAACGATTGGGATTCCTGCTAAAAATAGACACTGATGTCACAGCTGATGACGTGGATGAACAAAAACATCTGTGGTCACATGGTTTTCTTGGTTAAAAAATAGCAGTGTGCAGTGTGGCTCAGATAGGAAATACATGTTTGTAACGACGATTGTGTAGTTATGCTTCACTTTTAAGACAGGTGTAGGACATCAATAAACAACATTTTTCAAAATCTGTTAAGATAACAATGGTTTACTCAGAGACTCGATCCACCGGCACACTGCAAGTCAGATGGAAGATTTCCCCAAATGAAAATTTTCACCCCAGCCAGATCTCGAACCACTTTTCATATTAAAGTACAAATAGTTAGTACATGCAACTTGAAATAAAATATTTATTTAACTGGCAAACTGAAATAAAATATTTATTTAACTTGCAAATTGAAGTAAAAATTTTATTTAACTTGCAAACTGAAGTAAAATCTTTATTTAACTAGCAAACTGAAATCAAATATTTGTTTAACTTGCAAAATGAAATAAAAATATTCATTTAATTTGCAAACTGAAGTTAAATATTTATCAAACTAGCTAAGTGAAGTAAAATACTTATTTAACTAGCAAACTGAAATAAAATATTTATTTAACTTGCAAACTGAAATAAAAATATTCATTTAACTTGCAAACTGAAGTAAAATATTTATCAAACTAGCTAAGTGAAGTAAAATATTTATCTAAAAATACCAAATGTCACAATGACAACAATTTTATTTAAACCATTATCAGTGCAAGTGTGACAAGACATATTGTTAGAAACATTGCAGCAAAAAGAGCACAGCTGATCTGAATCTATAATATTTGCCTCAGCCTGATAAATTTACCCTCAGCTGGCTCAGTCTCAGTTAAACAAAGTTATACGGGAGTACCCGTGGCCGAGCGTAGAGTTGCTGACTTGTAACTCCTCCGCCTCTCACATGCCTTGCTTCGAGTCCCGCTCAGGGCGAGAATTTTCATGTGGAGAGGTTTTCCAGCTAACCTGCTGTGCAACGGTGGTTCTACCCAGAATGAAGTCTGAGATATACAACAATAACTGCACTTTGTTTTATAAATCTAATCATAGGCCACTGTGTTCATGTACCCAAATTAACAATTTTTAGTAATTGCATTCATGTACATATAACTTTCTAAACACTTCAGAAACTGTTAAGTAACATTTCAGTTATATTTCAAATAATTCTTTTAATTTACAGAAAACACCTTTTTGATAGCTGTTTATATAACACAATTATGATTATCACTGCATTTTTTTATCACATATACCTTTTTTAATCACTGGATTTACATAACACATATTCTATTAATGAAAACAATTCTTATTTATAACTGAATTTATATAACACATATCCATTTAACCAATGGTTTTATAGAAAGCGTTTATACCTTTAATCATTGGATTTAAAGAGCAAAATTTCCTTGAAACAACCCCTTTTTTATAGAACACATACTCTTTTATTGAACAGTTTGTTGAACACATACTATTTTAATGAACAGTTTGTTGAACACATACTATTTAAATGAAAGTTTTTATAACAAACATACAATTTTAATGAACTGTTTGTTGAACACATACTATTTTAATGAATGTTTTTATAACATACATACTTTTTTAATGAATGTTTTATAACACACATACTATTTTAATGAACAGTTTGTTGAACACATACAATTTAAATGCATGTTTTTTTTAACACACATACTATTTTAATAAATGTTTTTATAACACAAATACTATTTGAATGAACAGTTTGTTGAACACATACTATTTTAATGAATGTTTTTATAACACACATATTATTTTAATGAACAGTTTGTTGAACACATATTATTTTAACAAATGTTTTTATATCACACAATCTATTTTAATGAACAATTTGTTGAACACATACTATTGTAATGAATGTTTTTATAACACATATTATTTTAATGAACATTTTGTTGAACACATACTATTTTAATAAACTTTTTGTTGAACACATACTATTTTAATGAATGTTTTTATAACACAAATACTATTTTAATGAACAGTTTGTTGATCACATACTATTTTGATGAATGTTTTTATAACACACATACTATTTTAATGAACAGTTTGTTGAACACATACTATTTTAATGAATGTTTTTATAACACACATACTATTTTAATGAACAGTTTGTTGAACACATACTATTGTAATGAATGTTTTTATAACACACATACTATTTTAATGAACATTTTGTTGAACACATACTATTTTAATAAACTTTTTGTTGAACACATACTATTTTAATAAATGTTTTTATAACACACATACTATTTTAATGAACAGTTTGTTGAACACATACTATTTTAATGAATGTTTTTATAACACACATACTATTTTAATGAACAGTTTGTTGAACACATTCTATTTTAATGAACAGTTTGTTGAACACATACTATTTTAATGAATGTTTTAATAACACACATACTATTTTAATGAACAGTTTGTTGAACACAAGATATTTTAATGAACAGTTTGTTGAACACATTCTATTTTAGTGAATGTTTTTATAACACACATACTATTTTAATGAACAGTTTGTTGAACACATACTATTTTAATGAAGGTTTTTATAACACACATACTATTTTAATGAACAATTGGTTGAACACATACTATTTTAATGAACAGTTTGTTGAACACATACTATTTTAATGAATGTTTTTATAACACACATACTATTTTAATGAACAGTTTTTTGAACACATACTATTTTAATGAACATTTTATTGAACACATACTATTTTAATGAATGTTTTTATAACACACATACTATTTAAATGAACAGTTTGTTGAAAACATGATATTTTAATGAACAGTTTATTGACCACATACTATTTTAATGAATGTTTTTATAACACACATACTATTTTAATGAACAGTTTGTAGAACACATACTATTTTAATGAATGTTTTTATAACACACATGCTATTTTAATGAACAGTTTGTAGAACACATACTATTTTAATGAATGTTTTTATAACACACATGCTATTTTAATGAACAGTTTGTAGAACACATACCCTTTTAAACATTGGTTTAATAACACACATACCTGTCTTAACACTTAATGTACACACCATTCCCAACTCATATTCTTGACCAGATTTAAACTCTGAATAATAATTATAAAATCACTTATAAACATTAACTATAATGCAACTACACCAGTCTTAACACCACGTATATATATCATTGCCAACACAGAGCATTTATTAAAATTTCTTGACCATTTTTAAACACTAAACAAAGTCACATGTAAACTTGAATTTTACAGCACTGAACACATATGTCATGTATCATATTACACAACACTAACATTTCTTAACATTTATTTAACATATCATAAACACAATTACATCCTATTCCTCAATAGGTCACTACATCTTGTCCGTAACATAACAGCGTTTTGTTTTGTTTTTGGATCGCGTGGCTCACACAAGATGTGCATAGAAGCAAGGGTCTGTCAGACTGGAGTACATTAAACATGACAGTCATCGCCTGAGATGACACCAGTGTGCATCTGATTATGTTTGCTTTTGACAAGCAGACACACAACAAACATTTCCACACACCTTGACCATGACAGAATAACAACATTGCATTTTTATTGCAACAAACATACAACTAAGGTCCAGGAAATACATCCCCAGTTGTCCATTGTTCATTACAGGATAAGCCATTGCCTGTTAGAGTTGTTTGTTTGTTTATTACCATCCAACCAGCTGTTATTCAGTTTTTTGGAAACATTGTACACTTGAACCATATATTGTGCTGCCTTCACTGTGTATAGCATGCCGTGAACACCTGGCATGATACCACACCCAGTCATATTATCCTGACACCAGGCGAACAAGTCATGGAACTACCCTTGTATTTGCTTGAGTGTTAGCAAGCAAACTTTACCACTACAATTTTAACAGTTTTGGTATGTCACGGCCTAGGATCAAACCCAGGGCCTTCCGAACTTATAGCCAATGCTCTATCAATTGCACTACCATGTTGTGTCCTGTAAGATTTGTAAATAGCCTATTTTTATTACATGAACTATAAACAGACGAACACAATTGGTCACACCCCCAAAATGGTCGAGTAAATAAATACAGATATTGACCTGCTTTCGCTGATATTAACTGGTCTATTAATAGAATGCAAAATTTCCATCAATATTATGCACGCGCATCTACAAAACTTTCTTAGAATTGTATGCTTTGTGGGATACTCTCCCAAACAAACAATATTTGCGAAGTAAACAATGTAAACTATTTTCTTGCATTTAAGTTTAGATAGTAATTAAAGAAATAAAAACTATTTATTATTAACTATTTATAGTTCATGTAATAAAATGGTTATTTACTTTTTAGCTGAGAAATATGCTGTTGATATTGACCGCAAAAATCGTTATTGACTTTGGCGATTTTTTGGTCAATATTACAGCATATTTCCCAGCTAATATGTAAATAATTGTATAATATTTTTAATAATTTACTAACAACTTCATAATATAATATCATAATTACAACTCATTCTGTCGGGGATTAAACAGCAAATGAACATTTTCCTTGATAAATGAAATATCTAGCACACAGTTTCTCCAGTTACCTGTATAAATATATACATGTACAATTTCAGATAAAAAAAAAGAGAGAAATCATTTAAAGAAACACACTTTAAAATGAACACAAATACATTTTACACGTCATAATTACTACTTTACTTATTCTACAACTTTACATAAAAATCTGTACATGTTACTGTATCAACTAAAAATGCATGCCAATATCTAAGAAAAGAACCTATCCCCACCCTCTCTCTGTTCACAAATCTCCCACATATGTCAACATGTGAAATATCACAAAAGAAACTGCAAGAAGTCATGCAAAGTTTCATCTGACTGTAACAAAAATAGCAGGTGCACACGTTTCCAATGTACCAAAATATGGAAAGTTTTATCAAAATTGACGCAAAACTGTAGGAACAGAAGCCCTGAGAAAGCAGGATGAAATGATGGACAGACAGGCAATGAGCTGGAAGACAGACAGATGGATGGATACCTACCTCCCTTCAAACTTTGTAGTTGGGGTATAATAAAATAAAATAAATACTAGGAAAAATCATAAAACAACACATTACTACAACCCTACTCTTCTAGAACACCTAAATGCCAAAAAAAAATTATATATACCATAAAAACTCCTCGTTAAAAATTAAGAAAAAATAATTTACATGTAATATCCACAACTGTCGTCCATTTACCACCAACACTACACACCTGGTACAGTTTTAACGTCAATAGACACAAACAGATCAAAACTTGTAGTGTCGCTCCGAGATGTTATGTCAAAAGAACAGTTTTAATTACAAGCCTATACATTAGATATAAGTATCAATTAGCAATGTAGCAGCAGGCAACACAACATGTGGCAAGCCAGCTTCCAGCAAACTACATCGAACTGTAGATCTACAACACCTATGAGTCCAATACATTTTTTTATTAATTAACGAAGAAAAAAATTAGTTGTTTGGTTACATAAACATGCAAAAGGATGTATTCATAAATATAATATCGAACAGTGCAGATCCTGATCAAACAGCTCCCAGTAAGTGCTTGCTGATTTGGATCTACCCTTTTTTAACCAGAACCTGATCAATTATATGTTGATGAGTTCATAAAAGACTCTATTTAGCCAACATAACAACATTTTGTTTTGTTATTTGTGTTGGCAGGTTAGGAGTTAAAAAAAATATCCATAATATTTAACCCTTTACCAGCCAGAATTTCAGCCCTTAGCAATTCCTAGCCGTGTACTTCCATTCACAAATTGTTTCGCACGCAAAGGCAATTAGATAAACTGCCTAAGGTGCGGCAGATGCAAATATTGCAGGTTCTGATCAAACAGCTCCCAACTAATGATGGCTAACCTGGAAAGAGACAATTTTTTCCAATGCTTGGGGTAATTTGCGTTCAGCAGACTCAGTGCACACACAGGAAACTGAGATATTTCTCACCATCCAACTGTAATTCCATTGTGTGGGGAAATTAATATAATAATAGTGTGTTGAGGGGTGTAAATATTAATACAGTGTACAATAATTATAGACTTATGACCTTTATCTGTTTCTGATAATACTCCACCAGTATTATGGAGAGGCTTCTTGTCAATTACTTCAATAGGGATGGTTATGTAAATACAATACACTTTAAGTACGTTTGCATGATCTTTAGCCCTTTCCATACATGTTCAGAAAAGAACCCCAAAGGTAATAGTATGAATACACTAGGATTCTCGGAAAGTACTTCGGTCTTCCTACATCTTGAAGTAGCTCCTGTACATTTACAGAAAACAAGGTTGTCAATTAGAAATAGCAAAATCAATTAACTGCACGGAACTGAAATAGCTCAGTATGAAAATGTTGCTTTCCCATTCTCTCTCTTTCTCTCTCCGTTTATTTTTTTTAATAAATTTTAATAAATTGCTGTTTGTGCATCATTTAATGTGTTCTGTCAACAGACTGTGTATCAAGACTTTTGGGTTGGGCTGCCATCTTGCCGGAGACTATCCCATCCCAATCCCTATTTCTTCATATATTACAACTGAGGCCTATTGCTGAAAGTAAAATCGCCAAAACGTTCCAAATGCTTTAGGTACTTTGATGGAAAGACAAATCAAAGCACTGATAACTCTGCTTTGCAGTTATAAGAATACTTACAATACTATATTAAAGGTGGTATCCAACAATTTATCTAAATATCAAGTGCATGTAACACTATTTTCCCACTAGTTGGGGAAAGTTAGGAATAATTTCTGAATAAACCCGTACATTAGTCTCAGTAAAGATGATTTTTAACACTATCTACGTACGGCATGTACTTTGTTAGACAGTACAAACTGCAAAAAAAACACTCTAATTGTTCGTTCTTTCCAAATCTTAAGCAAGATAGCGATCTCTGCTAAAAATAGATATCGACATCAGCGCAGACTACCCATATGATGATATAATGTGATTTCAAACATAAGCTGTCACATGGTTTTCTTAGTTTAAAAATAGCTAACTCTGCAGTGCGGCTCAGATAGGAAATACCAGTTTGGTGTGACAATAGGGGGTTTATGATTTACTGTTCATACAGGTCTAGAACAGAACTGAACAGCAATTTACAAGACCTTTTCAGATAACAATGACTTATTTGGTATCTGAGAAAAAAATCTTTGGTCCAAACTGTTAGATACCACCTATAACATAAGTAACAACAAAACAACTATAGCACATAAAATTAACTATAACACCATATTATTTTAAATAAAAATACTCCAACAATAAACTGTATTAAAACCTGCAATGTATCAACAGCATATACAAATAAACATGATATATTTATATACACCTGGAAAAAAGTTAAGCACCCCCTAATATTTTTAAAGCGTCTTCAGTATAAAACTTTCCTATGACATATTTCATATGAAAATAATTAGACAAATTGTAAAGTATGAAATGTCAACATGTTTGCTAACATAGCAAAGAGAAACTGGCTAGAAAAAGAAGTATTTAATACCGAAAATGTTACATATTTAAGACGTATCATTTTCACAAAAAACATAAGTAGGTTTAAGTATAGAGCAGCAGATGTCATTAGCAACTTGTTTGTTACAGTGTCTTGGTAAAAAGTCTATTTGATGTCTTAGGATCAATTTTTTACCTTAGTTGATCAATACTGGGTGAACCCTCCACGTGCATGGATGACTGCCTCGACCCTACGTCTCATTCCACCGGTCAGACGCCATAATCACGTTACGAATGCTGAACTACGCACAATATGTGTTAAAAATACCCATAGATGTTGCAAGGGCAAACTGCTTTTTGCCCAAAGCACGGGGTGCATGATACTCTTACCTATATCTGCGTACTGATTTTTTTTGTTTTATACACAAAAATATTAGGGGTGCTTAACTTTTTTCCAGATGTATCTATATATAGTATTTACTGCGATAATGTGCAATGGATGTTGATTCCAGATGTATATATAGACTATAAATACTTTACATTTGATTGACAGGTCATAATGACAGTTACATGACAACAGAACTGATTACACATGTCCTTCACACAATCTTTGTCTGCATGATTGACAGGCTCTTGAGTCATTTGCAACTGTCAACTTAATTAACATGCCAGGTCACTTCAACCTAGATAATTGAACACACTTAAATTGACTCAATTAACTATTTCAAATCCAATGAGACTTAATTAGAACACTCACTGCAGTTCTCTTGCAGTAGTAATTGTATCTTGTTTTAGCATTCTAATTATGTTCTGAATTTAACACAAATTGGTATTGTTTCATCCTTTTAAAATATTTCCATAATAGCATTGTGTTCTTAAGACTTCTAATCATTATGTAGTATTACGTCTCTTATTTCAATTTTCACATAATGGTGTATATTAGACTCGGAAACAAATAGCGTGACGTCACTGTAATAACCTTAATTGTGTTGGTGTGACATATTCCTACAACAACAAAATCTTTCAAATTATATCAATCCCTTTTGAGTGCCAACTTCCTTAGTAGAACCAGGACTCAGGTATTTTAGCAACAAGAGGCATTATGGAGTAAATAGTCATGCCTAAGAATTAACATTGTGTTAGTGGGACCAAAAAGGGACTCTCTGATTGGGAGGTTAACATATTAAAGCAGTGTTTTCTCGAGAGCGCGTTTTCTGCGTTTTTGACGCAATAAATTTTAATTTGGCGCAATGTTATAACAGCTGAGCATTTTCCGTGACGCAACTATTTGGCAGCAACTTAGATTTAATTGAAAACCGTATCACGTGACCTGACGTAGACCCTTTTTTTAGAATTTAGTTTCAATTATGAGCGTCAAGACGATACAGACTATTTTGTCATTTTCTGGGGAAAATTACCCGATGGCTGCTGCTAAACACAGTCAATGCGAATGTCCGTCAGACAGGCGGACATGTCCGATAGATTTCTACTATGACCGACGAAAACGTCTGTTATCGTCAGACATAATGTCCTAAACGCAGACAAATCACAGCAGTATTTAATAAGCGTCTGTGTGATACGCTTTTGATGAACTTGGTACTTATCCTTAAGCCCATGTATGCGAAGTTGTGATTGCCATGGATGGCAGTTGCAGACACTTTTCCACATGTAAAAGGTAATAAACCTTTACTACTAAAGAAAATAAGAACAGACGAGGAAACACGCAAGGGATATGAAGAAAAAAAAATGGGAACGAACGTTTCCCGAGTCGTTGAAAAATATATTTACATGGGTAACCTTCGACACAGTTAAAAAAATAACTTCTATGTTTGGTAATAGGCATTGGGAAACGTCGGAGAAGTGGCAGGGTGTAACATGAAAATTGAGGCTGCAAAGTAACATAATGTGTCAAATACTCATATGGAAAAATGACAGGAAATAAAAGGCTGAACCCCTCCCAGCTTTTACGGAAGTGTCAGATGCAGGCCGTTCATTGCTTTTATGTAGATATTAGGAGGGTGATATGCCTGGCCGAGAGTATGAAGTCAAACATCAGGCTAAGAAAATAGTTGTGACAAACCTTTTTGAGCAACACTTATACCAGTATTACTTATACAGTAACACTGTATTTACATTTTTAAGTCTAAAACAATCAATCAATATGTTTAAATTTATGTTTTAAAGTATTTCTAATGCTTGTAATAAAATACAGCAATAAAGATTAATAATTCAATTTGTTGTTACAAAAATGTAAAAAAAAATTGTGACTAGTAAACTTTTAAAATACAAAATCCTGGGCCGAAACAAGAGTTTCGAAATGAATGGTTGGAGCAGCATATTTGGTTGCGATTTGACAATAAAATGACTTGTTTGTATATCTGAAGGGAAGGACAATCCTTTCACATCAGGCTGTACTTTCGTGCTTCTACGCTAACGAGACATATTTCCTCTAATCAACACAAGGCTGCATTAGAATCTCAGTCACTTAGAAGCGACATGAACAGACTATCCAAGTCCCTGGTCGCTGCAATAAACCAAGCTGCAGTGTGTGCCACGCGCTCAATTTACTTTACAATAAATAGTTGTGACCCATCTTTTTTGTAAATGTCCCCCACTTTTCGGACAAGAGGGTCAAAAATGACCCTCAAATATTTTGGTCTAGAGAAAACACTGATAAAAGGTGGTATCGGACAGTTTGCCTAAACCAAATATATGTAACAATATCAGATCTCTGTTTGGGGTATTTGTGCATAATTTCTGCAGAAACAATCATACTTTAGTCTAAGCTTCAATGATTTTCAACAATATCTCAATTTTAGGGCAGTAAAAGTCATTATTCAACACTTAAAATGTTCATTCATTTCAAATCTATAAATAAAGAACAATTGGGATTCCTGCTAAAAATAGACATCGACGTCACAGCGGGTGACATGGATGAATGACAACATAAGTAGGCATGTGGTTTTCTTAGTTTAAAGATAACTACAATAATTGTGCAGCATGGCTCAGATAGGAAATACATGTTTGTAATGATGATTGTGGCATTATGGTTCACTTTTCAGACAGGTGTAGGACATCAACAAACAGCATTCTGCGCTATCTCTTCAGGTAACAATAGTTCATTAAGATGATTAATGAAAATATTTTGGTCCAAACTGTCGGATGTCTGATCGGGAATTTAACATATTAAAGGTGGTATCAGAAAGTTTGCCTGTCTCCAGTTCATGTAACAAACACCTTAACTCTGTTCTGGAGAATTTGTGAATAATTGTTGCATTAACTTATACTTTAGTGTAGGTAAAGGCACTTTACAACATTACCTGAAATGTTAGATAGCATAAATTATGAAATATATCTCTTTAAATGATTAATCTTTTCAAATCTATAAATAAGCATATAGGGATTTATATCTAAATAATAGCTAAAAATAGATATTAACATCATAGCTTATTACCCAAATGATCATGTAACATGATCTCAAGAAGTAGTCATGTTGTTTTTTTTAGTTTTAAAATAGCTAACTGTGCAGAGTGACTCGGATAGGAAATACATTTTTGAAATAACAAATGAGGTGTGATGCTTTACTTTTCACATAACTGTTGGGCACTAATCAACAGCATTTCTCGGGATCTTTCCAGTTAGAATTATTTATTTGGTTGCTTGAGAGAAAAATCAATGGTCCAAACTTTCCCATACCACCTTTAATTACTTGACTGGAACTCTCGTAGTCCGATATAAAACAATTATGAATATGCGTTATCATAATTTCAAAGATCTATTGATTATGAAAATGTAAAAATGCAAAATTGATACACCATAAATAAATATGAAGTAAAACATAATGTCCACAGCATCTGTCACAGGTACTATGTTTAACAAAAATATCAACCAAGAGTAGTAAACCAATTCCTTAACATCTGTTGCGCTTATGTTACCTGTGACACATAATTTACTTGCGTCATGTAAACAAAGATCTTTGTATTGTCCGTTAGAATTAACTTGAGACTAATAAATATGTTGCTTATGTTTAGCTATCTGTTTATAGAAACATGCATCGGTTTATACTTTCAGATTCAAGTGCAATTGGCTTTAATACACAATAACAATGGAGCGCATAATAACAAAGTGTATTTGATCTAATGGTTATGATGCTCAACTGTCAAGCAGGTGGTTGTGGGTTCGAATTCGTGTTAGATTTTTTTCCTGTTATTTTCTATGTTTAGTGTGGGAATATGAAAGCATGTGGCACATTTGTCACCATTTCCACTATAAAATGAAGTTAATGGAAAAACATTCAAAAAAAGTATACAACCCTCACACCCCCCAATCCCCAGAGGGAGTGGGGACTCGAACCAGCGACCTTTGGTTCTTGTAGAACAGAGGCTCTAACCACTGTGCCAACTTACATTCACCTAGTTCATTCATCAAACAATTATTTATACTTTAAATGATTCATGAAAGTTTCCAAATTCTTACGAAATTGTTCCGATAACATACGAAAAGTGATGAGTCTCAAGTTAATTCTAAAGGACAATACGGAGTGACTTTACAGTTCAATCACCTTTTAATATTTATTTAATTCCCATCCCCATTGCAGTGATCTCCCTTGGTATGAGTAGAATCTTGAGAAGATTTTCGCCATGGTGAGTTGCCGTTGACTCAAATTGAAAGATTTAAAGTCCCGGGAAAACTGGCTAGGCAAATATCTCGCTAGAACCATAGGTGCACCAAAAATCAGCTGAAAGACCTCCCAACATTCAAATAATTCATCCTAAACCAATAAGGTGAGAAGCTGAGCTGTAAAATTGTTGACTCTAACCACTGAGCTCAATATATATTTTAGAGCATGCTTCCATACTGCAACAAAGCAGTATGCGAGATAATAACTACTCCCTGTGGCAGTTTTAATTTTTACAATGTTCTCTTTCACACCTGTTTGTCTGGCACTTGTTTCGTGCTTAAAATGCATCAAAACAAATCCATTACGATCAATATAGCAAAATTCAGCTATTCTGGTAACGGAAGACGCCAGACCAATATTTGGATTGAACCACCGGTAAACTGCGTGTCATCAGCTGGAAGACTTTCTCACATTAAGTCCTTTACCGACACTTGGACCAATGTGGTGAAAGGTGCTTATCAACTCAGACAAGTAACAAGTAAGCGACTCAACCACTCAGCCGTGGGTGCTCCTTGTCTGGTACTAATTATCATAACCTGATAGTGTCTGGCAGACAATCAGATTATATGATACAACAAGAACGTGATCCCATCTAATTCACGACCTGTTGTTTTCCTTTTAAGGTATTTACACATCCTTAGTAATTGTTGCTATCACTCAGAAGCTATCTTTTAAAAGGAAATTCTTAATTGCATACTATACTTATTCACCACTGCTAGACATAGTGTTTTTATCAAAATATAAAGAATTGTTATAACTTTTCACTATCAGCCCTTTAACAGCCCTTATGATTTTGGAATCCCAAATACTGATATTTAGAACAGATAGTAAGAATGGTTAAGCAAGGTCTTTAAAGCCATATATACTTTGCACACTAACGGGTGCATTTTAAGATTTTCCTCTTCAGTTTGAGAGCATTTTTTAACGGGAATGGAATAGCAGTTTCTAATTGAATTATATTTAGATGGTTTTAAAACATACACTGGCAAAAAGTGAATAAAAAGCAATATTATCACTTAACATATTATGCAAGGGAGATAATTTTATGTTGTTTAGCATGTAATAGTAGTCTCATCCTACATTAGACAGAGGAATTTAATTTTAAATATTCGAGATCCAGTAACAATCTAGCATTAGACAATTTTGTGCTGTGACGATTACTTCACAGCCTTCCAGGCATGGCTTGACAAGGCATTCCCAGCCTGCCAGGCATGGCTGCTGCCAGGCATGGCTCGTCAAGGCTTTCTTAGCCTGCCAGGCATGGCTTGACAGGCTTCCCAAGCTGGCCATGCATGGCTGCCGCCAGGCATGGCTTGACAAGGCCCCCCTTGCCTGCCAGGCATGGCTTGACAAGGCTTTCCCAGCCCGCCAGGCATGGCTTGACAAGGCTTTCCCAGCCTGCCAGGCATGGTTTGACAAGGCTTTAGCAAATAGTGTAGATCTGGATTAACCACACACATGTCTGACCAGGATGTACATTCTTTGCTGCTTGGTATTTATTGTTTGTTTGTTGGGTTTATTGTCCCCCCAACAGTATTTCAGTTATCTGGAGACGGTGTCCACTTAAAGCAGATATAGTGCTGTGTATAGCATGCTGTGAACACCTGGCATGATACCACACCCAGTCACATTATCCTGACACTGGAGCAGCCAGTTGTGGAACTACCCTTACATTTACTTGAGCGTTAGCAAGGGAGTTATACCACTACCATTTTAAACAACTTTGGTATGACGTGTCCCAATACTAAACCTGCGACTGGTGTGTGGTATTATGCCAGGTATTCTCGGCATACTATGTTAAGGCAGCACTCTGGGGTCTTCCTCCACCAATAATTAGCTGGGCAACACCATTATGGCCACAACAGTATTGGTGTGATGCAAGAAAAAAATCAAAACATTATTGACTATGTTTCACTTCCTCTGAAGTGAATGCATCATAAGGATGCACATGTTTCAAAATAATGTTGTTTGTTTTTTAAAACAAAACTTTTAGTAAAAGTACTCTAGATGCACATGTTCAATTAACACTGCACAAGATTCCCTCTACTGTAATCATGAGACACATGTGACATGTGTTCATTAGGAATATTTTAAGCATTAATTGCATAGGAAAACGTTGAAGGTGATTAGCACAATAATAACAAGGGATTGGGATTTGTCAGCATTTTTGCCGAGACTGTGCAGTGACATTTCTATCATTATCACCAGCACTTATGAGGTGCCCAGGGACTGAACCCGGTCGATCCATTATACTGACACGACGAGTCAGGTGTAATACTGTCCCCTTAGCCTGAGCGTTAGGAGGGAAGCCACAACTACCAACTTTAAAGTCTTTGGTTTGACCTGGCCAGGGTTTAAACCCACGACCTGTTGATCTGCAAGCCGATGCTCTACCAACTGAGCTATTGCAGCTGGTCAATAATAACAAACCAACACACAATGCTACAGAAGTGATTAGAAAATAAGATAAAAAATCCTTTTTTATTAAATACAGATAAAGATAAGAACACATTTTTCAATATATCTTTTTTTATAAAAATAAGATAAGACAAGTGTGTGTTTTCTCAATTTATCTGTTTTATTTAATTAGGATGAGATAAAAAGAGATTTTATTTTTTCATAAAAATAAGAGATGATAAGAAAGCTTGAAAATATTTTTAAAAGTAAAAGTTATAAATGCTATATGTCACTTAATTAACTCCATCGTAATTGTAAAAATACTGTCACTTTTAACACTATTGATCATTCAACATCAGTGATATACATCTGAAAATGATATAAAATAACATATTATATATCTCTATATCTATTTATTTATATAATATATAATTATATGTATATATTTAATCTATCATCAAAAAGACAGCTAAGCAGGCCAGTCAATATCCAGAAGACCATCCAAACAACCAATAGGGCACTTAAATAACCAATATGCCAGCTTTAAACCAAAAGGTCAGCCTAACAATGAAAAGGTCTGCCTAACAACCAACAGCCCACTCAAATAACCAACATGCCTGCCAAATAATCAACAGGTAAGCCTTGAAATCAAAATGTCTGCCTTACGACCAACTTGCCAGTCAACCTGCCAGACAGACCGATAAAAAAGAATCCCTGGCAGACTGAAATAAATCATACTTAAGAAAGTAAGGAATTAAACTAAACAAAATCCACACCTTTAGAATCCCTCTGGACTGACCGCTCAAATCACTATCCACTATAAGCCTGTTGACAGACAATCAGATTATAGAGTTATCACGGGACGTATTTTGTTAAACTAACCTAAATGTGTGGATTTTCCTATTTTCATGTTAAGTGCATCAAGATTGTTAAAAGATAAATGAATCATGTAAATATGACAGGCCTTTCATTTATAAATTGATAAAAGCATTAGAACTCAGTAGGAGTTTATATTGGAAGTCAGAGGAATTTAACATTTTACAAAACAGACTTAAGAGTGGAGCAGCTCACATGCTTGTATTTAACATGCAGCTTGCTACAATTGTTAATAAACAGGGTTTTCATTAACATTTATAGGCCAAAATTTGACTGAAGGAGGCCTGCTAGAGGGGTCCAGGAGCATGCCTGACAGAAATTTTTGAAATCAAAGAACCAAAATTCTGCATTCTAAGCCATTTTGTTGCTACAAAAGCCACTCTGGTAAGGCTTCATTTTTTTGTAAAAACACCATGGAAAAGTCTGGAAAAGCATAACTTGGAAATCATGCCAAGTGCACTGCAATACAGACCTCATAATTATATATTGCATCAGTTAAAAACCGAAAAGGAGCGAAATTTTCAGGAACCAAAATACGTTTTAAAGCATTCATTGGTTGTACCTACTGGATTTTTAAGTGGCCCAAAATGTGTTCTAAGTTGCCAAATTGGCCGCCGGCCGCCTCTTAATGAAAACACTGATAACCCAGGATTATTCTAAGTTGTCTTCTTATATTTACTTACAAAGATGACTAGATAATATCTTATACTTGAGTTTCAGCAGCAATTGGTGAAAAACCAGCCAGACCTTAAGATAGATTGGACAGATAAACTTATCATTTTTTCACTTTTAATTATAAACTGTGCCATTGCTATAAATTACGGGCATCCACATCATTATCTATTCAGACAACAGTCTCAATTGCAAGTTGAGAATAGACATAAACTGACCATTGCTACACAGCTTAATGTAAACTGTCCTGCATGGCAGACCATTGCTTTAAATTGCAGCTTCCACATTAATGGCTGTTCAGACATCCCAGTGTGATTACAAGTTTAGACTGGACAGATAAAGTGACAATTGCTCCACTACAAAATGTGAAACGTGCTGCTTGGCTGATCATTTATATATAATGGCAGCTTCCTCATTATAATCAACTGACAGACATTCAGTCTGATTACTAGTTTCTTTGAAATGACCACATCATCATAATCAACAGACAGACGTTCAGTCTGGTTAGTAGTTTAAATTTCTCATATGAACGGACCAGTATTCACACTTCCACTCTTTTGGCTTCACTGCTCTGATGACCATTGCTTTATATTGCAGCATCCAGACCCCTAGACAAGACAAATTTGGCTTCCAGCCTCCAATCACAGATTCTGAGGTGAAGTGTCCCCACCACTTATCATCCTTGCCCGCAGATTGTGTTATTTCGACAAACAGTTACCACGACAACAAGTGAGAGAATTGGACCAAAAGTAGCAGCAAAAACAGAATCCACAGCAGCATCAACATTAACAGCAGTATCTGCAGCATCAATTAAATGACCAATAATATAATTATTGCAGCAACAGCAATTGGAAGGTTAACAATCAGACAAGAATCAGCAGCAAAAACAGACCAATCAGCAACATCAACAGCCGCAACAATATCAGCAGCAACATCAAATGAGAATATAATACTATCAGTAGAAACAACAGTGGATGTGGAAGTAATGCAAAATAGTACAACCTGATAAGAATAAGCAACAGAAAAACTGTTGTGAGAAACAAGAAAGATAACAATCAAATCATCAACAGTACCATGCGGGAGTAACATCTGAACAATTGCACCTCAACACCAATACATTCTATGAACAATAAATAAAGTTGCATCAGGTATACCAATAAGCCAAATATTCTGACTATTTATTGTTTTCAGTTTTTACTAAGGCATGTGTTTTCAAGCACTACCCCTAGAAGCCATTTAGCTGTTTAGGATCCCATGCAAGTTTCTCTAAAAGCTTTGAAATACACATTAACTGCCAACTAATTTATGCAAATGGGCGTACATTCTGCAAACTGAATTACCGAAGTCCCATACTTTCCTATTTCATCTTATTGTTCCAATGCGAAGTTACTTAAACTAATGTAGCCCCGAGATAGATCTATAAATACACTAGTGATCACTAGAAAAAACAAAACGCAAACACCAATAATTGCTGAAATAAATTAATCTTTCTACTAGAGTTATATAATAGGCATTTAAATACACTAGACTTTGTTTGAAACTGCAAAATTAAAAAATTTAAAATTCAGGAATTAATGTCAAGAAAAAAATCCTACCCAAGAAAATTAAGCTTTTAAGAAATTTAAAGAAATTTCTTCTTTGTTTTATAGCTTCATTGGATTATATTCCTACGGAGAAAAAAGTATACTGTTTTATTGCAATTTTTACACACGTAAAATCCCAACAAAAACTAAGTAATTTATGGAATTTAAGACCCAATGTAAATATACAAGGTAATTGGTCTGTTACAAATTCTGAAAAAAAATCTAAATAGATTATTTTTGTGCACAGACTTATAAACAATATCAACTATTATATATTCTATATTTTTACACAGAAATCATTAGAAAATTCACAAAATCAGTGGAAACAATTTTCAATGTCACTGGTATAGGTCATTTTCCAAATTTTGTGAAAAAACTCCCCTATAAGTAAACAAAACAAAAGAAAGTAAGTGCTCCAAAAGAAAAGTAGACACTTTTATTATAGTATATTCAGAGGTTAAGACCAGAAGTTGTCTTTGAAAGTGCATTTAAATACATAAGCAAAAACTTATGACAAAAACTGTAGTCTACAAAACTAAAATTACAAACAGCTAGATGTCAAAAAACAAAACACCAAAAAGTTGACACTGTAGTTCTAGTAAATACTGCGGAAACTTATAACGTTTATAAGTTATCTTTGAGAGTGCCTTAAAATATAAGCTTTTATACTGAATACATAAAAACAACTCAGTCTGCAATGCCTACAAACTAAACGAGGTAAAAAAACGGAGCAATTCAATATTGTATACAGTAGATTATATTATCTAGGCATTAACCTATAAACAAATAATAATATTGAAAGTCTGGAAAACTTAACCAAACAGGAGAAAATTGTTCTGGAAAACTCAAGAGGATAATTATTATATTGGTTTAAGGCAAACAGTGCAGGTCAGCAAAAGTAAAAACACCACCATGGGCTGTGGTGGTTCTACCACAGCAAAGGAGCCTTCGACACAGAAACCAGGTCCTGGAATTGTCACCATGGGGCTAGGGGTAACAACAGGGGGTATCCAAATAGACAAGGAGGATATGGAAATATCCATGGCCATGGAAACAGAAATAGAAAGAGACATCTTTGCTGATGATGATTCCAAAATGATGTAAGTGGATATAACTTTGAGATAAATGAAAGATATGGGAATAAGTGATTTATACAAAATGGTGAGAGAAATAATAAAAAAAATATTGTTTTTTTTTCATCTTAGCCCTGAAGAAGGAGGACTTGATTTTTTATCATTTTTTGGATGTGATTAAAATTCTAAAGCCTGTTTAAAGGTGATATCTGACACTTTGCCTTTATCAATTACATGTAACAATATCTTTAACCCAATTTTGGGGAATCGGGGCAAAATTCCTGAATAAACTTGTACTAAAGTCTACATGACGATTTTAAACACTGCCTCAAGTGTCAGACAGTACAAATTTATAAATAAACTGCTAAAAATAGTAATTACTTCAAAATCAATCTAACAGCATATTGCTGGATTTTTTCAAGTAATAAAAATTTGTTTGAGGAATAAAAGTCGGATACAACCATTAACAGTGAAAGGAAGGAACATTATTATTTATAAAAATATTTTAATTAGTGTAAATGTATTTTGTAATATTTGGTAAATAAAGATGAATTTGTGTGTAGTATATATACCCTTGTTTTAATGTATATGGCATGTGTATAGCTTCTATACTTGGTCGAGACACCGTTAGGGAGGGGTATGTTATGGGAGGGGTATGTTATGGGTTGATTGGTGTTTGCAGCAGGTAGTGTTGAAGAGTGCTGAATGTTATGGCAATTGTATCAATCCTTGTCTGAACGCATACTGAATAATCATGAAAGTAAAAGTTATTTAACTAAATCATAACTATTATTGTTATCTGGTATATTATATTTCCCAACTGTGTCAATTAAATTTTGTATATTTTAAATTTTACTATAAAACATTATCTTCCTATCATATAGGAAAGCATTCAAATTATAATGCAACCACAATGTCAAAGGACATAAATGTTGAGTTCTTTAGTCTCACCTAAATAGTTTACCAAAATAATGGCCATAGTAAAACAAGGAGTCTTATAACTGAAAATTGTCCATGTTAATATATTTTGCAGTTCAAAGGACTCATGCCTCGATGCCAGATAAATGAAAAGTGTAACTTTATATTGCAGGTATTTCTCTTCATTTAAAAAAAAATTACTTAAAAATAATACAAAACTTTGCAAAACAATCTGGAAACAATTTTTGAAATCATAAATACGTTAGAATAATGCCCAAAATGATTTTTAACCCATTCGTTTTTTGGCTTGGCGCGAGCTGTGTTCGAACAGCACGGACAGCTCTGTTTTTTCACAGCCACTAAAAAATCAATAAGGCACATGTATCCTTCCGGTTCAATGATAGAATATTTTCATTTTTTAATATTTCCATTTTTTTTTACATTCATTTGAAACATTTCAGAAAAAATTACAGAACAAAGTCATTGATATAAGTGCAAATTTCACTTGGATTATTACAATGCACCTGAAAATGAAAACATCAGTATAGAGTATTCAAAAGCCTTAAAAGGTAGAATTTTTCTTTTGGGTGTGGGGCACATGTGGCATTGTAGTAGAGTCGCTGATTTGTAATTCCTTATACTGATTAGCCTCCCACACGTGTCCTTTTCTGGGCAAAGAACTTAATGTGGAAAGGTCTTCCAGCTGACCTGCGGTGTGCCATTGGTTCTACATGTACCCAGACATTTGTCTGGGGTCTTCCTTCACCAAAACAGCTGGACGTTGCTATAATGATCATAATTTGTTGCCGCAATGTATCTTAAAACATAAACAATACTCCTCTGAGTGTCAATTTTCTCTACTTCACAACACACATTCCCTTTCCCTTCATAAGACATGTTTTCAATGCACATTTGTATTCTCTTACATTTGTATTCTCTTTATCACAGTTACAGTATCACTTTCTTAAATACTCTTGTTTTGTTTGTTGTCATATGTTACGAACATTTAGAGCCTTATAGATAGATCATTTACATAAAGCCGAAATAATATGATGTAAATATTAACAATAGAAGGAATATGAAATTGTTTTGCCTTGATGTTTGTTCATTTTTTAATCCCACTTCCAAAATTATAGTCATATTAATGACTGCCAGCTTATTACTGCAGGAAGAAGACCCCACACATATGTCCAGGTAGAACCACTGGTGCATCGCAGTTCAACTGGAAAACCTTCCCACATGAAAAATCTCGCTCTGATGGGATTTGAATCCATATAATGAGGATTCTAATTTTCTAACTGCTCAGCCACTGACGCCCCTAGACTAGTTTATCTGTTTGTCTTTCAACACAAAGCTTTATTTCTCTATCTGTCTATCATCTGAAAGAATATGTCTTTATCTATTTGATATATTTACCAATCTGTCTATCTACTAAGAGTTATATTTCTCCTATACCTATATATGATTACAAGGAGATTCTTCTGCTTATCTGTCCGCAATCTTTCTATGGATCCCCACCATTTTTAACTAGTAGACTTAGGGCTAGAAACTTAGGGCTAGGGACTTAAGGTAAGGTACAAAGAGCAGGGGACTAAGGGCTAGGGACTAAGGGCTAGGGACTAAGGGCTAGGGACTTAAGGTAAGGTACAAAGAGCAGGGGACTAAGGGCTAGGGACTAAGGGCTAGGGACTAAGGGCTAGGGACTTAAGGTAAGGTACAAAGAGCAGGGGACTAAGGGCTAGGGACTAAGGGCTAGGGACTTAAGGTAAGGTACAAAGAGCAGGGGACTAAGGGCTAGGGACTAAGGGCTAGGGACTAAGGGCTAGGGACTTAAGGTAAGGTACAAAGAGCAGGGGACTAAGGGCTAGGGACTTAAGGTAAGGTACAAAGAGCAGGGGACTAAGGGCTAGGGACTTAGGGCTAGGGACTTAGGGCTAGGGACTTAAGGTAAGGTACAAAGAGCAGGGGACTAAGGGCTAGGGACTAAGGGCTAGGGACTAAGGGCTAGGGACTTAAGGTAAGGTACAAAGAGCAGGGGACTAAGGGCTAGGGACTAAGGGCTAGGGACTTAAGGTAAGGTACAAAGAGCAGGGGACTAAGGGCTAGGGACTTAGGGCTAGGGACTAAGGGCTAGGGACTAAGGGCTAGGGACTAAGGGCTAGGGACTTAAGGTAAGGTACAAAGAGCAGGGGACTAAGGGCTAGGGACTAAGGGCTAGGGACTAAGGGCTAGGGACTTAAGGTAAGGTACAAAGAGCAGGGGACTAAGGGCTAGGGACTAAGGGCTAGGGACTTAAGGTAAGGTACAAAGAGCAGGGGACTTAGGGCTAGGGACTTAGGGCTAGGGACTTAAGGTAAGGTACAAAGAGCAGGGGACTAAGGGCTAGGGACTAAGGGCTAGGGACTAAGGGCTAGGGACTAAGGGCTAGGGACTTAGGGCTAGGGACTTAAGGTAAGGTACAAAGAGCAGGGGACTAAGGACTAGGGAATTGGGGCTAGGTATGAGGGACTAGCTGACTAGGGTCAGCTGGAAACAGGGATGGATCCAGGAAAGGGGATGGGGGATGCATCCCCACCCCCACCACCAACCAGGTAAAAGTTGTGATGGCATACACACACACACACACACACAGACCAAAATTTTCTGGATCCTCCCCCTGGCTGGAAGACCTCCCCATAAAAGTATAAGTTATTTCCCTGATTGGGATTCAATGGGTGACTGGGTAGTTGCAAGTCAGTGATTAATTGTTCATCCCTAGGAGCCCCAACCATCACCCCGCGAACCACACCCCTCAGGTATTCAATTTTAAAAAGTGCATAAATAACACATGACTGTCTGGTGATAGCTAGTCAAGCTTAGGACTAGACCATTACCCAAATGTACTCAATTTTTGACCAGCATGGACTTTTTTTGACAATCAGTCAAAGGAACGAAAGTAACAGAAAGCTTCCTAGCATATTAATAGAGGTAAGAAATACCTTTTGGCCTAAAAAGCAGTTAATTTTGGACAATTGGTTTCGCTAAATGCACAAGATGAAAGGAGAAAATTGAACATTGTTGTATATATATTTTTTTAGTACAAATTAACTGGTTTCCATGGCAATTGTTGTTTAAAACTTTGTGAAAAACATGGAAAACAAAAATCTTTTTTCAAGTATTTTTTTATTATTTTTTTTAAATAGTGGAAAATGGAGTAAACGTTGATTTCGACAATATCAATACATGTAACTAAGCAATATCCAAATACCAATGAAATAAGAAACAAAATAACAGCCGAGGAATTGTTGCCAGAAACATGTGCGTTGATGGCAGATAACTAAACCATTAAATTTGGAACTTGAAATGAAATAGCGTAACCTTCCCACTATTTTGACAATAATAAAATGCCAATGCAATAAAATTAAGGGGCCAGAACTCCTTCTCAGAAGAGGAAAACGTGCAAGCTAGCAATTGCTGCCAACAATGTGTGCCTGTTTGGTTGTGATAATTGAGACATTACATTTTCAACAGTCAGCTTATGTATACAACCCTTAACATGCTTAATCTATCATCATCCCAAACTCAACTCCTTGAAACATGATTGCAACCTAAAGCTTTGATAGCTGAACAGATTCCTAAATTCATGCTACCAAATAGTGTAGATCATGATCAGACATCCCCCCAAGATCATCTGGATCAGCACATTGTGATAGGCTTGATGCGACAGCTCCCAGATGATCTGGATCAATGCTATGTGATAGGCTTGATGAGACAGCTCCCCGATGATCTGGATCAGCACAATGTGATAGGCTTGATGAGACAGCTCCCCGATGATCTGCATCAAGACTATGTGATAGGCTTGATGAGACAGCTCCCCGATGATCTGGATCAGCACGATGTGATAGGCTTGATGAGACAGCTCCCCGATGATCTGGATCAACACAATGTGATAGGCTTGATGAGACAGCTCCCCGATGATCTGGATCAATACTATGTGACAGGCTTGATCAGACAGCTCCCAGATGATCTGGATCAATACTATGTGATAGGCTTGATGAGACAGCTCCCCAATGATCTGGATCAACACTATGTGTATATGCTTGATCAGACAGCTCTCAGATGATCTGGATCAACACCATGTGTATATGCTTGATCAGACAGCTCCCCGATGATCCGGATCAACACTCTGTCCAGATGCTGGATCAGACAGCTCCCTGATGATCTGGATCAACACCATGTGTATATGCTTGATCAGACAGCTCCCAGATGATCTGGATCAACACTCTGTCCAGATGCTGGATCAGACAGCTCTCTGATGATCTGGATCAACACTTTATGTATATGCTTGATCAGACAGCTCCTTGATGATCCAGATCAACACTCTGTCCAGATGCTGGATCAGATAGCTCCCCGATGATCTGGATCAACACCATATGTATATGCTTGATCAGACAGCTCCTTGATGATCCGCATCAACACTCTGTCCAGATGCTGGATCAGATAGCTCCCCGATGATCTGGATCAACACCATGTGTATATGCTTGATCAGACAGCTCCCCGATGATCCGGATCAACACTCTGTCCAGATGCTGGATCAGACAGCTCCCTGATGATCTGGATCAACACTCTGTCCAGATGCTGGATCAGACAGCTCCCCGATGTTCTGGATCAACACTATATGCATATGCTTGATCAGCAAGTGATTGGCAGGCAATGAGTTTAATCCATAGGGATTTCTCGCTGTCATTAGATTGGCTGCTAATTACTCTGTGCGCCATCAATGTTTCTCAGAATAAGGATTAAATTTCTACTTGATGGAGGAATACATGAAGTAATTTTCCTGGGTTTCTATTCATAAAGAATCTAAATTTTCCTTTCTTAAACTAAGAAATTCCTTAAATTTAAAAAAAAATACTAAGAAATTTCACAGATTTTATTAGTATTATCTAAGAAAACATTTCAAGATTTAAGAAAATTTCTTGGTTTTAGTCAGAAAACAATAGAAAAGATTCTGTATAAATATGACCCCTGGTGTTTAGCAGAAAAATGTCTTCAAGGGTAAATAAAGAAGTATATATTTTTTGAAAAAAACCCAACAAACATGGATTTGTGAATTGGCTGCAAAAACTTCTTAATAATTTAACCATTTTGTAAAAGGACAAGTTTTTTTACAGAAAAAAAAGTTTCTATATCTATTTGCTTTGATAATCTGATAACTCTAATATTCAGCATTGGTACCGATGTGAACAATTGTAATTTAAAAAACAGGAAAGCATCTCTTTAGGAATTCAAGCTTGTGATGATTTTGAAATTTGAGACCAACTTCATTTTTCTAGCAATAAGTGATATCAAAATAATCACAAACGCACCGTTTTAACAATAAGAGATATCAAAATAGTCACAAATGTACCATTTTTACAATAAGTGATATCAAAATAATCACAAATTTACCATTTTTACAATAAGTGATATAAAAAAAATCACAAATGTACAATTTTAACAATAATTTATATCAAAATAATCACAAATGCACCATTTTAACAATAAGTGATATCAAAATAATCACAAATTTACAATTTTTACAATAAGTGATATGAAAAAATAACAAATGTACAATTTTAACAATAATTTATATTAAAATAATCACAAATGCACCATTTTAACAATAAGTGATATCAAAATAATCACAAATGCACCATTTTAACAATAATTTATATCAAAATAATCACAAATGTACCTTTTTAACAATAACTGATTTCAAAATAATCACAAAATTACCGAAGTCTTCCTAATTTATGGAAATTGAACGCAGGTGGCAGTAACTAATTGGGACAAATGAACCATCTGCAACAAGAGGCAATCACCGAGAGGTCAACATAATTAGGTTTTGGTTTTGGTTTTTTAAAATACATTGCAGCGACCATTTATGATCAGTTGCAACGTCCAGATTTTTGGTAGAAGAAGATACATGTCTCGGTAGAATCACCATCGCACCGCAAGTCAGCTGGAAGACGTTCTCACCTTAAGTCCTTTGCTCCAACAGGACTCGAACCCATGCAGTGAGAGGCTAAGCAGTCAGAAGGAGTTTCATATCGGCGACTCTGCCACTTAGCCACGAGTGCCCCTCAACATATTAAAGATGAGAAAGAAAATTCTTTCAAATAACGCTGGCATCCACTGACCCATTTTCATTACTTTCACAATTTGGTGAAGGAAACAGATTTGAGCTTATTAGATAAAGAGATAACACAATGATGGCAAAGACAAGAAAACTGGATTAGGGACATCAAGACTTGTCAATTACTGAGCACTCACTTGGAATAAAATCTTAGAGTAATAAGTAACAGTCGCAACAGGTCATCTAACAAAGCAAGAGATTTTTTTTTTTCTCAATAAATTGGGACGACCAATTATGGTCATAATAGCAATGTCTAGCTATTTTGTAGGAGGAAGGCTCCAGTCAAATGTTTTGGTAAAAGCACCAGCAGTCATGTATTTTTTATGTATGTAGGTCAACAATGGAAGTTTTAAGCACCACTTGACAAACGGTTGACCAAACATCTGATGCCACATGGTTAACAGTTAGTCATATGTCTACAACCATGTGGTGAACGGTTGACCATGTGTCTGATACCATAATGGGGAACGGTTGACCATGTGTCTGACACCATGTGGTGAACGATTGACCATGTATCTGACACCATGTGGTGAACGGTTGACCATGTGTCTGACACCATGTGGTGAACGGTTGACCATGTGTCTGACACCACATGGTGAATGGTTGACCATGTGTCTGACATCACATGGTGAATGGTTGACCATATGTCTGACACCATGTGGTGAATGGTTGACCATATGTCTGACACCATAATGGTGAATGGTTGACCATGTGTCTGACACCATAATGGTGAATGGTTGACCATATGTCTGACACCACGTGGTGAATGGTTGACCATGCGTCTGACACCACGTGGTGAATGGTTGACCAAGTGTCTGACACCACGTGGTGAATGGTTGACCATGCGTCTGACACCACACTGTGAATGGTTGACCATGTGCCTGACACCATGTGGTGAATGGTTGACCATGCGTCTGACACCACACTGTGAATGGTTGACCATGTGTCTAACACCATAATGGTGAATGGTTGACCATGCGTCTGACACAGCACTGTGAATGGTTGACCATGTGCCTGACACCACATGGTGAACAGTTGACCATGTGTCTGACACCATGTGGTGAACGGTTGACCATGTGTCTGACACCATGTGGTGAACGGTTGACCATGTGTCTGACACCATGTGGTGAACGGTTGACCATGTGTCTGACAACACATGGTGAATGGTTGACCATGTGTCTGACACCATAATGGTGAATGGTTGACCATATGTCTGACACCACGTGGTGAATGGTTGACCATACATCTGACACCACACTGTGAATGGTTGACCATGTGCCTGACACCATGTGGTGAATGGTTGACCATGCGTCTGACACCACACTGTGAATGGTTGACCATGTGTCTTACACCATAATGGTGAATGGTTGACCATGCGTCTGACACCACACTGTGAATGGTTGACCATGTGCCTGACACCACATGGTGAACGGTTGACCATGTGTCTGACACCACACTGTGAATGGTTGACCATGCATCTGACACCACACTGTGAATGGTTGTCCATGTGTCTGACACCACACGGTGAACGGTTGACCATGTGCCTGACACCATGTGGTGAATGGTTGACCATGTGTCTGACACCACACGGTGAATGGTTGACCATTTGCCTGACACCATATGGTGAATGGTTGTCCATGTGTCTGACATCACATGGTGACTGGTTGACCATATGTCTTACACCATATGGTGAATGGTTGTCCATGTGTCTGACACCACACAGTGAACGGTTGACCATGTGCCTGACACCATGTGGTGAACGGTTGACCATGTGTCTGACATCACATGGTGACTGGTTGACCATATGTCTTACACCATATGGTGAATGTATGACCATGTGTCTGACACCACATGGTAAAACTTTTCCCTTCTTTACACAAACGGTTACACGTAACAAATATGACCCTGTGCTAAAATGTGTCTTTAAGAATCCAAACTAACATAAAAATAAAGCATAAGTGATTTCTTGATTTAGGTGCGTAATTTCCTTTATAAAGAGTCTACATGAAAGTTCAAACAGGCATTGTTTAAGTTTTTAGGTAAACCAGTTAAAAACACCCCACACTAATGGTGTTTCCAGCAAGCAAATGATGAAAGACTAATCTAGGCTTTATAGTAATAATCTCATTATGGAAATATTGGACATCAAAACAGCCTATTGTCAATATGGCCTGGTAGCATTTGCATATGGATTAGGGCAACAATACCATGTAATGCTAGTAATAAACTTTTAGCTGAAACCTGAAAATATTCATGGAGGTTTGTATTGATTGGGTGTAAAAATCTTATCTCTAAGCATGCTGTTGAGGTAGTGAATATAACAGATTCCATCTAAATTGACAAACAGTGTTGATCTAGATATGTTGGTTTGTTTATTAGGTTTATCGTCCCACAAACAGTATTTCAGTTATCTGGAGACAGTGTCCACTTGAAGCAGATATAGTGCTCCTATTTGGGATTGACTAAAAAAAAGAATATGAAATGCGCACTTGAATCTTTTAGACACAAACGAATAACAAAAAAATAATTCATGAATAGTTATGATGTTGCTTCTGCAGATGGCTCCCACTGGGGATTATGTTTCTAAACATCAGCATTGCAGTGACCATAGGGCATCTACTATAATTCTGATGGCAAGACCAATTCATAATAACATAGAAAATCAGCATCAAAAATTGGCTGCAGGGGATAATTTCTCATGCTGATTTCCTATGCTTTTATGAATATTTCTTTTAAGGTAACAGTGAACAGTGACAGTTTTCGAGGAATGAATCTTCACAAAAATCTAAACTATCAAAGAAAGATTCAAAGTTGACAAAGGGGCATAACCGTGTCAAAATGTTAGAGTTACCTACCCCATTTAAACGGATTCTGCATTTTCATGTTTAAAGTGAATACTTTTGACAGAGTTTGAGAAATGGATAAATGAATAAAAAGGTTATATTGGGAAATAATGTATGGAACAACTTTTAAATATTGCTTTCATTTTGTTAGAAATTAAAATTAACCATTAAATTGATTTTAAAAGGTTACCAAGCAACAGTTTTTGATTACTAATTAGTAATAATTTGATAAAAGTCATTAATTATTTCTTTCATTTTGTTAGAATTGAGAATTAACCATTTGAATAGTTTTAAAAGGTTACCATGCAACAGTTTTGGATAAACCCTACTAATTAGTAGTCATTTGATAAAATCTTGAGGATTTGAGTCTACACTATTTGCCTGATGCAAACCATTACATATTTAAGAGGTAATGTGCCAGATCCAAATATTTACATGTTGAACAGTTCAGAAAGGCTGTATCTCATTCAATCTTCAATCATAACTTCAAGTTACTTTCATCCACTTCTGTTTTTTTAAGAGTTATCCAACAATCTTGTAAAGCCTTATTGAGCAGTTAGTAGTGTCTTGACGTTAACCATGTTCTGTAGAGGGTTCTACAGCAACAGCATCGGAAGGATTTAATAGCCCAAGACTTCAAGAAGTCTTCTGCAAACTGCTATCAGACAACAAAGATCTGCACGAAATATTCAAGAGGGCTTTTTTTCCTACTTTAGTAGGAGCTGTTTACAGGTCCCCTCAGAATTTTTTTCAGTTTTCCCCAAAAGGTAACTTTACATCAGGTTGTTTTCACTCCCCTTTAAGGAAGAAATCATGCTATTTTCTCCAAAATTATACAGCATGCACCCCTTCCCCTGGCCTTGTTCAATGAAGTTTTCAACCCATTTTAAGGTGGTATCTGACAGTTTGTCTACATCAAATACATGTACCAATTTATTATGCCTGCATGAAAGGAATTCCGGCATAAAAACTACATAAACTTGTAATACATTTTAAGCAATGATGTTTGTTTGACAATATAAACAGGAAAAAATTGCTACGCATGCCCATTCTTTACAAATCTATAAATAAGCATGATGGGACGTTTCTGCTAAGATATGTTTGATTATTGAGTTTATTATCCCACAAACAGTATTTCAGTTATCTGGTTACGGTGTCCACTTGAAGCAGATATAGTGCTGCCTTCACTGTGTATAGCATGCCATGAACACCTGGCATGATACCACACCCAGTCACATTATCCTGACACCAGGCTAACCAGTCGTGGAACTTCCCTTATATTTGCTTGAGCGTTAGCAAGGGAGCTATACCATGACCATTTTTAATGACTCTGGCATGTGGCAACTCGTTATCGAAGCCGGTGCCTCCTGTACCAGGAGCCGACACTCTACCAACTGCGATACCAGGTCCAGTCCTATGATAATAACACTTCCCTGTTAAGCGCATATTTATAAGGATTAGGCAATAAAGTGTAGACCTACATCAGCCAGCTCCAAGATGTCAACTGTTGAATCAACACCTGCACAATTTCTGCCGAGTCTCAAACAATATGACTTTAGACCCCGTGTCATGAAGTCTTTGGGCCAGTAACTTAGAAATTGGTAGGGTTATAAACAAATGTATCAAGCTAAAATTTATAACTTTGCTACAAATATGTCAAGGACTAAACAATTATTGTACAAGACATTTGCCAGAAACTGTAGCTGTAAGTAATTACAGGGTTTGATCATGAAAAGAGATCAAATTCTACCCAAGATTACAGCTAACTGCTACAAACTGGCATCAATTGATCAATCAAAGACCATAGAACAGGACACACGGTCAATAAAATTATAGTCTCCATAAATCAATCCCACAGACCAAGCTAGCAAGCATCAAGGACCCTGGCTAGCAGAATTTCTTGTTGCTGGCTGTCTCTACATTTATTTCCTTACAAAAAGAACCACAAATACTTATTTCAAGAATATTTTATACAGTTTTATAATTCCACATTTCAAATAATATTACAATTTAAAGTGTGTTTTTTTTTTCATCATAAACTCAAATGAAGCCAAAGCTCCAAATGGATAGACATATTTACATGTACATGCTTAACCCCTTTATTTAACTTATTATTATCCAATTCTTTGGACTCATTAGAATCATCTCAATAGGGAAGTTTAATGCATACATGTGAACTCTCCCACTTTGGGAGGGAGACTCTCCACTTTTAAGGTTCAAAATTATTTGAAAATGATCATTGTTTTAGATATTTTCAGAAATCTCCCTACTTGGAAATAGATAACTTCCATCTTTGTTTATATGAAAATAACTAATCTCCCAATTTGAAAGTTAAAATCTCCCGCTTTGGCCTCAGAAAAAGTTTACATGTATGTTAATGATCCACAATTTATGATTCAATTAAAGTATTTCATGCCATATTAATTATTTATCACATAACCTACTTCACGAGCATGAGGTAACACTCATGCATCATTTTTGGTAACACACTAGTTAGTTATCGTAGTGTGATGTCATTAAGTATGTGTAGTGTACATGCCATTTCCTGATCACTTGTTGTCACAGTTTTATGCATTTTGTTGGACAATTTCATTTTAATTAATAAAAAAAATAGCATTTTAGTCATTTTATAAATGAATCTGTTCAGTTTTCATGGATAATGGTCGAGTAAATAGTAAATAGTAACTATTTTTTGGGTGGATTCTCCCAAACCAGATTACACATGTCAAATCCGGCTGTTCATACTATAATAAGATGATGCATTGTAATAAAAAAACAGCTGATGTTTTGTTAATGTAATAAATAGAATGTAATATTCATGTTCATTAGATACTGAAAGTATTAAACCTGTCTAAAATGATACAAAACTCGGTAGAGCCTCATTTTGTATCATTTCATCCAAGTTGTTTAATATTTTTTGTATCTAATGAACACTCGTACCAGATCCTCTATATCTCCTCAAATGAGACACTTTCAATGAATACCAGCAATGTAGGATTTGGCTGAGATTTATTGGATGTACGGTATTATACATGTACACAATACCCAACCCACGTTGTCAGATACCCATGCCCAACTATTCCAATTAACTAAATTTTCTGTCGTCTTATCAAACTGAATTGGTCAATCATAATACTGCCTACAAAATCCATACTCTTCAGCGTGGAGACAAAAAGTATAACAATGATGTCACCCTTTTGACAAGTCTGCCAAAACAATGAAAGAACGAGCTTTATCATTGGACGGAAATCTTCATCGGATTATGAAGCAACCAATGTAATATCATTACCAGAAACGGCGATGAATGGAGAGTAATGGAATGGATCGGTCGTGGGTGTCAAATGATGATATACCTGGCAATGTTCCTATGAAAACCAGCAATGTAGGATTTGGTTGAGAATTATTGGATATATTGAATCATGCTTACTGCTCTACTTCACCCCCAAACCCTAAATACCTAGTACTTGTTTGAATTGTCTTAATGAGACAAGTTCAATGAGTACCAGCAATGTAGGATTTGGTTGAGAATTATTGGATATATTGCATTATACATGTATACAATACCCAACCCGATTCACTTCTTTCATCTGAAGTTCTGACAAGTCAAGCAAGGTCTGTACAATGCTAGGCAGACAGGCAGCAAATCATTAAATATAAGATACACACAGTGATAATGGAAAATATTGCTGGATGTCCAATTTTATCTGACAAGTCCATTGATAAATGAATGCCTCGTTGGCAAGTGTAATCTGATTTTCCACACCAAAATTGGGGGAAAATGGATGCTCTATCAGTTCCAGATTCTGTTTACTACAAGATTTACTGACTAGCTTGAAGCACAACAAACTGGAAGTTACTGTAAATCAATGACATGGAAAACATGGAAGCTTGAATAATTTCAAATTTTAACAAACTAGGCCCGAATGATTTGTTTGTTTGTTTAATGGGTTTATCGTCCCACTAACAGTATTTCAGTTATCTGGAGACGGTGTCCACTTGAAGCAGATATAGTGCTGCCTTCACTGTGTATAGCATGCCGTGAACATCTGGCATGATACCACACCCAGTCACATTATTCTGACACCGGGCCAACCAGTCGTGGAACTTTCCTTATATTTGCTTAAGTGTTAGCAAGGGAGCTATACCACTACCATTTTTAACAACTTTGGTGTGTCGCGGCCCGAGATCGAACCCGGGGCCTCCCGTACCTGGAGCCGACGCTCTACCGATTGCGCTACGAGGTCTGGTAGGCCCGAATGAGTTAGGCTAAAGCAAATAATAAAGATTCAGAACAGGCAGCGACCCCTGGAAGTTGTCTGATCAGGATCTACACTATTTGCTAACATTTGTTAGCTAATGTCTAAGATTATATATTGGAGCCGACGCTCTACGGATTGAAGCTCTACCAGGTCCGGTTGAAAGGAAGGTTTGATCCCGGCTGCAACATACCAAAGTCATTATAAATAAATGTGGTGTAGCTCCCTTGCTAACGTTAAGCAAATGTAAGGGTAGTTCCACGACTGGATGACCCAGTGTCAGGATAATGAGACTGGGTGTGGTATCATGCCAGGTGTTCACAGCATGCTATGCACAGTGAAGGCAGCACTATATATGCTTTAAGTGGACACTGTCTCCAGTTAACTGAAATACTGTTTGTAGGAAGATAAATCCAATAAACAAACAAACAATTGGCTTTCATGTTTCAGAAGTCCTTTTATTTGGGCACAGGGTAAGATCAAGATGATGATATACAAAATCATTAAAAGAGCATTGTTTATTGCCAAGAAAAAACTAACTTAAAGCTCACACATAGTTTAAACTCTGGGCATACAAATCTTTTTGTCTTGCAAAATATCTATCCCCATTTTTACATTGTGACAGAGTACTGCAATGTGGATATGACAATGTATATTATTTTCAAGTTGTCTCCCTTTTCTCAATGGTAAGACAAGTACTTAGCAGTATGTTTACACAAGATTGTTCGTTTCTTGTTTTGTTTTTTGTAACATTGCACCAACGCAATTATATTCATATTGGCAACGTCCGGCTAATTATTGGCGGAGGAAGACCCCAGACTTACATCTGGGTAGAACCACTGTGCACTGCAGGTTAGCCGGAAAACCTCCTCACATGAAAGTGCTAAGAGTAGCTGCCTTGTTACTGTTTTGATAACTTAGACTCTCACGGGTTTGAGTCCCGGTCTGGGTGGTGACTTTTTTGTTTTTCTTTAAAAGAATAATTTTAATAAATGTATGATCGGCGTGCAATTATAGATTTGAGGTTAAACCAGTCTACGCGTAAATCTTTACTTAGTCAGATTCTGCTAATGATTGTGAATGGTTTGTAAAGACATAAAATGCCATATATGTGCAGGAATGGCTTAATGACCATATAATTGCTTATGAAACGTATTTAAAAAACAAATACATCACCAACAAGCATCATTATATTTACTCTGCAGCATTATTTTAAGGAAGGTCCAAACGATATCAAATCCATAATTCACCACCATAAAACCAAACTGAATAAATTGGATTCCATTTCTCATCTCAAATAAAACATGCATATCTAGCATGGCTCTGGTATACCATGCTTTAATTAATCCCCAGCTTCACAGGGGAACTAACTTTCTATTGATTTTCTTAACAAAAAGATGCAGCAATGGGAAAGAAGAAAAGAAGAGAATGGAAAATAAAATACCTTAATTTGTGATAACAAACTAATCTTAAAGAGACTCGCATCTGCTAATGAACGTTAGGTTTGACTCATTTAGTCAAGTAATGATCAGTTACGCAAGAGACTTGACTTTAACAGAAGAATCTTTATCGCAAAATACAAGATTGATAACAGAAGTTCAGACATTTATCCATCATCAGTAGCTCTGAGCTTGTTATGATCTAAGAGTTATTTTAAATTTCATATACGCTGATTTTTTCATTGTAATCTACATAATTTATCTGCTTGAATGAAAGACTGTTCCTGAAAATTTGACATTCTGCAAGGCTTTTTCATCTACAGCTAGTCCAACACAGTCTTTCATATCAAGAACATCTTGCTATTCAATTCAATTAGTCGCAATATATTTTCAGTTATGTACATACAAGCTAGCGTTAAAAGAGAATTTACTGTATAACAAACCAAAATATAAAAAAAACTGTAATTACATTTATGTTTCAGCTCAAAGCTGTCATATCCATCAAGAAATGTTTGTAATTGAATCCTTAAGTTGCATAATATGAATCCATATATTGCACAGTATAGTAATTTCACTGGAAGTTCATTCACATGGCTTCTTTATCTCAATAAGTTGGCCAACCCGCTCGTATTGGGGAGGTCTGTGGTTTGAATCCCACTGGAGGCTCAATTTTTCCGCTCCTGTTACATCTGGTGACATAGCCTACTACTGTAATATGTTTATGTTGTGATTTGCAACGGTGCTGTAGTGTAGAACCAGGAATTAGATTCCGTGTGAATCTCATTTTGTAAGGAGGGTGTAGTGCAGCAATCTAACTGTTAGGTTGCTCACCAAGCTTCTTTAACTCAATTGGTAGTATTGGAAAGGTCTGTGGTTTGAATCCCAGTGGAGGTTCACTTTTTCCATTCCTGTGGCAATACACCAGTTTTTTTTAACATCACCTTTTGTCATACAGAAAAATGAATCTCATTGTGTAAGGAGGGAGCAGTACAGCAATCCTACCGTTAGGTTGCTCATCAAGCTTCTTTAGATTCATTGGTAGAGCAACCCGCTAGTGTTGGAAAGGTCTGTGGTTTGAAACCCAGTGGAGGTTCACTTTTTCCATTCCTGTTGCAATACACCTTCATCTTTTACATCACCTTCTGTTGTATAATAACTTTCCATTTTGTCTAGTTTCGCAGAGTAATGTCTGCCCTGATCTTCGAATTTCTAATCAATCTCCCCAGGTGTCAGCTTACAGTACAATCATGCAGAAGAAACTTGCAAAAACACATAGGAACTCCAACAGTAATATTATCTAGTAATATAATCCAGTGGACGTTATTATTAAAAACCCAACTAGATGTGTTCTTTCTCAGAAACAGGTGCACTCTTGAACTGTACTGGCTATTTAAACTCGCTTTTCCCCGTTGTGAAATTTCCTGGAAATGTTTTCAAGTGAGTATTCCAGATCTGATGTTCAGGGTTGTAATGAAATAAAGCAATATGTCAATTCTTTATAAAAATCCTAGTTTACACAATCTATTTTTTTCTTGAAAAAATATTGAATGTCATATGATATGATATGGTATTACCATAAAATATGGTAGACCTAGTTAGGAAGGAAGCCACTACTACCAACTTTAAAGTCTTTGGTTTGACCTGGCCTTGGTTTAAACCCGCAACCTCTTGATCCGCAAGGCGACACTCTACCACTTGAGCTATTGCAGCCGGTTGATAAAGTAGTAGCAAGGGAGCTATACAAAATGGTTTCAGTATGTCATGGCCTGCGGTTTGAACCTGGGGACTCTTGTACCTGGATCTGACACTACCAAGCTCTCAGCTCTGGTAAATAAACTTACTAGGCTATGGGTCAAGGAAGTGAAAAGACACAAAACCCAACTTAAATCTATAATGTACATTGTCTGACAAGCTTTCAGCCTTAAGCTTTAGTTAGGTGCAGCAGTGGGTGTTTTCTTCTGATAAGGAATTTTAACATCCACTGTTGCCATAAATTGCTAGCTTCTTAGTTTCATTCTTCAGCAGCCCTCATTAAAATCTCTGCAAGAGCATTATGAAGTTGGTCGCTTTCAGTCTTAAAATCAATACAACTTTATATATGGTTCATAGCAGACCTCGAGATATACAAGGTTGGATGCTACAGTGATGATAAACGATGTGTACAATCACGCCGAGCAACCCGCTAAAAGAGTATGACTCGTCACGAAATATATACATGGGAATACATCGCCGATTGATTTCTTTTTTTTTTAAAATACATTGTCGCGAACAGTTATGGTCATTTTAGAGATGTCTGGCTTTTTAAGGGATGGGATTAGCCAGCATTTTTGCCGATACTGCGCAGCGACATTTCTATCATTATAGCACAGGGCACTTATAAGGTGCCCAGGGACTGAACCCGAACCGTCCATTATTCTAACACCAACAAGTCAGGCGTAATGCTGTCCCCTTAACTCCGAGCGTTAGGAGGGAAGCCACTACTACCAATTTTAAAGTCTTTGGTTTGACCCGGCCGGGTTCGAACCCACGACCTCCCGATCAGCAAGCCGCCGCTCTACCACCTGAGCTATTGCAGCCGGTAGGCTTTTTAAGTGGCAGAAGACTACAAATAAATGCCTGTGTAGAACCAACGGTGCAATACTGGCCAGCTGTAAAGACCTTCCTACATTAAGTCCTTCACACAGAAAGGGACTCTGTCTGGGCAGGACCAACATCGCTACACAGGCGATGAGAGGCTAAGCAGGTGTTGCAATGTGGCGACTCTACCACTAGGCTGTGGGCGTACCATTGTGCAGTGATATGCATGGTACATGTTACAAAACAGGAAGAGTACAAGTCATCAAAAAAATGTACATTGGGTGTACATCGACAGAGCAAGATGCAAGAGCTTCCTACAGCAAAGGAAGAGTAAAAGTCGTCAAAAATGCATGATGTATATTGGTGTAAATTATGGTGTACATATTGTAACGACATGCACAGCAGCTACTAAAATACAGGAAGTCTATTATAAAACATCACAAAACATGTAAATATTAAATATACACCTTACAGTGACACAGAAAACAATAATGCTATTTGATGACTGTTTATAATGTTGGCTAAAATATTTGGGGTTTTGTATGTAAAGTTCAATTGTGTAAATGCATGAATGAAAAAAAGTGCAATGCACAGTCTCTTTTCAGTGGTAAATCTCCTTTCCTAATATTGCTATAAACATTTAGTTACAATTCCCTGCTTACTTGTCATACATTAATAAAAGACTCTCCAGTATGACAGAAGACTCCAAAGCATCAGAGAGGACTCCAATATGACAGAAGACTTTCCAATATGAAAGAAGACTCCAAAATATAAAAGAAAACTCCAAAATATAAAAGAAGACTCCAATATGAAAGAAGACTCTCCAGTATGACAGAAGACTCCAAAATATCAGAGAAGACTCCAATATGACAGACTTTCCAATATGAAAGAAGACTCCCCAATATGAAAGAAGACTCCAAAATATAAAAGACTCCAATATGAGAGAAGACTCCAATATGAAAGAAGACTCTCCAATATGAAAGAAGACTATTCCATGTGAAAGAAGACTCCAAAAAATAAGAGAAGACTCCCAATAGGAGAGAAGAATCCAATATGAAAGAAGACTTTCCAATAAAAGAGAAGACTCCAAAACTCCAAGTTGTTTGGAAATGGTGTTTTGTTGAAGCACAGCTACCATCAAGCTGAGCACAGTGAACACCTTAAAATTTTCCCATTTTGATTGATTCTTAATTACAAAAATGGAATAACAGATCATACAAGAAACCATCAAGGACATTGAAAAGTACACACTGAAAAGTACAAGTTTAACTGAAACACTATCTGATATAGTGTTAACAAAGACAAATACATGTTTGCGTAGACAAACAGTATTTTCACAAATTGCTCTTTCACAATGAGGAAAATTTGTATTATTCAATTTATTTCCTTTGTAGAGGCAGTTAAATTTAAATTAGCAAGACAGCAAGTATTTAATGTTGTTATGACTGACATGGGGGATTCTGTTAAATATAGTGGAACTGACAATGTGAAGATATTAAATATCACTTAAGATTAAAAAGTTATTAAGTATAAAAAAACTCCATAAACTTAAGACTTTAAACGTACATCACAACACAGCTACTGCTATTGATACACAGACTTTCTTTTTCCGAATCAAAACTGCACTCCATAGACAGTGCTCTCCACTTTTCTTAGTGCTGGACAGTTTAATAAAAACTCCATCAAAAAAGGGGGCATAACTCTGCCAAAATTAATTTTAGGATTACCTGCCCTTGAGTTTCACTTTTGAATGTGAACAAGCATCTCAGGTTTGATGTGATAAACACTGAAGGTTATCAAAAAATAGACCTCAATAAAAAGATCATTTGTTTTGGGGGTTTATAGGCCAACCAACAGTATTTCAGTTATCCTGAGACTGCGTCCACTTGAAGCAGTTATAGTGCTGCCTTCACTGCATATAGCATGCCATGAACACCTGGCATGATACCACACCCAGTCACATTATCTTGACACCAAGCCAACCAGTCATGGTTCATAGCATGCTATACATAGTGAAGGCAGCACTATATCTGCTCGGTAGAGCTTCAGCTCCAGGTACTGGAGGCCCCAGGTTCAATCCCTGGCAGCAACATACCAAAATTGTTTAAAATGGTAGTTGTATAGCTACCTTGCTAACGCTCAAGCAAATATAAGGGTAGTTCCACGACTGGTTGGTCCGGTGTCAGGATAATGTGACTGGGTGTGGTATTATGCCAGGTGTTTACGGCATGCTATTCACAGTGAAGGCAGCACTATAACTGCTTCAAGTGAACAACATCTCCAGATAACTGAAATACTGTTGGTGGGACGATAAACCCAATAAACAAACACACAAGTTATGCAAAGCAGGTTGAGAGTTATAGTTAGCAGGTAAGGGACCTAAGGAGGTCATGCCAACACTTCATCTTTGAATGAAACATCTAAATACCAGGAAATTTTTGTTTGTGGGGGACTTATAAAGTCCCCAGTCAACTCAGACTGGCAGCTGTGTTCACATTTTATAACCAGATTGTTAGAAAAGGTCATGGACAAGTGGTGACCTAAATATACAGACACAAATATTTGATGCAAGTGCTGTGTATTAGTGTTTTAACATTTTATTTGCGTGAAACACCATTATGGTGGGTATTTCAATAAGGTAAATGGTGTTTACAGCAAGTAAAGAGTTCACACACCCACAGCTCAATTTTAATGGTGTAATTATGGTTTGTTGCATTTTTAAAGGTAGCATCCGACAGTTTGCCTCTATCAAAAACATGTAACAACACCTTACCATGGCTTTAGGGAATTTAGTAATAATTTCTTCATAAACTCATACTTTAGTACAGGTAAAGACGGTTCTGAACACTGTCTATATTGTCTGACTGTATAAATCGTGATAAAAACACTCTAAAAGTTCAATCATTCCAAATCTATAAATAAGCACGATATTGACCTCTACTTAAAATAGACACTGTCAGAGCGGATTACCCGGATGGCTATATAACGTAATCACAAATGGGAGTTGTCATGTGGTTTTCCTAGTTAAAAATAGCTTTCTCTGCAGCGTGGCTTAGATAGTAAATACCTGTTTCCAATGAGGAATGGGGATTTATGTCTCACTGTTCACACTGGTCTAGGGCATCAATGAGCAGCATTTTGTAAGATCTTTTCAGGTAATAATGACTTTATTGGTTATTTAAGAAAAAAAATTTGGTCCACACCTTCGGATACCACCATTAAATCACCAAACTAACACAATAATGGTCCTATCTGCAACATCCAGATGTTACTGGTAGAAGAAGACCCCAGAAAAATGTTCGAGCAGGACCAACATCGCTACACACGTCAGCTGGGTTAAATCAAACCACTTCTTTAAGGAACTCCTTCTGTTCATTCAAAAAAAGAGTCAAAAGTCTTGTTTAACATCTGAACATTTTTGGCCAAAATGTTGTTGTATTTTGGTCGGTGTTGCTTGCAACAGTGTCCAAAGTTATGAGAAAGTAGAATTTCAGAAGCATGATTGTATTTGTATTTGTATTTTGGGATTTTTACGGCACACTGACACTTAATAGGTCACATGGCACTGAATACAGTGAAGTTTAGTGTGAATCGACTAAAATCGGGTTAAAATTTAAACACGTGAGTAGAAATATAAAAATCTATCAAGAAGCATTATTGATTGGCTCTGCAAGACCATGGCTCCCCGCAGCCAGTTCTCATGCTTGGTTTCTTCCCACATGCATTATCTGCACCAAATGAATGTAAGAAAGACAAAGAATTGGAGTGGGTTTTTTTATGGAAACTGTCTCCAATTTAAAACTAAAAAAAATCTAGCTCAACCTTAAACACAGTAAAATGGCAGTGATAAACAATGGCAATGGCAAAACTAGTCTGATGGTCGATCAAAGGAGTCGGCCGACCTGCATGTTTGCCTTGCTCTTACGAAGCCATCCTTAGGGACTACCTAATTGTATTTCCAACCATTATCTTACCTCCTTGCCTGTAAAATGACACATATTAATTGTTCTTAAGACAAATGGTGTGGATCCATTTCTGTCTTACGAGGATCTGCACTTTTTCCTGCCACATCTCTTATATGTCCAGCCATCATTGCATGTCAATATAAAAAGATGACTATGAATTAGTCTGGGTTTTAAAGAAATGTAGCAAGCTGATGGTTAAATGTCTTATATTTACATGTAGCTGTAAGAAGATATGTAGGAATTCATAATGTTAGAATTCATAATTATTTATTATTAACAAATGTAACAAGACACAGGTTAATGTCAATGGTGTATTCATTCAGGCCATTGATAGATATAAGATCACAGGCCCATCAGCTGGAACTCAATGATAATGTTCACGATGATGAGCTGATGACATTTCTAGGGTAACAGATATGTTGGTGCTTATAGGACCTGTATAGAGAAACATAACGTGATAGAGTCAAATTTTATATAAGACTTTTTTAACCTGACATAAGGCTGACTCAGCAAAAATGTCACATTCTATATAAATTCCACATTCGGCATAAACTTCACATTCCACATACATGCCACATTCCATATGCCACATTCAGTATAAATGCTGCATACCACATGAATGATACATTCAGCATAAATGCCACATTCTATATAAATGCCACATTCAGCATAAGTGCCATATTCCACATAAATGTCACATGCAGCATAAATGCCACATTCTAAATAAAATGCCACATTCTAAATAAATGCCACATTCAGCATAAATGCTGCATTTCACATAAATGCCACATTTAGCATAAATGCTGCATTTCACATAAATGCCACATTCAGCATAAATGCTGCATTCCACAGACATGACACATTTAGCATAAATGTCACATTCCACATAAATGCAGCATTCCACATAAATGCCACATTCAGCATAAATGCTGTATTCCAAATACATGGCACATTTAGCATAAATGCCACATTCCACATAAATGTCGCATTCAGCATAAATGCCTGATTCAGCATGAATGCCACATTCCACATAAATGCAGCATTCAGCATAAATGCCGCATTTAGCAAAAATAAAAACATCATTTATCTGTGTGTAAATTATAATTTTAATAACACTTAACCATTTCCTTGAATACAAAACCAAGATGTGATTAAAGAAATGGTAAATTATTTTAAAAAAATATTAGTTTAACAGCTCAACAATACTGTGCAAGTCATTGAATGTGAGGTATATAGGATAAATAACATGATAACGCGAGTGCTAGCAGAGATACATAAATATTCACAAGGTACCGTATCACATTTATATAAACATAACATGAGATCGTCAGCTCTGCTAAGCTTTAAATGATCAAGATTAAGCAAAAAATGAAGACCAAGATTAGTCAGCTGGGAGCTGTCTTAACTTTGAATTCAATACAACAGGGTTTGTTCTTTTTGGCGAATATTAATGGTGGTATACAACAGCTATGGACAAAAGTTATTTTTTTTCTCAAATCAACTAATAAATCATTGTTACCAGAAAAAGGTCCTGCAAATTGCTGTCCATTGATGCCCTAGATCTGTGTGTACACTGAAGTATAAATACCCACTCATCATTAGCACGTTATATGTCAACGGGGTAATCTGCTCTGACTTCAACATTTATTTTTAGAAGAGATCACTATCGTTCTTATTTAGAGATTTGAAAAGAATGATCTTTTATAGTGTTTTATATTGATTTGTAGTTAACAATATAGGAAGTGTGTTAAAAACCATCTTTACGTAGCCTTAAATATGAGTTTATTCAAAAATGATGCCCGAATTCCCCAAAGCAGTGGTAATATAGTGTTACATAAAATGGTTATAGGCAAACTTTCAGAAATTCCCAACCGGCCGCAATAGCTCAGGTGGTAGAGCATCGGCTTGCGGATCGGGAGGTCGTGGGTTCGAACCCCTGCCGGGTTAAAACAAAGATTTTAAAGTTGGTAGTAGTGGCTTCCCTCCTAACGCTCGGGGCTACGGGGACAGCTTTACGTCTTACTCGTCGGTGTCAGTATACTGGACCAGCCAGGTTCAGTCCCTGCCCTGTGCTATAATGATAGAAATGTCGCTGCGCAGTATCGGCAAAAAATGCCGGCTAATCCCAATCCCATCCCTCAGAAATGCCCTTTAAACACCACAAAATAGTGAGTTGTATCTCAAACCAATCAATACTATATATTTACCTACATATCTTACACCCATTAACGCCATGACATAGTGTAGCCAATTAACATGTACATGATGAAGAAAATATCAGTTAAACAAATCATCGGCTCCAGGTACGGGAGGCCCCAGGTTCGATCCCAGGCCGCGACATACCAAAGTCGTTAAAAACGGTAGTGGTATAGCTCCCTTTGCTAACGCTCAAGCGAATATAAAGGTAGTTCCACGACTGGTTGGCCCGGTGTCAGGATAATGTGACTGGGTGTGGTATCATGCCAGGTGTTCAAGGCATGCTATACATCACTCCACCAACAGTTTTTCAGTTATCTGGAGACGGTGTCTACTTGAAGCAGATATAGTGCTGCCTTCACTGTGAATAGCATGTCATGAACACCTGGCATGATACCACACCCAGTCACATTATCCTGACACCGGGCCAACCAGTTGTGGAACTACTCTTACATTTGCTTGAGCGTTAGCAAGGGAGCTATATATAGCACTACCATTTTTACGACTTTGGTATATCACAACCCGGGATTGAACCCGGGCCTACCTGGAGCTGATGCTTTACGGACTGCTATACCAGGTCCAGTCTCTACCATATATAATATGCAAAACCAGGAGGTGTTACGATGTAGGTTTTAACTGGGGATGTAATCATTACAGAATCCAAACTTTCTAATTTCGATTGTCCTTTATTTGCTTGGCTGCAACTTGGCGGCAACTAACTTGGCCTAATGTTCACATTCCTACATTCTCTATTGTAACCTTTGCTTCCTTTCTCTCCATCACATATTCATTTACTAACTAATAACTTGTCCTCAATGTCCTATCTCAACCCTTCTCTCTCTCCTCTCTGCGTGTGAAACCTGTCTCTTTTCTCTGTTAAAGGTGATATCCAACAGTTTGCCTATATTTTTAAATACATGTACCAATCACTAAGCACCACTTGGGAGAATTTGGTCATACTTTTTGCATAAACTCATACTTCAGTCACTATAAAGACGATTTTGAACACTAACTCTTTTGTACGACTGAACTTATCCTGAAAGAATAACTCTATAAGTTTAGTCTTTACAACTCTATAAAAAGCGCGATAGTGGTTTATGCTAAAAAGAGATATCGACATCAGATCGGATTACCTGCAGCGTTTTTTTTCCTTCTTTAGCCGAATCCGGTAAACGGACCCGTTCCCAATCGGTACCGGTCTTTCCCAATTTCGCGACCGGACCCTTCCCAATTCCGGGAACGGACCTTTCCCAATGACGCCGAAGAAGCATTTTTCCTAATTTCATCAAAAACAACCCACAAAAAAAGTAGAAAAATAACAAAAACAAACAAAATTCCATTCGGTTCTTACTCATTTTCACATACGCCGCTAGGATCGAAAAGTTATAGGAACGAACAAAATGTAAGAGACTGGTTTGCAATATCTATTGGCAAACCACAAGGTATGAAAATAGAAACATAAACCAGTCGATTCACAGAATGTGTGACGCGCTGTGGCAAAAACAATGACGCGATGGTATTTCCCCAGTTTGGGATACGCTGATTGGCTAACAGCGAGAAATTCCTTTACCGTAAATCGCATTTTCTGTTGACGTAAAAAAAGGCATGGCTGCTACGAAATTTTAAAATGACAATCGTCCAAATTATTAAGAATTTATGCAGGTAATAGCGTATTATGAAAGAGCAATGGATAACTTTTAAATACAAGCATTGTTTTTAAAAAAAAAAAAACAGTAGATTTTGAGTTAAACCATGCACGTTAAGATGTTTAAAACCTTAAAATGGCACATCGTCTCAAATTTTGATCCCATGTTGTTGTTTTTTTCTGTTGCCGTTTTGGTCCCGATTGAGAATTGTTTTTCTAAGTGAGTAATCAATATTTTTAATGTTATAAACAGAAAGACTTAAGTTTAGATGGTTATATTAATAACAACACTGGTCACAACAGTCTGAAAGAGTTTGGTATATGTTGCAATACTCATAGGTCTTTGTCATATATTCTTATTATTGAAAACCCAACATAAAATATGAGAAACAGTTGTTTATAAGGAAACAATTATGATCAGATATACATGTAGTTTTCAACTTTTTCTTCATCAAAGTGATTTATTTTATTGCACCATCACTTTGCAGAAACATTATAATATTTCAAATAAACATAAAATTAAACTATTTTAAGACTTTTTTTTCACTTTATTCCTCTCAAGTCAATAAACTTACATATAAAGAATGCAAAACCATTCACATTTATGCAAATATTGTAACATATTCACCTTGTACATGAAATTCCCAATTAGCCTAATTTTACGATGCGAAAATTCCCAATTTGGCACCTTTCACGATTTGAAAAATTCCCAATTTGATGGTACCGGACCCATTCCCAATGAGGAAAAAAAAAACGCTGACCTGGATGACTTTATAAAAGATGGTGGTCACATGGTTTTCTAACTTTTAAAATAGCTATCTCTGCAGCGCGGCTCAGATAGGAAACACCTGTATGCAATGACAAGTGGGGATTTAATGGTTCATAAAGATGTTTGGCATCAATGAACAGCATTTTGCAAGACCTTTTCAGGTACTAGTGATTTATTTTGGTTATTTTAGAAAAATATTTCGGAGCAAACTGTTGGATACCACCTTTAACTACCTCTACAAATCTTACATTTTCCTTCTCTATAAAGCCACACCCATTTCACACATTTTACCAATTAACACGAGTATAAAGTGATCTCTCTCATCCGGAGATTTCTGCTATAAATAGACAATGATATCAGAGCATATTACCTGGATAATGTTATAACTGGATAAAAAAAAAGTAGGCAGTCACATGTTGTTTTTTCCAAGTCTAAAAATAGCTTACTGTGCAGCATGGCTCAGATAGGAAATACATGTTTGTAGTGACAATTGGTAAGTGATGCTTCACCTTTCACATAGATGAAGGACATCAGTAAACAGCATTTTGCGAGATTTGTTTGGGTACCAGTATCTTAATTTGTTGCATAAGAGAAAAAAAAAAATGGTCCAAACTGTTGGATACCAATAAAAGCTTACTGTAATGGGTCTATAGCAGTAATATTTTTAAAGATTTATTGAGGGGCGCCCATGGCATAGTGGTAGAGTCGCCGATTTGTAACTCCTCTGACTGTTTAGCCTCTCACTGCATGGGTTCAAGTCCCCCCCAAGGACTTAATGTGGGAAGGTCTTCCAGCTGCCTTGCGGTGGGCCGGTGGTTCTACCCAGACATTAATCTGGGGTCTTCCTCCACCAAAAAGCTGGATGTTGCTATTATATTCATAACTGGTCGCTGCAAAGTATTCAAAAAAAAAAAAAAAAAAAGAATTTACTGTAAATGTTTGTAAGGGTGTATCGGACACTGAAATGTTGGGGGAGAAAAAATTAACATGAAGATTTTTTTAGATCTGTAGATGCCATTGGGTTCTACACATTTTTCATTGTTATTTCCTTTAGTTTTTAATAAAAGACAGCCATTGCATAACGTATAGTACATGAATATTTAAAACCAAACCAAACTCCTGCAAATAGCCTTGAAATATAACAAAAAAGAAAAAAAGCAATGAATGAGGAAAAGTTCAAACCACAATAATACACTATGACATGAAAACCAGGGTATGACTAAGATTGTGGGGGTAGAGAGACAGAATCATGACATCTTTATCCTGTAACTTGATCCAGTAGCTAGGAGAATGCATTCATGATTCTTGCACGCCACAAAGTTTCCTGGTAACACTGATGAATCAAGCATGTTGGGCAGTGTTTGCGACCCACAACAATTAAACAAATCCTTTCTTTTTCAGCAAAAAAAAAACAACAACGTGATGCATGCCCTTGCTACTTAACTCTTGCCCTGCTAAGCATGAATTAATCTGACTTAGACAATTTGTGTAAATCCAAATCAGCTCCTGCTGATCACTCTGATCAGGATCTGCACTATTTGCTGTGAAGTCTCAGGTGTTGAAATTCCATGTACTTTATTAGCCAAAATCTAAGATTGTGTATCATGTAGTGGGGACTGTAGCATGTTCAGGGTATATAATGAATGGAAGAATGATGTATGCAGAGCATCAGAGATAAGAGGAGGATTTTGTATGCATTCTTTTTACTTCTCTTCTAAACCCTAAAACTATTTGAATCTCAAAAAAAATAAAATAAATGAGCACCCAACCGTATTGGGTTTAATAAGATACCCCCACCCCCACCCCACCCACCCCAAGTCAATAAACAAACCACAGTACTAGGTTTAAAAAGAAAATTTCATAGAACACCCAAAATACTGGGTTTAATAAGATACATGTACTATCATTGAGCACCCCCCAGTATTGGGTTTTAATAAGTCAATTTAATGAACATCCCACAGCAATAATTGTAATAAGACAATGTCGACTATCGCTGAATGCGATTCATACCCCAACCAATGTCCTTGACAAAGCTGGTACAAGGGTAAGATGGGTTCTGCACATTGCCCAGTTGGGGTGAACATTTGAGTCAAGTTTGAAGAAAATCCTTCCATTAGTATAGAATTTATAGAGCGGACCTGACATATTGTCTAGTATTGATTGTAAGTAAATTAAAAGACTTAAAAAGGGGCATAATTTTGTCAAAATGCAATACAGAGTTATGAAACTTGACCTGCATATCTTACATGTAATACGTCATATATCTTTTAAGTTTCAAGCAAATACCTGTGCTAATTTCAGAAATATTCAAGTACATGTTCAAATTTAAGAACATTTTCTAAGTCAATTTTGACCTTCAAGTGTGACCTTGACCTTAAGCCGGCACAAAGGTAACATGGGTTCTGCACATAACCTTGTTGAGTTGAACATTTGAGTAAAGTTTAAAGAAAATTCTTCCATTAGTATAGGATTTATAGAGCAGACACGAAATATTGTCTAATACTTGATTGTATGTAAATTTGAAGACTTAAAAGGGGCATAACTTTGTCAAAATGCAATACAGAGTTATGAAACTTGACCTGCATATCCTAATTGTGACACTTCATATATATTTTAAGTTTCAAGCAAATACTTTTCTAGTTTCAGAAATATTCAAATACTTGTTAAAATTTAAGAATATTTTCTAAGTCAATTTTTGAACTTCAAGTGTGCCCTTGACCTTAAGCCGGCAAAAGAGTAACATGGGTTCTGCACATCCCCTTGTTGAGGTGAACATTTGAGCCAAGATTAAAGAAAATCTTTCAATTAGTGTAGGACTTACAGAGCGGACACGACATAATGTCTAATATTTGATTGTTTAATATTTGACCTTCAACTGTGACCTTGACCTTGAGCTGACACATGGGCAACATGGGTTCTGCACATCCCCTTGTTGAGGTGAACATTTCAGCCAAGTTTGAAGAAAACCCTTCAATTGGTATAAGATTTATAGAGCGGACACGATAATGCAGACAGACAGACGGACCGACGGACGGACATTTTGTGGTGGGGGTATAATAATGAATGTAACAATATTTTCCACTGTTTTGGGGGAAATTTAGCCATAATTTCTGCATAAGCTAATAGTTTAGTTTCAGTTAAGATGATTTTGAACACTTCCTCAATTGTAAGACAATAGAAATCAAGAAATAAAATATTCTTTTCAAATCAAAAAATAAGCTTGAACAGGAGATCTGCCAAAAATACACATCGATGTCAGAGCAAATTACTAAAAAAGAATAACATGAACTCAAAAGAAAGTGTTCACATTGCTTTCTAAATTTAAACACTATCGACATGGCTCAAAGAGGAAATAATGTTTGTAATAACAGTTTGTGTTTTATTCATTAATTGAACATAGACAAAAGATATTAATAAACCAAATTTCTCTGGATTTTGTTTTCAGGTAGGGCGCCCGCACTAGGTACGGAAAGCCCCAGGTTCGATCCCTGGCCGCGACATATCAAAGTCGTTAAAAAGGGTAGTGGTATAGCTCCATTGCTAAATATAAGGGTAGTTCCATGACTGGTTGGCCCAGTGTCAGGATAAGGTGACTGCATGAGGTAAAGACAGCACTATATCTGCTTCAGCACTAAATCTGCTTCAAGTGGACACCATCTCCAGATTACTGAACTACTGTTGGTGGGACGATAAACCCAATAAACTAACTAACCACATTTGAGAGTCTACAAAACATGCTAGGACAGTTAACAATAACAGTGGGAAGGAAATGGACTAGTAGGATTCCCTTGAAACATGTGGCAGCATGTGTTTTGTGTAACATGGCCGCCACTTTGTGTACCATCTGTTTATCTTTGTTTATACAGGCTAAACTCTCCCCCTAACCATCATCAGCCATGCCTTGTCGAAGTTCCTGGGAAATTGTTTGGCCAGCTTTCAGGTACAAGTGACGATGCACATCATTTAACTCCAAAATTTAACATTGCACAAGTACTACTAAAAAGGCTATCATCGATTTTGAATCATTTTTGTCTTCTGCACCATTATCAATGCCTTTTTTGGCCTCCGCTCTGGAGAGTGGAGCTCCTTAAGGAATGTTTTTATTTTATTTATTTATTTTATGTTTTTGAATGCGCAAATATGTATTTTGTATTTTGGGTTTTATGTCACACCAACACTTGATAGGTCATACAGCATCGAATACATTGAAGTTTAATGACATAGTTTATAATCAGATTTAACCTAAAATATGTGTCTAGAAATAAAAATCTGTTAGGTTAAAATGTGAATTTTAAGTGAAAACAGGTTAACATTATAAACAGTTTAAGTGTATAATGTGAGAGTAATAAACAGTTAAATGATTTATAACTTATTAAGAATACCAATCTCGTTCAGGAAGCAAAACAAGCTTAACATCGGATACTGTCGTAAATAGTTAGTATATGTAATTGAATATACTTAGACTGAATATGGTCTGTGTCAATACAACGTAGTAAAATTTCATCCTAATTGTTGCATTTGTACATTAAACGAGCAACAGACTTTTAAACGTGTGTCTGTAAAATGGTTTAATTGGAAAGACGTACCTACGTACATGTAGAAGGACATAAGTGCTTGTGCTACATGAAACCCTATGATGGAGGGTGGGGCATAAAAGCCAGACTCACTAAAATCCATTATTCTGAGTAAAATGTATACCACAAGGACTGCCTTTAGAAAGAATAATATGGAGGAAACCCTGAAATATTCTCTAAAATATCTAAAATATTTCTTTAAAAAAAAATTCTATGTGCATGCTGCAGCATATTGTTATTCAAAGTGCCAGTCTAGACTGTAATGTAAAAGGTTTCATGCAAAATATCAAACAAACAAGTATTTTTCACACATAAAATTATGATATTTACTGTTAGCTTTTTTTTTACTTTTTTTTTTTAAAGAACACTAATGATAAAGCAGGAATTTGCCGAGTAAACACTTTTGCTGTATACAAGCCAGATTTTAGACTTTCTGCTCATTCAACGGGTGGATATGAAATGTTACTAATGAAGAGATAGGTAAATGTCAAAGTTTTTTGGGGTTTTGTTTATTTATTAGGTGTATGGTTCCACCAACAGTATTTCAGTTATCTGGAGATAGTTTTCACTTGAGGCAGATAAAGCATTGCCTTCACTGTGTATAGCATGCCATGAACACCTAACATGATACCACACCCAGTCACATTATCCTAACACCAGGCCAACCAGTGTTGGAACTACCATCATATTTGCTTGAGCGTTAGCAAGGGAGCTTTACCATTTTTAACGATGTTGGTTTGTCGCGGCCCAGGATTGAACCCGAGGCCTCCTGTACCAGGAGCTCTCCACCAATTACTCTAACAGGTCCTGTCAGTTAATGATGTGGTACTGCTAATAGTTTGTACCAACCTAAATTGCTCTTATTAAATATTTTAATGACTTAATCATTTTTATAGATGAATGATGATTCAATTATTTTCTGTATACAGAGTAAACATCATCAATGATCAGGATATGTCTTACTGCAAATCTACAAATTTGAAGAATATTTCGAGAAAAAAAATGACATTCAGATATATGGGTAATTTCCAGACTGATTTTAATATGTTAAGAGTCATAGCTTTTTTTACTTTTTTAGTAGGAGCCATTTATGGCTGCCTTCCCCTAAGAAAGTTTCTTTAAAATCATGCAGTGTTAAAAAAAAACAAAAAAAAACTTTACAACAGTTTTTTTCATCCCCTTTAAGGAAGAAATCATGCTAAAATTATAGGGCATGGGCCCCTTTCCCTGGCATTGAAAAGAAGGCCTTGGATGTTCAAGGCACACTTTTACAGTGAAACTAGTATCAATACTGGCTAGGAACTAAAAGAATGTTGGTGGAAAGTATTTAAAGCCCCACACCAAACAAAACAAATCAACATAAAATTACAATTGTAAAATCCGTGGAAGAGAGAGGCGTTCAACGGTTGCAGGTTAATTTCCTAGTTCATCTAGGACATCTAAATGACGTAGCGAACATGATCACAGTCTAACAATTACAGCTGTTTTGTCAATTATGTAAATATGATTGTACACAAAACAGATCTATTACCAGTGTGGGCTTGACATGATACTGTTGAATATGATCAACCCTCAAACTGCTACATCTTGTTTATAACCCATATTGTTTGTTTATGTTTTGTTTAGTGGGTTTATCATCCCACCAACAGTATTTCAGTTATCTGGATCGTCCCACCCACATTATTTCAGTTATCTGGAGATGGTGTTCACTTGGAGCATATATAGTACTGCCTTCACTGTGTATAGCATGCCGTGAACACCTGGCATGATACCACCCCCAGTCATATTATCTTGACAACAAGCCAACCAGTCGTGGAACTACCCTTATATTTGCTTAAGTGTAAGCAAGGGAGCTGGTGAAGCTGGTGGAACTAACATTTTTAATGACTTTTGTATGTCGTGGCCCAGGCTCCAACCCGGGACCTCTCGTACCTGATGACATTGCTTTACTTATTGTGCTACCAGGTCCGGTACTTATATTACAGATCCTTATCAGACAGATCCAAATAAGAAGCTGGATGATCAGACTATACACTATATGCCTAAGACATGCCTTAATTCATGCATGGCTGGCTAAGTCCTTGATAAGCAATGCAACATATATCAAACTCTGAAAAGGCACAAACAAAGGTATTTCACATGCAAGCCAAGTGAAAAGTAAGAACAAATTTTTTATGATTCTAAAAGAGCAAACCCGACAGTTACCGCCTTGGAACGGTCAGTCGGAAATATGGGCCGACTGGGGTGCTTAAACCGGTTTTACAATGCTCTAACCTCGCACTTCCTGATGGGTTTCTAAAATGCAAGCAACGAAAACAAAAAAGAAGTCAAAGAAGCTATACAAGTGCTTGCCTTAAAAAATGATTACTATACAGGGGCAGGTCTATCACTTTACCTTTGAGGGAATAAAATTGTTTAAGTGTGATTTATGCAAAAGAGCTCAATAAATGTATATATGTCAATCTTGGGTGGCTTTAATATTTTCATTTACCATTCTGTCAGACTGATTATACTGAAGGACGTCGCTCATGTTTTCTGAAACTTCAGCGATGTATTCTGGTGATCATCTTAACAAAAAGCTTACAAATTTATTAGGTTTATTTGGAAATGAAGAGGAGGCATCTAACTCTGTCCCTATTATACACTATGATATATCCATTTGTGTGGCTGTAGCAAGTACTACCATGAAAAAGTTTTTTGACAAATATCTTTTTTTGACAAATATCATTTCAGAACCCAAGAAGAGCACTACAAGTAAAGACAGAACCCAAGAGCACTTGATGGAGACAGAACTCAAGAGCACATGGTAAAGATAGAGCCAAGGGCACTTGGCAGAAACAGAACCCAAGAGCACTTGGCAGAGACAGAACCCATGAGCACTTGCTGGAGAAAGAACCCAAGAGCACTTGGCAGAGACAGAACCCAGGAGCACTTGCTGGAGAAAAACCCAAGAACACTTGGTAAAGATAGAGCCAAGGGCACTTGGTAAAGACTGAACCCAAGAGCACTTGATGGAGACAGAACAAAAGAACACTTGGTAAAGATAGAGACAAGGGCACTCAGTAAAGAGCACTTGATGGAAACTGAAACCAAGGACACTTGGTGAAGACAGAACGCAAGAGAACTTGATGGAGATAGAAACCAAGAGCACTTGATGGAGACAAGTTCTTAAAACTGGTTTTCATCCCACTTTAACCCCACTCATCTCCAAAGTACACAGTTAGAAACATGACTCCAAAGATAATTACTACAAAGTGATCTCATTAGCAAGAGTCAGGCAGTAAACAAGGTTAAAGATGACATATATACTTTGCTCAGAAAGGTAAAAATATTATTAAACATACTGTGAAAGCACTTAATTTCGTGGAATTCGTGGGCAAGACAATCCACGAAGTCAAGTACCCACAAATATGCCCATCCTCTTCAAACGACGAAATTTCTGACCCACGAAATAAAATGCTTTCACAGTAGTTAAAACATGACATGCAGTGACATTTTTACCCCTTCATTCATAGTTCATCATTATTTTAAAAATTAACTTGATTTTGTTGTTTTTCTTTAAAAGAGATAAAAGGATTTTAATAAATATATGTTCAACTTGTAATAATAGATTTAAGGCTGAACCTGTCTACACATAAACCCTTAGTCATGCAGATTTTGCTAATGATTGTGAATGGTTTGTAAAGGCGTAAAATGGCATATACATGCAAGAAAAGCGTTAAAGATGATATATATACTTTACTCAGAAAGGTAAAAACATTAAAATAAACATACATGTAGTTGAAACATGACATGCAGTGACATTTAAATGAAGATTCACTGATAAATATATTGTCTATAAAATAACATCACTTTGACTAAATCAAGAGGCTTTGGTTATGGACGTTATGACGATCATCAAGCTAGTGCAATTCAATCTCCCTGTTGACAACACGAAGATATTGAATATAGTTCCAGCTTTATTACCTTGTCTCATGAAAATATGACCATATTAATGGATGATACACACAATTATGGATAGCATCTACAGGAATAGATGCCATCAGAAGCTTTCTTAAAGTGCTCAGTTAATTTTAGATGCTGAAATATTGTGTCTAGTCATGATCATAGCCTTTTACACACAAAAATAAGTGGCAGACATTTTTATGAAAAAGGATTTGGGATTTGCCGGCATTGTTGCCGACACTGTGCAGCAACATTTCTATCATTATAGCACAGGGACTGAACCCGGCTGGTCCATTATACTGACATCGACGAATCAGGCGTAATGCCTTCCCCTAAGCCCCAGCCGTAGGAGGGAAGCCATTACTACCAACTTTAAAGTCTTTGGTTTGACCCGGCCAGGGTTTGAACCCACAACCTCTTCATCCGCAAGCCGACGCTCTGCAACTTGAGCTATTGCGGCCGGTTATGTATGCAAAGACTGTAATGACTAGGTGCGATCTAAAATGGGTAATCTAAGATTTTTCCTTTATATTTACAAAAAAAAAGATGTGACAAGTATTAACACCTGTATTTCATTTATTGGTTTGGAAAGTTTGAGGTCTGGATGTTTTTAAAAAGCAAAATTTTGTTAAACCACAATCAGTTACAGGAAAGAAATTTATCTTTAATCACAAAATTTTACATGAATATGCTGTCATGCAAATCATTTTATTGCTTTAGGTTGGGAGAATCAAAAATGTAGTGATGCTTTTCAACTATTTGAAGCCATTTTTAGCCCAAAATCCTATTTTATATCCAACATTATGCATATGGTAATATATCTCTAATGAGTATACATCAAACATAAACAAGAAACAATGCAATGATTGGCTTGACAGGAATGCAATTATTAAAACACGACATTACTTACTTTTGAGATAATGTAATATCATCATCAGTGTTTCTAACTAAAATCCCCTCAGGATTATTTATCAATTTGGAAAGACTGAACATTTTGAGTGAACTATTTTACAATTTCTACTGTCTTATTAAGAATTAAAGGAGGTGTCCAAAACAGTTTATATGTAGACTGAGTTTGAATTTATGCAGAAATTACCCAAACTAGGGGTACAGTATTTCTGTATTGCACTGAGATAATTATGGTCATATTGGTGATGTCCAGCTAATGTTGAAGGGGTGAGATTTGCCGGCATTTTTGCCTATACTGTGCCGCAACATTTCTACCATTATAGCACAGGGGCACTTATGAGGTGCCCAGGGACTGAACCCGGACGGTCCATTATATTGACACCAACAAGTCAGGCGTAATTCTGTCCCCTTAGCCCGAGCATTAGTAGGGAAGCCACTATTTCCAACTTTAAAGTCTTTGGTTTGACCCAGTCGAGGTTTGAACCTGCAACCTCCTGATCCTCAATCCGACGCTCTACCACTTGAGCTATTGTGGCCGGTTGAAGGTGGAAGACCCCAGACTAATGTCTGGGTAGAACCACTGGCACACTACAGATCAACATGAACCAGACTGGGGCTCTAGCCTGCACGGTGAGGGGCTTAAAAGCGACAAGGCAGCAACTCCATGGGTCATTGGTGCCCCAGCGATTATTTGATATAGGCAAACTGTCAGACACCATCTTTAAAACATGTACTTGGTTTAGACAGAGCAATGAAAGCAAAATGTCAATGGTGTAATTAAGAAGTCCTTGACACCTTGCGAATATGTCCTAGAACAAAAAAAAACAACAGTTTATTTGTTCTAAACATGACATAATGTAATTTGTGACCCTGACACAATTGTGAACAAATTGGCAATGTTAATTAGTCATTATTGTTTGAGCAAGATCCAACGTAAGTCTGGGTAGAACCACTGGCACATCAAAGGTCAGCAGGAATAGTTTTGGTCATAGTATGATAATCACTGAGGCCCTGTATCATTATTTTAGTGTAGTTTTGAAAACACATTGACCATTCCATTCTATCGGACCGGATACCTAGCCCTGAGGTATGTAATGAACTGACACAAGGCAAAATGAGGACTGTGCAGCAAACAGTGTTAATTCTAATCTGACAGGTCCCAGTGGGGGACGTGACTGGTCTGATCTGGATCTACACTTTTAGCCTTGTCAAGACATATCATGATGGCAAAGAATTACACCTAATTAACATTCTTCCTATGTACAGAATGGTGAATCAGGATATATATGTTATATGTTAGGGTTGAAATACTTATAAACAGAGACTGGTGTAACTAGTGTAGATCCTGATCAGACAGCTTCCAGCAGGAATATATATGTTATATATCAGAGTTGATATACTTATAAACAGAGACTAAGAAGCAAATATTCTAGATCCTGACCAGACAGCTCCTAGCAGGGAAATATATATGCTCTATATCAGAGTTGATATACTTATAAACAGAGACTAAGAAGCAAATATTCTAGATCCTGATCAGACAGCTCCCAGCAGGGATATATATATTCTCTATATCAGAGTTGATATACTTATAAACAGAGACTGGGAAGCAAATAGTGTAGATCCTGATCCAACAGCTCCTAGCAGGGATATATATATACGTTTCATATCAGAGTAGATATACTTATAAACAGAGACTGGGAAGCAAATATTCTAGATCCTGATCAGACAGCTCCCAGCAGGGATATATATATACGTTTCATATCAGAGTTGATATACTTATAAACAGAGACTTGGAATCAAATATTCTAGATCCTGATCAGACAGCTCCTAGCAGGGATATAGATATTCTCTATATCAGAGTCGATATACTTATAAACAGAGACTGAGCAGCAAATATTGTAGATCCTGATCAGACAGGTCACAAACCAGGGAGCTTGCTGGTCTAGATCTACACTACTTGCCTTATTCTTTATGTATGATCCGACAGCTCCTAGCAGGGAGCTTGCTGGTCTGGATCTACACTACTTGCCTTATTCTTTATGTATGATCCGACAGCTCCTAGCAGGGAGCTTGCTGGTCTGGATCTACACCATCTGCCTTATCGTTTATGTATATGCAAATAGCAGGCTAAGGGTAAAATTTCTGTTCTCCTAAAATGAAGTCAGTTTATTTCTACAATGCACTTATTATTACAAACTACGTCATTCCTTCAATGTGCAGGATAGACAAATTACAGAATATTATCACATCATCTTAGATATTGTGTAAAGCGGTTTTTACCGGATATAAACTTCAGTGGTTGTCAACATTTTCTTTCTGATGACGTCTGACCTACTTTACCTTCTTGTGTCCCAATGTTCCTACTTTGATCTCACGTTCTTTTAATTCCCAAATTAAAATCTGCCTTCAATTAATGTTAATTAAGTTGGTACTAACACACTATTAAGCCTTAGCCTGCCACACATGAATTGAAGACTAGTTTTAGAAAAACTGTGTACAACCAGCTTCCCAAATTTTCTGATTAGTATCTGCACTATTTGCAGCAGAGCAATATGTTACCCGTACATGTAGTTATAAGGAAATTAATATGTTTGTTTTTTATGTACTATATGTAAATGAGTGATGATGGCTAAATTACACAAGGCGTAGGTGGGTGGTGTCGGGCAAGGTAATTTCACTGAGATGGTGAGAACACAATACACAATGAAAATCAATAATTATACTTATCATGCTACAAATATAATCAGCCCCTATAACCCGTATCTAGTTCTAGTTATTTTGCTGTAGTTGTTTAATATTTACATCTATGTATATGTAGACATATGGCTAGAGACTTTCCAACAAACAGGTGTAGATCCTGATCTGACAGTTTAGCGATCTGAATGTATTGTTGTTTTTTTTGTTGTTTTTTTAAGTACATTGCAGCGACCATTTATGATCATTATAGCAACGTCCAGTTCTTTGGTGGAGGAAGGCGTCAGACGCATGCCTGGGTAGAACCACCGGCGCACTGCAAGTCAGCTGGAAGACCTTCCCACATCTAGATGTATATTATTTACCTAAGCCAAATGAATAAGTGCTATAAGAGTTAATTCCCAGATACTAGCCAAGAACGCAAATACCATCCTGAGTATCCTGGATGCTGTAAATGCGAAAATTAAATATAAAAAGACATATTTATTAATATCATTAACCAACATTAAATAGGTATTATGTAAATAAAGCATTTCCTCTAAACCTTAGTACAAATACATTACCCAAACCAACCAATGGCGGCCTTTGTAACAAGTGCATGATGATAGCATTAACAACCTCCTATATAAAAGATGCACCTTCAGGGTTGCTAGGCAACACTTTTTACCTTCACAACACCCTAGTAGGAACTGATGCCAGTGCAGGTGCCCTTATGGTCATTAACAATGTCAAGAATACCTGTAACCAAATAATCAATGGCTGGGGGCCAGTCTCTCTTATAGACTCGAGGGAAAACAAAAGTTGTGAATAACCAGATACAAACTGGCTTCAATATATGGAGGGCTTGAGAATCCATATGAATGGCAGCTGATGGCACCAGAGTGACAGTGGCAAAATATATTGCACTCAAGTAAAAGTGCATTGACATACCCGCTAATTCGATATTAGAGACATGAGAAACAGAAAATAAGCCATTCCTCATTTCTTTGTTTTTTCTTATATTTCATATATTTCATATTGTTCATCCATATATGTCATATGTTTCATATACTATGATTATTATTATTTTTAATTACCAATACAGTCCACATAAATTTGCTATGATATAAATTCACATTTGCAATTAAGAAAAAAATCCACGGATGATTAGCTCTATTTATGACAAATAGCAAACTGAGCAACGTCAACAAAAAGATTTAAGTTGCTCAAAAATTTAAGCATACAAATCCATACGTTTTATTTACTTCTTTTTTGGGATTAGGGATTAGCCGGCATTTTTGCCAATACTGAGCAGCGACATTTCTATCATTATTGCAAAGGGGCACTTATGATGTGCCCAGGGACTAAACTTGGCCGGGCCATTATACTGACACCGACAAGTCAGGTGTAATGCTGTCCCCTTAGCCCGAGCGTTAGGAGGGAAGCCACTACTACCAACTTTAAAGTCTTTGGTTTGACCCGGCCAGGGTTTGACCCCACGACCTCCCGATCCGCAAGCCGACGCTCTACCACCCCTGAGCTATTGGGGCTGGTCTTACTTATTACTTATTTTTAAATTCTGCCAGCGACATACTTTTTGGAATATTTCATGTCATCCGATATTAAATGAGGATCCTTTTGGTGTGGGGTACTTTTTGGCAGTGGCAAAGTTTACTACATGTTGTGAATAAAAAAATCAGCAGCACTGAAGGACCCTGATGTGCTGCAGTTACGCAGTTATAGATTCATGCTACTAAATTTGTCCTTGCACCATCATTGCTGCATGAGGCACTGTTATTTCTTTGCGGCAAAAATAGACACTCATCGGAATGCCAGTATTTCTAAACCTTGAGCCATTATTTTTCATTAATATATAACACTTCCGAGATATAACCGGAACTCCTCGGGTAATTTCGTCCTCGGGACAATCATCTCTCGGGTGTATCGGGTGCAATGATACTGAGAGAATCACTATCGTTTTGTTTGTTTGTCGGAAGAGGAAAACGCCATAAAAAAGGTTCTTAAAAAAAGCAATAGGTGTAGTGATTTGGATTATTTCATCCTATAAACTTTTATTTATCAATTTCACTGTGAACATCTCATTACCGGTATATACACAACTGCTACTGCAGTTTCAGTAGAAATAACTAAACATTTATCTTTGTTGTTTTGATGATGTCATAGGTACCAACATGTTTATTTTCACAAGGTTTTTCAGATCATACATCCGAGAGAAAATATGTGAATTATCCGAGGTATTCTGATTGTATCGACATCAAGAGGGTATTTGACAGTTTGAACAAAAAATAACTTTGAAGAATATTCAAACAACTTTTAGTTTACTTGAAAGGTTTTGCTGAAAGATGTTTGTTGACAAAGTAGATTTGTGTTGGAATTGCTTTGTAACGCCAAAAATGGATAAACAAACAATATCATTGCATGTTGAATAACAATTATTGTGTTGTAAAATTTACATACAAAAATAAGGTTTTCAATTAGATTTGAAGTTTATATTTAGAGCAAATTCTCATTGTATCTTAAATTATAAAAGAAAATGATAAAAAGCTAGATTGATATCTAAACAACAGTATCTTACTACTGATGTGATAAAAATTATCTTTACTAACAGCAATACCTTTCACTTGGCAGTAACGACCCCAAATAAGCCATGCACGTCCATTTATACCCTGGGTAAAGTTGAACAACTTGAGGTTACTTTCTTGCTCGTGGAAATAAATGTCGGCCTGGCAGAGGGCTGAACCACGGACCTCTAATTTAAATTACCAAGTCATGCATCCTACCACTGGACTATCCAGCTCGCATACACAATCAATATCTCAATGGCATTATTTTGTTTAGATGATGTAATGTGTCGTCATGTGATAAAAAGTAGTCCAAGCCTACTACACTTCCCAAGGTAACTACAATTAGCACGTAGTGGAAATGAGTGCCATCCCACAATCCACCTGATGAACCAGATTTGCATAAGGATAAAACTACACTATTTCATGTGGAGCTGTTGATGTGAAGTTATGATTAAAATTTAAATATTTGAGAACAGTAATTAAACTTAGTGGGAAAAAAAATGTAAAAACTAGTTTTAAATGCCGGTTAATATTGCACCAGCAAAAATTCTTATTGGATGATTTTTCATTATCTATTTTAATTTCATGTCATCATATTATAATGTCTTAAACATGTAGCCAAGTTAATGTTCTAGGGGGCTATGACATACTAAAGTCGTATAAAATGGAAGTGGTATAGCTCCCTTGCTAATGCTCAAGCAAGGGTAATTCCACAACTGATTGGCCCGGTGCCAGGATAATGTGACTGAGTGTGGTATCATGCCATGTATTCACAGCATGCTTAACACAGTGAAGGCAGCACTACATCTGCTTTAAGTAGACAACATCTCCAGATAACTGATATACTGACGGTGGGACGATAAACCTAACAAACATACAGTAGTGGGAAAATGATAAAGACCAGTTGTTTGTTTATCATCTTATCAATAATTCACTGCATATAATTTATTTGCAGTAATGTGCAAAATCAAAGCAAACAAAACCAATATCATTATGTGAATTAAAGGTAAAACAGGTAGGACACATTTAATGAGAATTCAAGTACAGCAGTAACATGTTGTTTTTTGTTTTTGTTTAATGGGTTTATTGTCCCACCAACAGTATCTCAGTTATCTGGAGACAATGTCCACTTGAAGCAGATACAGTGCTGCCTTTACTGTGTATAGCATGCCGTGAACACCTGGCATGATACCACACCCAGTCACATTATCCTGACACCGGGCCAACCAGTCGTGGAACTACCCTTATATTTGCTCGAGCGTTAGCAAGGGAGCTATACCACTACCATTTTTAACGACTTTGGTATGTCGCGGCCCGGGATTGAACCCGGGGCCTCCCGATTGTGCTACCAGGTACGGTCGCAGTAACATGTCTTTCACCATCAAGTGTAAGCTATCGCCAATTTGATAGCTATGCCTATGAAGCTCATGGTTGCAGGTTCGATACCTAATGAAAGTACTTCTGTCTTTTGGTTATTCCTTACTGAAACGTGAGTTGTCAGCTGAGTATCAGTTGACAATATTGCCCATGAATACAATAAACTCAACTGAAAATAAAAGTTGCATAAATACCACCAACCAGAACTGCTCCCTGATGTGTCTTTGTGATCCATTTCTGAGGTCCTAGCACTGTGCCAAATGGCTCTGTTATTTCGGTATTGCCATAAACAATCAACATGGCAGACACCCTAACCTGTTTTTGTTGACCCTTTCATTGCCATCAAGACAGGCTGACTCGTCTGCACAAAATGTTAAGTATACTGCTATCAGGAAAAGGTAAATCTGTTTCGGGAATTTCCCAATATGTTCAATACTCCAGAAATAGATTGACGGCTCACATTTTACATATATTCAACCAATGATATTTCGTTATGCAGATACGTTGTTAAAAATAGAAAATATAAAACTGATATATTCTGTGTTGAAATTTCGAAGCGAGGATGCACTGGGCATACATATTACTGACCCGAATTACCCGCGCAGGTACCCATTTATACACCTGGGTGGAGTTGAACAATTTGAGGTAAATTTCTTGCTCAAGGAATGTGGTGGTGGTGACATGACCAGGGTTTGAACCACAGACCCAGTGATCCTAATTTGTGCATCCTAGCACTGGGGACTGCACTTCTGAACACACTAGCATCAATATGCAGAGCACAGCCAACCAGTCATGGATATACGCTTATATTTACTTGAGTATCGACACCTTAGTTTTTTACTTTACTACCATTTTTAACGGCTTTGATGTGGTGGCCTGGGTTTGTTTCGTTTGGTTGGTTATATTGAACCGACACAATTATGGTCATATTAGTGACATCCAGCTAATAATTGGCGAAGGATTCAGACCCCAGTCTGTGTAGAACCACCAGCACACCACAGGTCAGCTGGGAAAACCTCCACATATGAAAAGTTCTCGCCTGAACATGTGACTTGAACAATGGTGATGAGCTGAGGAGTTGTAAGTCAGCGATTATAACTGTTCGGCCATGGGCCCAGCCCACACGCCCCTCACCTTCCCTGGGTTTGGGGCCTGGATCTCCACTGCCTGTATCCAATACTCAACCTATTGTGCTTTAATGGCTCTATATGTTGATGACTGAAATTATGTAATAAGTAATTATGCAGGCTGTTTTTGCACTAATTGTACATAAATGATGCATTAACTAGAAGTAATAATCCTAGAAAAAAAACTAATATTATAATGTGTTATGCAATTATATGATTATAAACATAAAATGCCATATCCCTTATAATACTATACCAATTTTATGAGACTTGCAACATTATTTTGCAAACAATTCCATTAACCTTTTCATTCATAGTTCATGTATAATTCTGAAAATTCACTTGACTTGTTTTGACTTGTTGTTTTTTTTTAAAAGAGATGAAAAGATTTTAATAAATGTTGTTCAACTTGTAATAAAAAATTTAAGGCTGAATAAGTGTACACATAAAACCTTTAGTTATGTGGATTCTGCTAATGATTGTGAATGGTTTGAAAAGGCGTAAAATGGCATATAAATGTGAATAGTTTGTAAAGATGTAAAAATGGCGTATACATGCAGGAAAGGGATAAAAAGTTACAAAAAATATTGCTTAAGAACTCGGCATCAAATACAGTAGATCCCGATTAGACAGCTTCCAGCAGGGAGGTTGTTGATCTGGATTTGCCCTTATTACATAAGAATGACCAACGAACTCAGCTGGTTGACAGATAACAATGTCATATGAATGTATGAAGTATTGAGAACCCAAAATTACCATGAGATAATCAATTGCGAAACATCAATTACGCTCCCAGAAAATGGCACCACAATAGCTTAATGTTATTGGTAACAATGTAGACGTATAGAAGAGACAGGACATGAATCATTACAATTACTAGATAAATCAATAACAACCATTTACCATATGAAAACCCTTTAATTAGTTGCGGTTGATGGAGATATAAATAGTATTATAGAGCAGTCACTGTGAGATATTATATAATGTATAACATATTATACAATGTATAACAAAGCTTTAAGTATATAACTTTTCTATCAGTAAAACATATCATTCTGACCTTTTTTTCAAGAATAAATTAGAAGCACTCGTTTCACTTGTAATCCTGTTAATTTTTGCGTTGCACTTTAAATTCTGTTTATTTTCTCGTTGCACTTGTAATTTCGTTGATTTTCGCATTGCGCTTGAAGTTCTGTTTATTTTCTAACTGCACTTGTTATTCTGTTTATTTTTTCAATGTACAATTTCAAGTTCTGTGATTTCAAGTGACATGGTTGCAGATTTCTGTGAGAATGAAAAATTTCTTATGAGGTCTTCCAGCTGACAAACAAATTTTTACTAAATTAAATATTTTCATTCAAAGTTATTTTTTTATTTTAAATTTTTCGTTCTCGTTCATTCATTCATTTATTTATTTATTTCACTTTATTTTTTATTTGTTATAAGATCAAGATAAGATGAGTTATTTTGTGTCTGCCTCTGGCATTTTGCACTGTTTTAAAATAGTTTTTCAACAACAAAATCTTAAGATTTCTTTTTTTTTTTGGAACATGTTCGTGTCCAATTTCATTACATTTTTATAGCAGCAATACTGGTATGCCTGAAAATGCCAGAGGCTCACTTGAGAACTTTTAACATAAATAATACATAAACATGTTGTCCAAGATATTTTTGTTTCATGTACATGTATTTTAAATGCATACCTTTTATAACTAAAATAGCTCAAGGAAGAGTTATTTCAATCAGGTTGCCACAAACTTGGAGAGTTTCTTGTTTAAAATAGAAGCCACACACTTGGAGAGTTCATTGTTTAAAATTGAAGCCACAAACTTGGAGGATTTCTTGTTTAAAACAGAAGCCACAAACTTGGAGGATTTGTTGTTTAAAATTGAAGCCACAAACTTGGAGAGTTTCTTGTTTAAAATAGAAGCCACAAACTTGGAGGGTTTGTTGTTTAAAATAGAAGCCACAAACTTGGAGAGTTTCTTGTTTAAAACAGAAGCCACAAACTTGGAGGATTTGTTGTTTAAAATAGAAGCCACAAACTTGGAGGGTTCCCTGTTTAAAATAGAAGCCACAAACTTGGAGAGTTTCTTGTTTAAAATAGAAGCCACAAACTTGGAGAGTTTCCTGTTTAAAATAGAAGCCACAAACTTGGAGGATTTCTTGTTTTAAATAGAAGCCACAAACTTGGAGAGTTTCCTGTTTAAAATAGAAGCCACAAACTTGGAGGATTTCTTGTTTAATATAGAAGCCACAAACTTGGAGAGTTTCCTGTTCAAAATAGAAGCCACAAACTTGGAGAGTTACCTGTTTAAAATAGAAGCCACAAACTTGGGAGAGTTTCTTGTTTAAAATAGAAGCCACAAACTTGGAGGGTTTGTTGTTTAAAATAGAAGCCACAAACTTGGAGAGTTTCTTGTTTAAAATAGAAGCCACAAACTTGGAGGATTTGTTGTTTAAAATAGAAGCCACAAACTTGGAGAGTTTCTTGTTTAAAATAGAAGCCACAAACTTGGAGAGTTTCTTGTTTAAAATAGAAGCCACAAACTTGGAGGGTTTGTTGTTTAAAATGGAAGCCACAAACTTGGAGAGTTTCTTGTTTAAAATAGAAGCCACAAACTTGGAGAGTTTCTTGTTAAAAATAGAAGCCAAAAACTTGGAGGGTTTGTTGTTTAAAATTGAAGCCACAAACTTGGAGAGTTTCTTGTTTAAAATAGAAGCCACAAACTTGGAGGGTTTGTTGTTTAAAATAGAAGCCACAAACTTGGAGGGTTTCCTGTTCAAAATAGAAGCCACAAACTTGGAGGATTTCTTGTTTAAAATAGAAGCCACAAACTTGGAGAGTTTGTTGTTTAAAATAGAAGCCACAAACTTGGAGGGTTTCCTGTTTAAAATAGAAGCCACAAACTTGGAGGATTTCTTGTTTAAAATAGAAGCCACAAACTTGGAGGATTTCTTGTTTAAAACAGAAGCCACAAACTTGGAGGATTTCTTGTTTAAAATAGAAGCCACAAACTTGGAGAGTTTCCTGTTTAAAAAAGAAGCCACAAACTTGGAGGATTTCTTGTTTAAAATAGAAGCCACAAACTTGAAGGTTTTCTTGTTTAAAATAGAAGCCACAAACTTGGAGGATTTCTTGTTTAAAATAGAAGCCACAAACTTGGAGAGTTTCCTGTTTAAAAAAGAAGCCACAAACTTGGAGGATTTCTTGTTTAAAATAGAAGCCACAAACTTGAAGGTTTTCTTGTTTAAAATAGAAGCCACAAACTTGGAGGATTTCTTGTTTAAAATAGAAGCCACAAACTTGGAGAGTTTCTTGTTTAAAATAGAAGCCACAAACTTGGAGGGTTTGTTGTTTAAAATAGAAGCCACAAACTTGGAGGATTTCTTGTTTAAAATAGAAGCCACAAACTTGGAAAGTTTCTTGTTTAAAATAGAAGCCACAAACTTGGAAGATTTCTTGTTTAAAATAGAAGCCACAAACTTGGAAGATTTCTTGTTTAAAATAGAAGCCACAAACTTGGAGGATTTCTTGTTTAAAATAGAAGCCACAAACTTGGAGGATTTCTTGTTTAAAATAGAAGCCACAAACTTGGAAGATTTCTTGTTTAAAATAGAAGCCACAAACTGGAAGGATTTCTTGTTTAAAATAGAAGCCAAAAACTTGGAAGATTTCTTGTTTAAAATAGAAGCCACAAACTTGAAGGTTTTCTTGTTTAAAATAGAAGCCACAAACTTGGAGGATTTCTTGTTTAAAATAGAAGCCACAAACTTGAAGGTTTTCTTGTTTAAAATAGAAGCCACAAACTTGGAAGATTTCTTGTTTAAAATAGAAGCCACAAACTTGGAGGATTTCTTGTTTAAAATAGAAGCCACAAACTTGGAGGATTTCTTGTTTAAAATAGAAGCCACAAACTTGAAGGTTTTCTTGTTTAAAATAGAAGCCACAAACTTGGAGGATTTCTTGTTTAAAATAGAAGCCACAAACTTGGAAGATTTCTTGTTTAAAATAGAAGCCACAAACTTGGAAGATTTCTTGTTTAAAATAGAAGCCACAAACTTGGAGGATTTCTTGTTTAAAATAGAAGCCACAAACTTGGAAGATTTCTTGTTTAAAATAGAAGCCACAAACTGGAAGGATTTCTTGTTTAAAATAGAAGCCACAAACTTGGAAGATTTCTTGTTTAAAATAGAAGCCACAAACTTGAAGGTTTTCTTGTTTAAAATAGAAGCCACAAGCTTAGAGAGTTTCCTGTTTAAAATAGAAGCCACAAGCTTGGAGGGTTTCTTGTTTAAAATAGAAGCCAAAAACTTGGAGGATTTCTTGTTTAAAATAGAAGCCACAAACTTGGAGAGTTTCCTGTTTGAAATAGAAGCCACAAACTTGGAGGATTTCTTGTTTAAAAATAGGAGCCACAAACTTGTAGAGTTTCTTGTTTAAAATAGAAGCCACAAACTTGGATGGTTTCTTGTTTAAAATAGAAGCCACAAACTTGGAGAGTTTCTTGTTTAAAATAGAAGCCACAAACTTGGAGGATTTCTTGTTTAAAATAGAAGCCACAAACTTGGAGGATTTCTTGTTTAAAATAGAAGCCACAAACTTGGAGGATTTCTTGTTTAAAATAGAAGCCACAAACTTGGAGGATTTCTTGTTTAAAATAGAAGCCACAAACTTGGATGATTCCTTGTTTAAAATAGAAGCCACAAACAATTGGAAACAGATCATTTTCTTCTTTGTGTTTATGAAAATAACAAATCTCCAACTGTGCAAGTGAAAATCTCCCACTTTGGCCTCAGAAAAAGTTCACATGTATAAGATAATAACACTTTAATATAAAGAGAATTTATTAATATCTATCTAGCAATGTTGAGCATGATCCTGATCAGCCAGAAGGCTTTCCCATGTAAAAATTCTAACCTGGAGTGAGAGTTTAACCAATAGAGTGATAGGTCAAAGGGTCTAAGGAGATACAAGATCCCTTTCCAAAAGATCTCAGGTGCTCCTTTTAATCCTTTCCGGCATGTATACGTCATTATATGCCTTTACAAACCATTTACAATCATATTCTATTTTATGCCTTTACAAACCATTTACAATCATATTCCATTTTACGCCTTTACAAACCATTCACAATAATTAGCAGAATCTGCATGATTAAGGGCTTATGTGTAGACTGGTTCTGCCTTAAAATCTATCATTACAAGTTGAACATTAATTTATTTAAAACCTTTTGTCTCTTTTTAAGAAAAACAACAAACTCAAGTGAATTTTTTAAAATTATAGATGAACTATGAACAAAAGGGTTAGTCATCTACTATCACAGTATAGGCAGCACTAAATGCACTTAAACACTATCTCTACATGATGGAATTCTGTGTGTAGGGATTAGTCAAAGATATGTTAACAAAGGTTAAATGTGTGGCCCAAATGACAATACTGGGGATTACGTTGCACTTGGCTGCTATGGAAACAGAAGATTAAGCAACAAAGATGGTACATGTATATCACCCCACATACCACACAAACGAGATTTGAAGAAGCCGGTTATTTCCCTCATGACACCTTGCCCTCAATCATAACTCCTCGGGTAATTCTGGGCAATCATCCCTGGGATGTATCTGGTGCAATGGTATTTACTGAAATCACGACCGTTTTGTTTGCCGGAAGTTGGAAGAAGAATATGCCTATAATGTAGTTTGCACAAAACATAAACAATGCCATCGTTTGACAGCTGCATGTCTGCTGCACTGGGTAAATTAAAATTGGATAATTTAAATTTGAAGCCGCCACAAATTTAAGTTTAATAGGCAAAGTGCTGTAGTGAGCTGTCATCCAAACTGCCATCTTTGTATTGATGTCCGTCACAAAAGTAGTCCCATTTAGTGAATTGGCCGAGATGATACAACTACTTACATACATCCGAGAGAGGATTTGTGAATCATCCAAGGTGTTCTGATTGACCTTGCCCTCAATAAGTTTGTGATGTAGTCACATTCATTATGATAAACTCTTTTATTTTGCTCTTTAGATACAAGAAGACCATGCAATGATCAAACAATACAAACAGGACCTGGTAGCACAATCGGTAGAGTGTCAGGTTCAGGTATGGGAGGCCCGGGATCCAACCAAAGTTTTTAAAAATGGTAGTGGTATAGCTCCCTTGCTAAGACTCAATAAAATATAATGATAGTTTAGATGACTGGTTGGCCCGGTGTCAGGATAATGTGACTGGCTGTGGTGTCATGCCAGGTGTTCATGGCATGCTATACACAGTAAAGGCAGCACTATATCTGCTTTTGCAGGACACTGCCTCCAGATAAGTGTAATACTGTTTGTGGGATAAAAAATGCCCCAACCCCATTCAAAAAAATAAATAAAAGTTAAAATGTTGTGTAGGCAGGAACCTGGCACAGGTTAAAAAACTACAGCTTTTAAAGTGATGATGCAGGTATTTCATTTTCTAGAACATCTTAAAGTAGCAAATGCAGGGCTTTTGTTAGTTGGGAGAAAAAACTTTGCCCTCATTTTCAGGAGGAAATAAATTCCAATTTCCAGGAAAAACAGAAGAATAACTATGCTGGTATATATCAAATTCAAGGAAAATTGTATAGTTCAAATAAAATTTCAGAAAACAATGCAGTGTTTTAACAGCAAATGTTATGTGAACATTCACAAACTGCCTTTTTCTGGGTCATCTGGAACTACAGACCCGGTTAAACTAAATTTGTGTTTGTGCATGGGTTTTTTTTTAAATACATAGCAGCAATACAATTATGGCTATATTTTGGTGGAGGAAGACCCTGCAAAATATAGAACCACCACCATACTGCTGTTCAATTGGAAGACCTTCCTACTTTTTTCTTATGTCCTAATAGGAACTTGAAACTTGAGTAAAGCTCGCTCAATCATAAGAGCCCCACCTCTGCATAATTTAACAGTTTTCCATAGTTATACTCATAGACGCTTTAGGGAAATTAATTGCAATTAAACAAATGATACAAAGTCATTCAGGCACCATTTAGAATCAACAGAGTAACATTTATACATTAATTATTCAAACAACAATCCAGGCTGATAAAAATCTCCAGAGCATTGGAAAGTAATTTGTTGATTTTATGCCAAGTGTGATGATAGCACCTTTGGCATTCAGGATAATAGGAAAACAGTGAAACAATCATCGCATCATAAAACGTTCAAATCATTACTGACCTTTGTGTTAGCCTTCATCATGTGATAGATTTTTAACGCTTGACTATTGCGTTTTACTTCATCCGTCGACTATGGGTTTAATGGTAAATTTTCTGTCGTCTTATTGAACTGAATAGAACCAGAATTGGTCAATCATAGTACTGCCTAAAAATTCCATACTCTTCAGCATAAAGACTAGAAGTATAACAATGACGTCACCATTTTGACAAGTCTGTCAAAATAATGAAAGAACAAGCTTTATCACTGGACAGAAATCTTCATCGGATTATGAAGCATCCAATGAAATATCATTACCAGAAAAGGCAAAAAGTGAACTAAATATCCCACAGGTGATAAATGGAGAGTAATGGAATGGATCGGTAGTGGGTGTCCCACAATGTCATTATGATAGTACTGAGTGATTAATGGCCTCCAAAAAGCATCATGTCAACTGGATCAACTAAAAGACAATGTTGAAAACATTGATTAAGAACATTTTTAAATAGCATTTTAATGTTGTAGAATGCCTTTTTTATACCAAATGACAAAATTTTTATGAATTATCTAAAAAATATACCAGTACATCAAGTATGTAGTTAAAAATATAAATCAATGCTATTTCCTAGTTACTATTGATTTGTGTACTTTTACCTGCTTCAGGAAATAAAAAGGCGAGTCACAATTTAGGTTTCATAATGTGTTCTTTATGTACACTGGGAATTAAGCAACATATCTATAAAGCCATACCCCCTCACCAACTCCTGCCAAAATAAATTATCAATAGTATCTATTTTTTATTATTTCCACTTAACAATTATTGTGTCTTCATCTATGATGATGGGGGAAAACCCAAGACAAATGTCAGGGAATAACCACAGGTCAGCTGACAGACCTTCCCACATTGCGACCTTCGCTCTGGCTGGGACTCAAACCCAAACGGTAAAAAAGCGAGCAATCAGAGAAGTAACAAGTCAGCAACTCTACCACTCAGCCACTGGCACTCCCAGCCCTGTGCCTTTGTAGTTATATAACAGAACACTATAAGTGCATGCCTTCCAGCATACCAAAAAAAAAACAATCCAATTTGTAACAGATTAATACACTTTAGCAGTATATTAGCACATTTATCACATTATCTCCCTAGCCTAGCAGAAAAAAATGGAACCATTATCAAATTAAAGAGAGTGATCCAGTTCTGTGTTTGATTTTTATCGGTGTTTTATATATCGTTCTAACTCTAAGTCGGCCAAGCAATATATACTGGTATATGGCTTGGACAAATAGTGCAGTTCCAGACCAGCTGGCACTATGCTTGAATCCGTGTGATCAAGATCTACATACTTTGCTGCTGAAACCCTAGCAATATATCTTATAACCTTTGCATATAGTTCAAATGTAATGTTTTTATTGATTATAAATAAATTTAGCCTGATAAGGGTTAATGTATGTTATTCTATATTCTTCTATATTTTTGCCATATATCTGTTTGTAATAACATAAAAATACTAATTGTTATTTATTTACTAATAATGACATTGGTAATGAGTCAATTATATGTTTTTGACTTGTTTTTTTAAAAAAAACCTCGCAGCAAAAAATTATGATCATTATAGCTAAGTTGGTGGAGGCAGACCCAAGTCACCTGGGAGACCTTCCAGTCCTGCACCCCAAATACGACTCGACGCCCACACAGTGGGGAGCTAAGTGGTCAGAGGAGTTAGAAGTCATTGCTCAATTATACCTAAAAAACTATAAAGCAAAATGTGTACACTGTGAACATACTGCTCCTAGTGACTAGGATCTACACTAGCAGCCTAAGCCTGATCCATTTTGTCTTAGCAGTTGACAGAGTTCAGGCAGTCATTCTGCATGTGCTTAAGGCAGTTAACAATCTTACATACACCCAGCAAGTGCATGGGGTTTCTCCCACACCCACAACTGCATAAAGCATACAAAACATTGGGTTCTTATCAGCCAAGCAAAAAAGCAGGCATGTCTTCCAATGTTCCCAAAATTGGCGCCTTGCATAAATAAACCTACATTTCCCCTACAAGGGATTTTGTCTAATAACCCAGCTCACCTAGAACTGCTCCCTTCCACAAACCCACAACTTCCAAAAACAAAGAAAATTTGTTGCTTAAATAAGCTTATTTTACCAAAATTTTAAACATGTTTAAATAAGGTCATTTACCCAAAGAATGTGGAGCTAGTTTGAATAAGTCCACATTTTCTCCTGTTTTATATTTTAGGCTAGCATGGTTTTCTTTTTCTCCCAAAATCTGGGAGTGTGTTTTTGTTCAGTTGATTATTTAGTTTCTTGTCTTAAAGCAGATACAGTGCTGCCTTCACTGTGTATAGCATGTTGTGAACACTGGGCCCCATTCCATACCCTGTCACATTGTCCTGACACTGGGACAACCAGTTGAACTATCCTAATATTTCCATACCTTTACTATTTATAATGCGAGCCATTCCTCTACCATTTATAATGAATTTGGTATGTTGCTGCCAGGGATCCAACCCGGGGTCTCTTTTTATTTGGAGCCCACACTCTACCCACTATGCTACCTGTTCAAGTTGCTTGTGCATCAGCAAGGGTAGCCATACCTCTGCCATTTTTAATGACTTTGGTATGTCGTGGACAGGGATCCAACCTGGGGCCTCTTGTTTCTGGAGCCGACACTCTACCCACTATGCTACCAGTTCCTGTTCTCGTGTAAGACTCATACATAATGACATGAACCTGCACATCTGGATGGAGCACCGTGAGCATTTACAATGACAAAATTTGCTTTTCGTTGATATAATGATAAAAGTCTATCTGCAAATATCATGCTTCAGACAAAAATGCAGATTTCAGAATGTTCATGTTTTTGTTAAGCAATTTGTGCTATTTGCCCAATATGATACGTAATGACACATTACTTCAGGATGGAAATAATTCATCCAATAGTTACTGACTTCTATAGTCAATTTGTCCTCACTTCCACACAATTGGCCAATTAGCAATCACTTTTCCCTGTTTTATATATATTGTAGAGGCAGACTCTATCAGTAGTCCAATAATTGCTTTTATCTGGAAGAGCAATGTTCATGTATTTTTTTTTTCCATATTCATGTTTCTATTGGTCAATGAGGAACTACTGGTATTCCTATTTGATTTCTTTCAGAAATAGTTGTTTTTTCTGATATTTCAGTATGTTTTGAATCCTCTGTATTCTGCAACAATACTTTAGCTAACCTGTATTATAAAGCTGAAGTTATGACAAAAAAGGTAGCCTTTTCAAAACCTATAACATGGTTAAAGGCTGTATCCAACAGTTTGGACACATCTTTCTTTTTTCTTAAACATCCAAATAAATTATTGTTATGTAAAAAGATCCTGTATAATGCTGTTTATTGATTTTTGTTTGTTGGGTTTATCATCCCACCAACAGTATTTCAGTTATCTGGAGACGATGTCCCCTTGAAGCAGATATAGTGCTGCCTTTACTGTGTATAGCATGCTGTGAACACGTGGGATGATACCATACCCAGTCACATTATCCTGACACTGGGCAAACCAGTTGTGGAACTACCCTTATATTTGCTTGAGCATTAGCAAGGGAGCCATACCACTAAGATTTTTAACGACTTCGGTTTGACGAGGCCCGGGTTTGAACCCAGGGCCTCCCGTACCTGGAGCCGACTCTCTACCCATTGCACAACCAGGTCTGTGTGTGCTTATTGATAATATACATCTAAGTGGAATGTAAAACATAACATTCCACTCCTCATTACAAACATGTGCTTGATATTTGAGTCACACTGCACAGTTAGTTATTTTTTAAACTAAGCAAACCATACGACCACTTACGTTTTAGGTCATGTTAAATCATCATCTAGGAAATAAATTGTGATGTCGATATTTATTTTTAGCAGGAATCCCACATCGTGCTTATTTATTAAGTTAGAAAGAATGGACATTTTGAGCTTATAACTTATACTGTCTGACAATTGCTTCGACTACAATTTGAGTTTATGTACAAATTATGCCAAAATTCCCCTATAAAAGCAGAATTTACTTATATATAAGTTAGATTGTATTCACTTAACTAGTTAACTTAACCCATTTCTGCACGTATACACCATATTACAAGTTTACAAATCATTCACAATCATTAGCAGAATATGAACAACAAAAGAGGTATGTGAAGACTGGTTCAGCCTATTATTAAAAACTGTACATACATTTAATAATATCATTTTATCGTTTTTAAAGAAAAACAAAAAAGTCAGGTGAATTTCCAGAATTAAAGAGGAATTATGAATGAAAGGGTTAAATACAGAATAGTTTGCCATTTAGATGATTTTGCTACGACATAAGTACAAGCAGACACATCGTAAAATGTACACATTTTAAAATGTACATCACTCAGATAGTAAAGTTTTGAAAACATGTAAAACATACATGTGAAATTTTTCTTAGGCCAAAGTGGGAGATTTTCACTTGCAAAGTAGGAGATTTGTTATTTTCATATAAACAAAGAAGGAAGTTATCTGTTCCCAAATAGGGATTTTTTTGAAAATGTGTAAAACATCCCTCATTTTGAAATAACTGTGAACCTTAAAAGAGGTAGTCTCCCTCCAAAAGCAGGAGAGTTCACATGTATGGTAAAAAAATACCTAAGCTATGGCAGATATACAAAAAAAAAAGCATAAGGATGCTTTTGTAAAGAATAACAGTAAGTATGCCCTTGACCTTTATGGTTGGGCATGTAAATGTCAAGTGTGACACAGTTTTAAGTGTATATCTGTAAGATAGTAAGGTTTAATGAAGGTACTATTAAATGTATGGATGTAATGGCGGCAAAACAGAAAAGGGATGGTCAGACATGGAGAGCTGGACCTCCCGGTGGAAAGACAGTGTGACTGCCATATGGCACTCATGAAGGACATTAATAACAACTAGCCAGGGAAGAGTCACTTGACACAAGGATAAAAGTCCACTGGGGTGCTTTAAAGGTGGGAACCGACAATTTAGACTAAAAATATTTTCATTATACAGCTTAGTAGACAATTGTTATTTGAACGGATCTCATAAAATGCTGTTCTACACCTGTCGGAAAAGTGAATCATAATGCTACAATCGCCATTACAAACATGTATTTCCTATCTCAGCCATGCTGCACAGTTAGCTATTTTTAAACCAAGAAAACCATGTGATCACTAATGTTTTAGTTCACACACGTCATCCACTGTGACGTCGATGTCTATTTTTATCAGGAATCCCAACTGTTCTTATTTACTGTTACTGTTACATATATAAGATGTAGACAAACTGTCTGGTACCATCTTTAACCAATGTTTCAGACATATGCCACATAAAATCTTGTTTAGACATAAAACAAATAAAATAAAAGTTTCAAAAATAGGTCAATACTAACTCAGTTTTGTAAAAGCCCTGGAAGTTCAGTTTTAAGTAAGCAAGACTCGTTTGAAATCATGGCCAAATTATACTACTTATCATCTTTATTCCCTTACCCAACCCATATCCTTATCTCAACTCAGTAAGCAATATCATACAACACAGATGCAGGCACCCAAACAACCAGTGATAGGGTTTCATCTAGAATCAAGATTTGGCAAAATCTGTGTGAAATTATCAGATATTCTGCCCATGCAAACACAGACAGAGATAGTAAAAGACTTCTTGTTTTATGAAGCAAAAGCATAACAAAATATACAGATTGTGAATCAAAGTACAAACACGAAATTTTACTTTCTCATCTATAATATCAAATACGGAGGTTTTCAGGCCAACCTCTGTTGCCACGGTGATTCTACTCAGACATAACACTGGGGTCTTCCTCCACCAATAATAAGCTGCATATCACCAATATAACCATAATTGTGTCAGTGCGATGTAACAAAAAAAACATTACAGCAAATAAGCTGAAAAAGCACCAAGAACATAAAGAAATTTTATCGTAATGTTACACAAAAGGACATTCTCCTAAATTCTGCGTTGTTGTGTTTTTAAACTCTTAGGCTATATTTCATGAGTTGTAAGAAGTTTCCAGTGTAATAATTTGAAGTTAAAAGTAATGACTAAAATTGTTTATAATTACAATTAGGCCTTATTGAAAAAAAACAAAAACATGGAAGCCAAATGGTCTTAAAATTGTTGAATTTAAGTAGCACCAGGATATATCACTACTTTTTTAATTAAACAAACAATAACAAAATGTCAAAACACTTAAAAATCCAACAAAATTGAAATTGCGTTGAAATCAAACATAACTCTAATCTTCAAATAAAAAATAAACAAAATGAGTTTTTTTAGTTAAATACAGAGAATGGAGAAAAAAAACTATCTGTCTCTAAGAGATTATGAACAAAAAATAGCTGAACCGTAAGAATCCGTATAAAATGAGACTATTAAGTTATCAACATTATTCCAGAGAAAGATATCTTGAACACATCAGTTACAGCTTGCAATAAACAGGGATCTTAAATAATTGGCAGGTGTAGAGGAAATAATGTGTACTGATCCAAGGAACAGAAGACTCCTAGCCTCCAAGCTTGAGTACAGTAGAGAAAAAAACAAAACACTGTGGAATACCAATTTTTTTATTATTAACTATCGTACAAACAATAGTGCAACAGATGTTTTTTATTGCTTTTTTTACGCCTACTGCCTAAGTTTCGAATACCTGTCATTGCATATATCCCCATTTCAGTCATTTTGGATAATAAAAGTCACAGAGTAAGTTTTTTTTATATTAGCAAAATAAAAGTTGTTGCCATTATTGGTTGTTTATTACCAACAAATATGGTGACCTGAAAAAAAAAAATTGTTGCCCATTCTTAATAAAATTATCAAATAAAGTGTAAAACACAAGAGTTATGCCTTCTGGAAAAAGAAGTTCACCTTCTTCACTTAAAGATGCTACAAAAATATTAAGAAATAGTGACAATACAGTAAGCTATACACTGGAATACAAAGAGCCTCTTGTTGATGCTGTTCTTATGTGTGACTTCTTAAAAAGGTGTTACACTTGTATTTTTTAAAGTAATAAAATTTAAACATAAGACCAACTGCACAATAAATTATAATATTTGGATGATATAACATAAACATTTTTTTCTGCCAAGGAGGGTTACATTAGAACATTAGAATTTTTTCTAATTCTTGGTAAAACACTGAATCCGTTATATCTCTTTTCATAAATTGTAAACTTTTTTGTCTGTTAAAAGACAAAAACCTATTTATATCCAGTTTGTTAGTTGAATATGTACAGAAAATTAATAGCGGGGTGCCATTTAGATGTTTCCACATTATAAGAATACACGTCAACTCTCTCGCTTTTGGAGGGAGACTCCCTCTTTTAAGGTTCAAAATTATTTGACAATGAGGGGTGTTTTTACACATTTTCAGAAATCTCCCTATTTGGAAACAGATAACTTTTTTCTTTGTTTATATGAATATAACAAATCTCCCACTTTGCAAGTTAAAATCTCCCTCTTCAGCCTCAGAAAAAGTTCACATGTATGATGTGGTTTGTGTTTGTATTGTTTTGTTTTTGTTCTGTTGGTTACATCACACCAAAACAATTGTGGTCCTACAGGTGACGTCCAGCTTATTATTTATGGAGAAAGACCAAAGAAAGATGTCTGTGTAGAACCATGTGCATAATGCAGTTCAGCTGAATGACTTCTCTGCATAAAAGGGTGTGTCTGTATTACTGCCTGTGTGTATGTATAACAATGTATTTGTTACTGTACCAGTGTGTTATTGTAATGAACATATAATTTAATGTGTACATTTTATGACTGAGCAAGGGTTTATATGTGTAATTAGTGCAGGTGTTGTATGTCTAAGTAACAACTAACAAACTATGCTTGTATACACATAAACATGTATGTGTTTCTGTTTGTGTTTTAGCTTGTAGATTTATCTATAAATGTATGTAAATGTGCATATAGTGTGTGTACTTGAGTTGGTGTAGGCCACCGGATGTCTAGAATACAAGCTCACAGCTATCAATCATGTCTGCATTTATTTATTACCAGGAAATGATCAGGCTTTGACAAATAGCATAGATCCAGATCAGCCAGGGTCTGATAGGAGATGGCTGAGCAGCATCTGCACTTTTTGCTTCAAAGTATTTTGAAATATCCCCCTTGTTATCTTCTGCATGCAGCTTTAAGCGAATCAATCACCAACTCAGATGTAACTTATCATTTGGACCACAGTGGCCTCTGGCTCTTTGTAGGAAATACGGTATAGACTTACATGTATGAGATTTGAACAAAAAATTATTACATGTTTACAGAGCTGTCAAGTGGGTACTAACACCAAAGAGTTAGACAAAATCCTGGGGTGGGAGTGGGGTGGAGGGAGGACTTGGGAAGTAGTCCCCCATACGCTGAAAACATGACCTACTCTGCTAAAATGTTTCACAGCTAAAGAAACCCCAATACTGCGCCCCAGGGCTTTTCATGTGTTTTTTTTCTGTTTTTCATCTATTTCTGACAGCAGTCCTTTTCTTAAGACAGCAATCAAGCTTTTGGAATGTTTACAAATGTCTGTGATTATTTTTGTGCCAGTTTCAAAGATTACTAAGTGTGCAGATTGTGAAGTGTTTCTGAAAAAAAAGTTCTAAAAAAGAATGCTTTACCTATATCAGTGAGATATTTAAGATTCGCGGGTCAAAGTGTGACTCTCATGCTGCATGAGACTTGACAGGTCTGTGTTTATGTTTGAGGTTTTCTGTTTCTTTTTTTATAATGTTTATACCATTTAAATTTTAGTTAAATCATAAAGTCTGCGTTATGTTTAAATTTAAAAAAATACTATAATGATTTTATTAAATTTTAATCATGAGGAATGTTTTACATTGATACCTATGTCCATTTACACAAACATAATATTCATTAGTGCTTTCAAATACTTTCCGAGGTAGCAGAGGTTACTGTAGAAAAGTAAAGGTTGTTAGGATTGTGTTAGCGAATAAGACAAACTTTTGTATTATTTATATAGCTGGTTTTAAAGCCAGGACTCATCTTTGAATGAAACACAGAAATTCAGCTGATGTAGGAAATTATTTGCAATACATAAGCCCATGTCAATACAGAAAGCTGGATGGTGGGACCCGTCGCCCAGCGGTTAGAGTCACTGTTTTGAAACTTCCCTGCCACTCACCGCGTGGATTCAAGTCCCGGTCTAGACGCACTAGTGCGCTGCAGGTTAGCTGTAAACCTCCCCACATGAAACTTCTCAGCCCTTCGCCACGTGGGTTCGAGTCCCGGTCAGGGCAAGAACTTTCATGTGGTGAGGTTTTTCAGCTAACCTGCAGTGTGTCGGTGTTTCTACCCAGACGTAAGTCTGAGGTCTTCCTCCACCAATATTTAGCTGCCGCCAATGTAACCATCATTGTGTTAGTGCGATGTAACAAAAAACACAAACAAAACAAAAATCTGGTTTCATTTAGATAACACTGCAGCAAGTAGCAAGTTGCAGTCATGGACATTCGTGAGTGGCTGAACCCACCCACACATTACCCAAATAGAGCAACACTGACATTTGAACATTTCTCTGCATTTTATCAGGAAGAACGCCATCATAATAATGTTGAAGGAAGAGAAAAACACTTGATGTTATACATAGCCAAGAGGGGGGGGGGGTCTTTACTGTTTCTATAATGTGTAACAAAACCTTTATTTCTCTAACAAACTTCAGATTTATTGATACTTATTCATACCAGTAAATATACATCACTTCTCAACCAAACTTTATACTTCTGCTTGTTATCTGTAAATTTTTTATTTCTCTTCCAATCGCAATACTTCTCCTCATGCTAACTCCTTTATTTCTCCTACAAACTTTATACTATAATGTTTAATCAGTTATGCCATCTCTAACACTGTATTAAGAATCTTATTGTGACAAACAGGGGCGCATCCAGAAAATTTTGGTGGGCCTGTATGAATCAAGATCCTTTCAACTTCATCGCAATAAATATTAGATATATATATACACAGTAATGGACCCTAACTTTGACCTAAGCAATCAACAGACAAAATTTACTTTAAAAGCTTAGTATTGTTTAAGTTTACATGTATGTGTTTTCACAACTTGTACTCTTTTACCTGGAGGGTCCATCCCTGGTGACAATTTCAACAAGAACCCGAAATTTGAGGTTTATTTAAGAATTAGGGAATATATATATATATATAAATTTACATAACCAAACCTGATTTACAACTCTTATCTGGAGCTATGTATAGTGTACATGGCAAAAAATGAGTGAACGATAAATTTAAGTGTTTCTGAAATGCATCTTGACTTGTTCGAGACCACAGCGGAAGGTAATATTGTTCCTTGGTCGAGATGCACACTACATGTTGCAAGTATAAATTATTTAATAGCTGAAGGGTAGGTTGAATCTTGTTAGCTTCAGTCAGATGAGAAATCGCCTTGATTGGAAAAAGGTTCAGGGTTTAAGACTTGGTGATAGGAAGAAACTGTATATGGTAATCATCCTGGTCAGCTCAGTTAGAAGAACAGATGACAAGACCAATCATGAAACGTCATCGCTTCGAGTGAAGATCAGCTACAAATTACATCATTCCTTTTCCTTAGTTACTGTTACTATCTGCTCATAAGCTATCTTGCAATGGTGGCGCCTTATTGCAAACTACATCTGTGCACCACAATAGGTCAGAGCATGCAAAGTCATTATTCTCAACAAAAATAAAAATAAATACACTATTCACTATCCAAAAACATATTAATATATATAGCTAGTGATTGATCAATTTGGATATTTAAAACAGTTTCTTATTGTCTCAACCTGTTCCGATTCATGTATCCTTTGCAGGCTGGAGGTTCCATTAAGATTTTTCTTCTACATGTAAGCTTGTGAGCTTTTTTTAAGGGGTATATAAATTACCACTTTCAGATGTGTTAAAATCAACTGATTTGGAACAGTCGTCTTCCTGCCTATGTTAAATCTGCATCAATAGGCCAGTCTTGTAGTCTACCCGATTGCAAGGGCACACAATAAAACTGTCTTCACTCCTTTTTTCTAATCTTCTGTTTGCCATTTAGATGATGGGTAGGATTTCTATCTGTCGTCTTTCAGCATTTGTCTTAGCTTCTGCTTCTTCGTACTATTGGTCTCTCAATTCATTTCTTCAAGTTCAACATATTATTCCGGATTCGTTTATCAACTTTTTGTTTTGTGCTTTTTTTTTATAAATTGAGTTTGTTATAACTTTCTTGCCAGAATTTCTTATAAAATCAAACTGCTTAAAAATCTATATGTTCTCTCAGTCTCTCTCTCTCTCTCTTTCTCTTAGTTTCTCTCTCTTTCTCTCTCTCTATATGTTCTCTCAGTCTCTCTCTCTCAGTCTCTCTCTCTCAGTCTCTCTCTCTCTTTCAGTCTCACTCTCTCTCTTTCTCTCTCTCTCTCTTCCTTTATCTCAACGATGGTCTCGTTCCCTTCAACATCATAATCAATGGCACCATTGTTTTTTTCTCCTATTTCCCTAATTACCACACACAAGCAAAGTCATAACAACCAATAGTGATCATTTGCCATTATCAACAAACAAGATTCACACAAAAGCAAAAAACCAAATCAAAGTTTTTCGAATGAATAAAAATAACATAATCATACAACATACCTGGTTCCTTGCTTCTTCTGGGAGTCGTTATCATCCTGAGCACTGTCTGAGCTTGCCATCCTTTAAATTAAAATATGCGAAACGTTGCTGAAGATCAATCAGATGTACTTAATTGGTCACACTGTCACTAATTATCCATAAAGCTTCAAGCTTTCTGTTATAAATCCAAACTCCAAGGCTGTCTTCGAATTGATTTATAATTAGGGCATTAGGTAATAAAAATAACTGCAATTTGATCAATATTTTACCAATTATAATTTATAGCACATACATCTGACAGTTGAACAGTTAACACACCTGTATCTGTAAATGCAGAACTTTACTATCCTTCAGGCTAAACACACAGCTGATCAAAAAATTTCAGCATATGTGTCATGGAAGAAATTATTATTGACTTTAAGCACCAATTCTTCTAAATCCTGAACTGAATGTCTGAAAAAATACTGGATCACTGAATCTGAGAGCTGTGTTGGTATTTCCCTGCCATCTGCCTGCACTGTTGATCGCACTCTGGCTAACCTTGCCACTTGAACACAGAGAAATGTGGGGATGCAGCACCAAGCTAAATCGATGCGGTAGAGTCTGAAATATTAGCACGCAATCCCTTGACACCGAAATCACACTTTTCAGCAGGCAAGGTTTTATTGAGATCTGAAAATTCAGTCAAGAACGGCTGCATGCAACCGTAAATCGACTAATCCCCAGCAGCTAACTGGTCCCGAAAAATGGCTGGAAACTATTACAAGACGTCGATGGAGATCTACTAGAATCACTGATGACCAAACACTGCTGTACTACAAGCAGCCGTGGTCGATTTTAACATCCGTCCAATACCACCATACTGCTAGCTTCCTTTTCAAGCCTGAACGAACAAACAATACACATTTACTGTTACACACACGTTGATGTCGCTGACCTATTTCTCCAATGATTTAACCGTTACAATCGAGCCGAACTTACCCAGCACGCTCGCGAAGTTCCTAAAGAGCATACAGTAAATGATAGTCTCTCCCTTACACAGATAAAGGGTGCCCTAAGCCCATTAAATCTCCACAATGTTTATAATACGCTCGTCTAGAATGACAGTTTATAGGTGGTCACGTGATTTATAATTTTCATCTACGGCGTCACGGAATTCCTACAAGAGGTATTTCCGTAACTATTTATAGATCAAGGCCTCGATCGCGAGCATCTCGGGTAAGGAAGACCGGCGCAGTTATCTCCCGTGAAATAGTCTGGATGACCGGAAATCGCTTACAAAACTTGCTGGACGTATGCAGAGTGTCCAACTTACGAAAATAAAACGAACTTATGTGTGATCGTATATCTTTTGAACGTATTTTTACATTCATGTGTCAAGTTGGAAAAAAAAGTTAATACGGCGGGCCCACGGTCCTGTCAATTTACACGCTTTTTTACGCTTAGAACGTCTGGCTTGAGGTGGTGTCTGGCAGTTTGGACCTATTTTTACCTCATACAGCCTATTAAATTATTGTTACCTGACAAGAACCTGCGAAATGCAATTAACTGGTGCCATACATCCATGATAAAAGCAAAACATAATATAACTCACCGCTTGTCATTAGCGGCATTAGATGTTCCAATTGTTAGTCACCCCATCTCAAATCAAGGTAGGCCTACGCAGCAGATTTTCAGAATAGATAGTTTCCACATCAGTGAAAATCCCTTATATTGGCAGCCATCTTTGATGGTAACTTCAGGGGATTTTCAGATGAATTGTATAGAAGGGTAAATTTTATTTTCTTGTAATTTCTTTATTTGTGGTCCGAAAATTAAAAGCTATACACCATAGGAAAGCTCTTGAAATTCATATTTTTAGAATTCAGAATTAATACACAGAAATAAATAAAACTATTGGCTCATACTTAAAACAAAATAAACAGTATATCATTTTCGGTTGTATTTCTTTAACCCTTTAAACTATCAAAATATAGTTTTGATATTTAAAATACTTTATAAAAGCTGTTAAATTTGATATAAAATTCAGTAACATAGACTGAAAATAAAAACACAGTGTTGAGTTTAAAACAGCACATATTTCCCGATTTCGGCCTGCGTTAGCTTCTGTCCACGAAGAGGGCTGCCTTGAACTGTCTTATTAGTGTCGATGACATCACATGGAAGCTATCTATACTTAACGGTATCCAACAGTTTGGGCCAAATTATTCTCATTGAACATCTTAATAAGCTATTGTTACCGGAACACATCTCACAAAATACTGTTTATTGATGTCCTAGACATGTCTGAAAAGTGTGCCATAACGTCACAATTGTCATTAAAAATACATTCCTATCTAAGCCACGCTGCACAGGTGGCCATTTTTTAAACTACGAAAACCACGTGACCACGTATGTTTTAGCTTATCCACGTCATCTACTATGACATCGATGACCATTTTTAGCAGAAATCCCAATCGTTCTTATTTAAAGCTTTGAAAAGAATGAACATATTAAGTGTTGATTAACGAGTTTTACTGCCCCAAAATTGAGACACTATGCACAAACACCCCAAACATAGGTCAGATATTGTTGCAGATGTTAAATATAGGTAAACTGTTGGATACCACCTTTAAATTTATAAATTTATAAACTTTTTCAGGTCATGAGAAAATAGTTAAAGGATGCGAACAATAATTGTGTTGTTTTTATAATAAAGGGATTTTATTATTATTATTATTATTATTATTATTATTATTATTATTATTATTATTATTATTATTATTATTATTTATTATTTATTATTATTATTATTGTTGTTGTTGTTGTTGTTGTTGTTGTTGTTGTTGTTGTTGTTGTTGTTGTTGATATTTTTTGTCAATTACGAAAATATATTGAAGTCACAGCATTGAAATGGAGTCGGACACAGAATAGCGCACAAAATCCCTTTCGTTCATTTTTAGCATAGGTTGACATAATATCCCCCTTAATTTAACAAGAGCAGACCAAATCCTCCGGTAAATTAATTAAATTAAGATATCTCTCGATGTTGGAATTCTATCAGAAAAAAGGCAGGTGTTATTATCATTGTGTTCACGAGACTTAATTGTGCCAACCAAAATAACAATGGTGCAACATATGGAAAATTTACAGAAGGAGATTTATCGGCATTGGAAAATTTACGGGTGTGTCCGCCTTTGCTAAAATAATTTAACAGAAGGAAAGGTTTTGTCGTTCTCCATTTTCAGCAATAACACAGGCTTTAACGAATTATGCAAAAAATACCAAAAATATCAAAGTAAAGATATATTTCTAAGTTGATGATAATTCTATAATCAAGTGATCTTCAGCTTAAAGCCACCAATTAGTTCAAAATCACCTAAATAAAAGTAGATAAAACCTATTACATGCGAAAATGTAGCAATAATACTTTACAACTTGTGCCGTTTTCGTTGGCTCAAAAAATGTAACTGTTGCAAACATCTCGACATATCTTTAAGATGTTACCCGGAAGTGGCAATAATTTAGAAATTTTTAATTATATTCTGTGTTTCACAAAGTAGGCTACAAGGTTTAAATATATATTGGAAAAAATGTTGCTTTTTTATTATTGTATACCGCAGTTATATTTCCGTAGCTTATACTATGTTAAATAGTTTGCATAAATTGTGTTGCTTTGGCAATTGCAGTAATGTTATTGTTGTTGATGTTTTGTTATTGTCGCTGTTGTTGCTTGTTGTTTTTGTTGTTGTATTTTCGTACGTTTTTTGTTGGTTTGTAGAAGAAGTAGTTGTTGTTGTTTTGTTTTTATTTGTTTTGTTGTTGTTGTTGTTGTACTGGAACACAATGTTAGTTTTACGATGTGTGCTTAATCTGTTATTTTTTGGTCCAAATTGTAATAACCGCTTTGCTCGGAAATTCAGTTAAAATATGCTGATTTGCCGAGATTCCAGTGTATAGTTTAGGGATATTTTAAAATGCTTAGTATATTATGTTTGTTGTACAATATTTCCTGATAGTTGTATTTCGTCTGGTCCAACAATATAATATGACAATCGATGGGAAAACAGAGTTGTAAATGTAATCTAGCTGTATTTTATGACCGTACTCTATTAAGTGAAGTATGTTTTTGCCTGTTTCGGCATATTTTTGTGAAGAATTCGAACCAGTTATCAACAACAAAGTTATATTACTAATATTTCTAGTCATACTAGAACATTTAAAAAAAAGATCAACCTTCTGCTAAGGTACACGCCAGAGCGTATCTTCTATATTTTAGAAGCACATTTATTAGATTATACAAAGAATGTCAAAATAATACGATGTTTACATATATAGGTTGACGAATCAAAACGTCCTGACCTTTTATGGTATTTTAGCTGTTTGTTTATTGGGTTTATCGTCCCACCAACAATATTTTAGTTATCTGGAGATGGTGTACATTTGAAGCAGATATAGTGCTGCCATCGCTGTATATAGCATGCCGCGAACACATGGAATGACACCACACCCAGTCACATTATCTTGACACCGGGCCAACCAGTCGTGGAATTTCACTTATATTTGCTTGAGTTTTAGCAAGGGAGCTATACCACTACCATTTTAACGACTTTGGTATGTCGCGGCCCGGGATCCAACCCGGGGCCTTCTGTACCTGAAGTCGAAGCTCTGCCGATTGCTCTGCCAAGTTTTAGCTGTTGTAAGTTCAAAACAAAAAGTATATAATCGAACTGCGAATACCAATCTCAGTCATAAACAATATGCTTATTGACGCGACAGGGAGGAAAGAAAAAAATCTACAAGATCTCAAGATATTTCTTATTTTAAAATCAATAATTTTAGTTATGACGTCTTAACGACGCCGTGGAAAAATTATCGATCCTACGTTCCGAAGTGCCTTATAGAATAAATCTGCATATAATATAACCCCAGTTAATTTATTCGCTTTTGAACTTATAATCCAGCGTAAAAATTCGAAAAGATGTTAGATATTTTCTATTTTTCAACAATAAATAGACGGACGTGCAAAATAATTCGTGCAAAAACGTCTAAAACTATGTGCTGCTAATGAAAGTATAAAGTGTTCCATTAAAATGCTCAATAATTAATTTTTAACATAACTTTGTTATTCCATGAGTTTTTTTATTCATGTGTTAGTATTAATAATTTTGACTGAAGGTTAGTTATCCAAGCATGATCATTTTGCTGTTTTTATATTTCTTACTGTCTTGATGGGGGACACTGTGCAATTAATAAAAAAATATCCTGTGAGCAAGTAAGCGATGGCCGGTCGAAAAAAAATCTCAACAACTGAAAGTGAAGAATACGGAATAATATATTTTATGATATTTTACATTTCAGAACTATGATTATTTTTCATATGCAAAAGCATACATTTTTATTAAAAACACAATGGGTAGCGGTATTAGTGTGTGTGTG